>SKCR01026643.1:0-394570 GCA_019454045.1 Zanthoxylum bungeanum | reverse complement strand
CTCTCTAATTAGGACCAGTTTTGATTCAGGATAAGAGTGAACTTTTGGGCTTGAGCTGCTATTTATCGGGTGTGTTTTGTTTTGTGTAAAACTTATATATTCAATTACTTGTTCAATTTCTTTAGACTTATTGCCCAGTTTTACCCATGGTTACATTGATGATGTCCAACCGGTTGTGGGTATCTTAAGGTTGAAACTTTAGAATTTTAAGATATTGGGGTCAGTGGAGGAAATGATGGTGTCGGCTAAACTTCTTGGAGGCTCTTTGTCGATGTCAGCCCCTGCTTAGCTTCATTTAAATTGTCATAATTCCAGGTATTATGTAATTGTACTGGAACTATGATTGATAGAGTAGGATGCCGTTTGGTTGTAGGCATAACATGGTCGAGTCGTCGAATGCCACAGATAGGATTGCACGTTTGAATTAAATGGTTACCAGGTTTCTGTTTTTTTACTAATAAATCGAGCAGTTATTGTCCACTTTGGACACATAGCCCGCCCGTCACTTTTTGTTATTAGGTTTTGCTACACAAAACGCATATATTAGATTAAGATAATTCATGATTTATAAACTAGTCTAGGTCCTCTTTACTAGTGATGTGGGATATTACAAGTTTGGTGGCATTGTACTGTGTTGTTCTGCTATTTTGAGTTATTTTTATTGCTTTGACATGAAGCTGAATCATGAAATCGATGGACATTTTGCTAGCACATTTTACTGCTAACATGGCCAACTGGTCGGAAAATTCATGTCCAACCTTTAAATTTAGGAAGTGAAATATTATTTGTTTACAATAACTATCTACTCTTATCCTATTTAATTTTCCGATGACCACAGTTAGGAGGAAAAAATTGATGTTATATATATAAACCAATACTATTATAAAGACCAACCAATTGGCATTATACTTATTTTATATAATAAAGTATTCTATATTTTGTTTATGTAGGAGGATTGTTGAGTAAATTCTCCTACACGACTCTTTAAATTAAGTGTGATGTTATTTTTTGATAAATGTAGAGCCATGTATATTTTGGAGGCTTCGGCGGAGTCTTACAGTAACATTGACAAACAAAAAATTAATAATAATAATAATAATAATAATAATAATACAATTCTAATCTGGTTTGAGCAAAAATTTGTCATTTTTTTTTTATGTACAAGAAAATAGCGTATGCATCCCTACATTATTGGCGCTAAAGGAAACCGATGAGGCATGCTATCATAAAATTTCGTGTATTAAGTGATTTTATATATATATAATCTTTTGTCTTATTCTCTCAGACGATGAATTATATGTGGGTCACGTGTATTCTACATTAATCGGAAGAGATGGCTAATAAGCACTTAGCTTTGTGTTTGTTTTATCATATGCTCGTTACCACATTTGCAAACCCACCGCACTCTTTGAAAGAAGCATGTACTGCTGACATTGCCTTGGAATTGCAGAAGCCATCACTTTATTTATTTATTTATTTTAGGTTTGAAAATGCTGTATTGGACACCATCACAGGTTGGCAAATGAATCCGACTTGAAAAAACAAATCCCTAATCTCGTTTATTAATATTTTCAAGAAATTAAAAAATCAAGTTTCTTAAACTATAAATTAATAATTTTATTGTCTAAAGTGTGGTCTTAAATGCAACTACATGATTAATATTTTTCTAGCAGAAAAATCAGGGAACACGAGTTAATTGCTACTAAATAGTTACAGCTAAAATATAAGGCTAGCAAATAGTTTTATGTTACAAGGAGAACAAAAGCATTGATTGCCTTATGTATGATGGCACAGAGAAGGATTTTCATTGATTCATCAAAGCCCAGTAAAACCTCACCGTAAATAAGGAGCAAAAATTAGAGCTCTTCAAAGCCACGTTGCTGCAGAAGCTTGCTATGAATGAAATGCACAGATCAGTATCCTCTAAACGACATCTTTTTTCCCGCCACCCGTGTCTCCATTTTTTCCACCTTAAGTCCCTGTACATTAATTATATTTCAATTATTTATTATATAGTAGGAAAGAAATAAAAGACAGAATAAACAATGCATTTCCACAAAATGTGTGAAGCTACAACAGATCAAATAGTTTGACACTGACAAGGATCACTCCCTTTTAACTATTCTACTTCTCCTTTACTCAGATTTAAAAAATATTAAATCTTTTGAGTGAAAGGAAATTACTAAAACCTGATGGCTTATTCTTCCCCATCCAATCCTGAGCAGCCTGTGGCCCCTGCAGAAGATGCAGACAATAAGAATAAGCTATGGTAACAGTGAGGATGAGAAAATCAAGTTGACACAATCACACAAACCGGTTCGAAGCGAGTCAGATCATTGACTGAACCAGCTCCTACAGGTGGTAACTGAGTATAACCTAGTTCCTGCAAAAGGCAAAGGTACAGAAAATATAAAACCATGTCTACAAATACAAAATAATGAAGCAAAACAAAAGGCTCAGCAATAATATTTCAAGAAGAAAGCTAAGTCATGTGTCATCCTTGGCATATTCTCCTGATCAACGATTCTAAAGATACCAGTAGCTAAGATATGCGTCATCCCTTGGATTATCTTCCACATCTAATGTTTTTTCAGGGTATGCGACATGGTGTTACTAGACAAGCAGAAAATGTTTTATGAGATGACCAAATAAGGGGTCAATGGATCAAAGTACCTATAAATAACAATCCTAAAATTTAAACGGCGGAATAATTATAAAGGCAGCATAATTTTGAACAATCTTGATCAACTAGACCAAATTTCATAGTTTATATGAGACAACTTTGGATGCCATTAAATCATGAATAATCAGTTGCGTCTTAAAGAGCACCTGAGCATTATGTTGACCTCTAACCCCATGAGATTGATACTGTATTTCCACAACACAAGGTTAGCAATGGCAATCATATTTTATAAATGTTGTAGACACTCGGGGGAAAATACTTACTGACGAAGGAAAAAGATGTTGTAACTGCTGCTGTTGCTGCTGACGGAGCTGTGTCTGATGCTGCACCTGTTGTGTTTCAGGAAAGGGCTGTGCGGACAAAACTTGGGGGTGCAACTGGGATGGAGGCTGCTGAGCTGGCGGTCTTTGTTGCTGCTGCTGCTGCTGTTGTTCGAATAATGTTAACTCTTCAGGTTTCTCCCACTACATTTTCACAGTGAAACAATCACCACATACATCGAAGACCAAATGCAACAGCAAGTCAGTGGTTTATTTGTCTCACCTTGCTTTCACCAGTTACACTGTTATAATAGTACTTGTATCCATCAGGGGAGGTATGTTCTGTCCAACTACTTTTTGCAGAGGCTACTGTCTTTGATGACACAGGTGCCGCAGGACCAGCAGACGTAGACACAGGCAAATCTGAAGCTGGAGCAGAAGTAGGAGCACTGGCAACTGTCTGAGCAATCCCAGTCCACTGAGACTGCAAAATAACAACCTCAGAAAATAACCAAAAATTGTAAAAAGTTCGAGTGAAATTTATTTGTGCGCTTTAAAATATGCAGTATATCATTAACACTTGAAGCAAATAAAAGAAGACACAATTCAGTTCAAAAAGCATAACATAATGCAAATATTCTCAAATCAAGCTTACAAGCTTGATCCATCTTGAGCTAAAATATTTTCGAGTGCAGACAGCCAAGTGTTAGTCTTGGTTCGTCGCTAACCCATGTAGCCCAAACTGGCAATCATTTACTAAGTGAAGGTCAAGGTGTATAAAGAAAAACATTGTGTTACTGATGCATTTATAACAACACATCCCGGTTGTCCTGTCATACCTGCTGTTTAGTAGCCTGAGAACCTTGCTGCAACGGTGGATTTTGATTTGACGGTTGCATCAGCTGTAGTTGTTGTTGCAGCTGGGAGAATGCCTGCTGGGATGACTGAAAAGTTGCTTGCAGAGTCTGTGTCTGCTGTGACAGCATCTGAGCTAACTGAGATGGAGACTGCTGATAAGGCTGATGTAATTGCTGCTGGACAGGAGCAGGCAGCTGCTGTCGATTTGTCCCAGCAGGGAGTGAACTGGATTGAAGGTTGATATTGAGAGTCGGTAGTGCTGTAGAAGAAGAGGCAATCTGCTGAACCTGAGATAGGGAAGCAGACATCTGTCCACTCATAACAAGTAAATGTTGTGATGGTAGTGCTTGACTGAGAGATGTTTGACCAGGAATCTGTTGCTGCCTGACAAGGGAAGTTTGTGTCTGGGAGTAAGATGATGAAGCCTCAGGGTGCAGTTGAAGCGAAGGAGGCATATGCTGAGCTGACTGAAGAGGCTTCTGTAATGGAGATATTTGCTGACCAAGGGACGGAACTTGTGACTGAGGATGGTTTAAATTCTAAGAAAATTTATACAAACTTTTGTTACTCATTCTGGGATGACCAGGTCACAGCATGAAAGCACAAAAATATAACCAGATTTCACATACCTGTTGTAAAGAAGATGAAGTTGAAGAAACAGCAAGTCCCGGAAGAGGACCATCAGCAGGACCACCCTAAAGTTTTGAAAGTAAGCATGATAATAAGAGAGTAATAAACATCACATTGTATGCAAGTAAACAAGGCCAAATATTTTGCCAGCTCCAAGCCATAAACCATGGCTCTCTTTTCACTCATTAGAATGCATTACTGTAAAAGAACATTTACGTTAAATGTGTTGCAGAATCATCAAATTTGTTCTTACCGGATTTAAAGGCATTCCCAGATCACCTGATCGAGGAGGCAACTGATTCCCAAAACCACGAATACCAGGATTAGAGAGTGGCCCCAAATTTTGGGGACTCATGGGATGCCAAGCATGAGGAGGAATCCTGTCAGGCATAGGGTCACCCAAATTCGGTGGGGGTCTGTAGGAATATGAAATCATAAGTTGAACAGTATTAAATCAGATGAGAAGATAAAAATGACAAAGTAATAAAGCATTAAACGTGACTAAATATGTTTGTGGAAGGGGATACCTAGGAAATGGTGGTTGGAACCGAGGACCAAAACCTGGCCCTCCAAATGCAGGACCACTCCTGAAGAAGACAAGACAAGAAGTTAAGAACTTCATTAGTCAGTAAAAAAGGATAAGTTGCTCAATCAATACCAAAATGACCTAAACTGCCACTCCTCGACTATTTGCATTTAATATACATAATTTCATAAAGGAAAACCTTGAGTCTCCAGGCCTGTGCCTCTTAGGATCAGCAAACCGGACAGTTAATGGTTGATCACATCCCTAAGGTGGAGAAAAAGATAATGAATGAATGACCTTCAAAGCTCTAATTAACAGTAGAGTATAAAAATAAAGGACTATGGCACAACATTGCTCAAGTAACACGTAATGCTTACTCTCATTGTATAAATTCCATTAAGAGAATTTATAGCTGCCAATGCCATCTCTCTGTTAGAGTATTTAACAAACCCACATCCTTCAGAAAGAATTCAACAAAGGTATCAGGAATAGGAAGAAACAAACATGAAACATGATTTTACATCAGCTTCCATAATAAAATGAGGATCGACAAAAGATACCGATAGCAGAACAAGAAGATGGGGAAAAAATTTCCATGACAACTAATTGAAGATTATCCACTTGATTTGTGAACAACTAAACAAAAATCATGATATTATCCATTTGATTTAGGACCTAAGCAATTTTCAAGACATCAATTACCTCATAAAAATTTTACAAAAGAAACTATGAAGTAAAAAAAAACCATCATCAGACCAGCTTTTACTCAAATAGTCCCTACTCTTAAATCAATTTTTTTCTTTCTTAAAAAGACATATTCATGGACAAAATTGATGATTAAATCATCTGCTTGAGTCGAAGTGATCTCTCAGCAATCAATCATGACATTATTTATAATATGGAAAGAGAAAGTAAGCCAGCAAACCTTTTCATCCATACAAGCCAAATTAGCATACTGAGGTTTTTAATATTAAAAAAGGATAAGATAAGAAGGGCATACCACGACTCTGCTTCAACTCATCACGCATGAGGTAAACATCTTCAACTCGACCATACGGTGAAAAGATCTGACAAAGAAAACAGTTAACATCAGTACTAGAGCAAGAACGTTCCTGTGCTTGAAAGTTATTAAGGTCAGACAGAGACAGCAAAAATAGTCACAGAGTTGAAATCTGACATACTTCCTCAACTTCTCTTTCAGTGGCTTGTTTGTTCAGCGAGCCTACGAACAGTTTGTACTCAACTGCACCTACATAAAAACAAATACCAACAAGATGAGAAACATTAGTTATGTGAGAACAGAATAGAAAAGCTTTTACTTATAACTAACACCATTTCAAATGAAAATCTGGTTTAAGAAGAGATTTTCCCTAGAATAATCAATGAATACTTACCAAGGCGCTCCCTTTCCCCATCAGCATATCGAACTTGGATGGGACCCATACCCTGAAAAATGCATTTAAGCATGTAAAACTACTATAATTATCAAAGCAGTTGGAAGTCAAGAGACCAGCAAGAAAACTGACCCCAGGTAGAGTATGTTGATTATGCATGGCTCTAATGGCCATATCAGCTTCTTCTGAAGTTGCATACTTTATAAAACAACAACCTGGACAACCAAAGAAAGTTTATCCTGATTTTATTAAGTTATTGACACCCTCTAAACCATGGTACAAAAAGGTGGCTTAAATGTATAAGCCAGTGCCACACATACATGCAATAATATTTGTTGTGAAACCACACAAGCATATAATTGTGAACATGAGAGAGAGAGAGAGAGCGAGAGGGAATTCCAAGACATAAATAGACAGTTACCATCCACGTAGGTCCACTCACTCAAGAAAGAATTATGCAAATGAAGTGAGAATCAGCTTCTTTGATAGCAAATAAAAGAAATAAATGAAAATGAAATAAATCGACAATCAACTCAAAATCGGCAAATTAAGCATCAAAACTTAATACAACCCACAGATGATATGGCATAAACAGACGCCGATTAATTTCATCTCAGATAAAGCAAGTCCACGGGAGGAACCTCAACTTGCCAGAGCACTTTGCTTTATAAAATGCAAATAGTTTTACCATACAATAGTAACTGACCAATCTTACATAGAATGTTAGAGATGCTAAAAAGTCACGAATTTAACAGAGGCGAAAATGGGCCTAAGTTGCAATCAGAAGACCAGCCCATGGACCAAGAATGGAAGAAACACCGAATTCATAAAGTGTACGTCAGAAGGAAAATATCAACAGAAGGACCACGTGGAAAGAAGGGCGCCGAGATTCTGTAGCTGCTAATTGTTGATTTGGTTGATGACGTGTTGGAAGTTTGTTAGGAGTAATGATGCTTGTTTAGGCAGTATATAAAGGGGACGTAAGAGATTGTGTGGGTGGAGATATTTTGTTATTTGTAGGTAGTTACTCTGTAAGAGTGGGCTCCCAGCGTGGCTGGTTGAGGGGAATTATTTTTCTGTTTCTTCTTGCTTTTTATTTTCAGTACAATGCCAGGGAATTTCTCTCCACTTGCTTGTTGAACTTGAGCAGTGGAATTTAGTTAAATGCAATAGAAGTATTTCTCTATTACTTTAATTCGTTTTCTGTGTGAGAATGAACCTTTTTTGCGCCTGAGGCGCACCTTTTTTGCAACGATCAGGCGTGCGCCTCAACGCGTAGGCGCGCGCCTGAGCAATGTCGCCTCGCCTGAGGTACCTCAAGGCGCATGAACCATCGCCTCTATGTAGGCGCGCCTGAGGCGCGCCTTTAATAACACTGGTTTTTCCTCTAGTTCTATACACATACACAAGTACATAGACTAGTCTTTGACCAAAGTACTTTAGAACAAGGCAGTCAAATGTAAGGATGGCAAAAAAGCCGGGGCCCATCCAAGGGGCCTTTTTTTAGGCCCGAGCGCGGGCCGGGCTTGGGCAAGCCCGGGTTTGGTTTTTATTAATAAAAATAATTTTTTTAATCATATAAATTAATTTTTAATTCTAAATACATACATTTATAACTAAATTTTTAAAGTTTAAAACAAAAAACACTAAAAACATTAAAATTCTTATTTTTTTCATTTTTAAGTATTAAAAAATTCAAAAAAATAATTATTTTTTTCAAAAAAAATATTTTCTAGAAAACCTAGCTCAACATCTTCTGGGCTCGGCCCCTTGCCACACTTGGTCGAATGCAAACCTGACCATCACTACATTTACTAGCACTATCACTACCACAAATGTTGCTACTAAAGTAAATACCATAACAAAGACCACAACCATTACCGACAACAATGAACATATAATATAAAGAACATTTCATCAGTTTTTTGTTTGAAAAAGAATATGTCCTTTACAATTCAAAACACTGTTTTTAAAAACAACATAGGCGGCTGCCTAGGTGGCCGCTTAGGCGCTAGGTAATGCCTGGCCATTCTGATTATGCATAAAAGCGGTTGCTAGGTGGTGTCAGACGATTAGGCGGGGTCTAGGCAATTCTAGGTGGGTCAGGTGGGTCTAGGTAAGGGTGGAAAAAAAGCCCGGGCCCGGCCCGGCCCGGGGTGAAGAAAGCCTGGGCCGGGCTCAACCAAAAAACCCCGGGCCCGACCTGGGCTTAAAATAAATAATTTTATATTTATATTTATAAAAAATATATATTTATATAAAATATATATTTATATAATAATTTTTTATATTTATAATTTTTTTTATTTAAAAAATCGGGTTCGGGCCAAGCCCGGCCCGGTGACAGCCCGGGCCTAAATCCATATTGCCGGGCTCGGGCCGGGCTTTGATAGGTCTAGGCGGCCACTTAGGCGGCTTTAGGTGGATCTGTACGTTTTTTCCCCAATTTTATTTATTTTTCTAAATTTTTGAATAAAAAATAAAATCGCCTAACACCACCTAGCCTATCCTTCTAGGGCACCGTACATCTACCGCCTAGCTTTTTTAGAAGATTGGTTACCAAATCTTCAATAAAACATCACACATCGTGTTCAAAGATGTCTATCTCCACCTTTCATATGAATGAAAGGTGCAACCAATTAACCAGCTAAAGATTTGCTACAATCGACATGCTGGTTGCCTGGTTCCATGAACACCTAGTCCATTAAACATCAAACAGAAATCCCATGCAATCATTTACAAGGAATCCAAACAACATGCTGAAATCCAAATAGACAATGTCAAAAGCAAGATCCTATTTTTTTTCCTGGCAAAGAATTGTAAAGAGCCAGATAAAGCCATTTTCAAATATCAAGTAAATGATTACATTCATCCAAAGCAGAGTTACAAAGAGTTGGTAATACAATCACACCTTCAATTCATATAATTTTGAAAGGCAATGACCCTAGAACAAATACATGATGCAATCAAGGCGAGTTGAATATTAATGCATCTAAGTAAATCACGCACGGTGGATAACAGTTTTTGCAGCTTAGACATTAGTTCTGGAACTGAATCATCAGAGAGATGAAAGCCAACAACAAAGAGAAGACATCCATCTCCCCAACATTTTGAAATTATCCACACAGATAAGAAATAAACAAGCACAGAAAAAAATATTGATTGTGTAAAAGGAAAACCATCATCAAAATAAAATCCATATTTTTGTATACTCATTTAATTAGCAAGATGGAATTACCACATAACAATTTAAGATTCTGGGGAGCCACAATCAAACATCAAAAGTAAAATTTGAGGGCTTAAACCTCACTTATGAAATTCGCTGAGATTCTTCCGGACTAAATAAGTTCAAAATTGCTCACATTTACTAGATATTAAAATAAACATTCAAATACTATGCATTCCATTCATAAGGCATCAAATGTGATGCAAGTTTCAGTCTAAACCCATTCGACATTCCAACATCTAATCAAATCAACAAAATCAAAAACTGCAACTAAAATATAATAATATCCAAGAGCCATGAAATTTCTAATGTTGAATTATATAAGCGGAGCGCTGGCCACATCCATAAAAGCTATAAGCAAGGCGAACAACTAAAAGTGAATATGAATGATCCATTCGCACAAGGATGCTGAAAAACATCATGCACAATGCACAAAATTTCCTTTTCACGTATAGTAAGTTGTTTATCGGCCACTATTTGGTATTGTTGGGATCATACATACAATATTACAATCAAATTAAAGCATATATGTCATAAAGAACCTGTAGTTGCCTTCTCTGATGTGAAAAGAGCAAAAAACAATCATCCATCTCAAGAAAAAATCGCCAATGATCATAATGAACCAATTATGCGAAGAGAGGAAGAGACCGAAAGACGACACACAGAATGCAAAATGCTTATTGTTCACCCACACAAAGGAGTTGATAAAAGACAGGGGTGATCCATGGGGTTGATACTATATACGATCAAATAATTAAGTAACTATCTCATGTAGACTATTCTACTACCTCCACTATCACAAAATTGGCCACATCACGTGGTTCTTCACACATTAGTTTGCCTTACAGTTGGTCAAGACAAAAGGTTAAATCTACTATACCAATCACCAATGTTTAAAAATACGGGGCAGCGCCTCGAGGCGGCCGGCCATTGAGGCGCGAGGCGGACCTCCTCGAGGCGGTGATGCAGGCGCCTCGATCCGAAAATCAGAAAAAAATCCAAAATACATTCATTTCTTCATAATTCATAGTACGTTCAAAAAACTATTGATAAGTAATCCAAAATACATTACTCTCTTCATAATTCATAGTATGTTCAAAAAATTATTGATAACTAATCCCTAAATAAGCTATCATTAGTATCTAGCAGCATAAAACTTGGGTCAAAATCTATGTCATCATCGATAAGAGAATTAAGATAAATGCATTGCACTTCTGGAGACGTCGGACGTAGAAGAGATTACAGTAGACGACGAGGGAGACGATTATTTGAAACCCTAATCTTGATTTGGTTTTTTATTTTATTTTTTTTATTTTGTCAAATGAAACGACGACGTTTTGGGCCAAAACGTCGTCGTTTCATTTTAGAAATTTTAAAATAAAATAAAAACCTCTGAGGGCCGCCTCACCAGCAGAGAGGCGGGCGTTTCAGAAAAAAACGCATAAGGCGGCCGCCTCGACGCGCCGTCGCCGCGAGGAGGCGAGGCGGCCGCCTCGATCGTTTTTTAAACACTGCCAATCACATAACCAACCATAATTACCCAACAATTATAACTGGCTCATATGTAACATTGTGAATAAGTCGTAGATGTAAGATAATATCCAACAAATGATTCAACTACACATCTCCCTCGCTAACATCATACCACATCAGTAATCACAAACCCAAAATATGATTCTTTTGAGCAACATGAGCTCGAGCATTAAACTCCACTGAACTACAAAGCACCTAAACCAGAATAAATCCTCCAGATAACATAAAGTCGCACGTTTTGATTACTCTTGTGGAATTAACGTTGAACAAAGCACACCAACATCATTTTATAAAATGTGAGAACATTAGACATTACATCCACAAGTATCCGAATTATAGTTTCCCAATAATCAAATCACAACAGCCAAAAATAATTCCTTTCACATTCACATTTTGAGGCATTAGGAACTATGATGGTCCAGCGCACAAAGCAACGCACAAAGCTTCCCACACTGTGGCTCATAGAGGATTCAATGCACGCGGCCTTATCTAAAGAAGATGACAGGCAACCAACAATGAACCAAAAATATTCATAGTGGTAAGCTTGATGTTAGAAGCAGTGAACAACAAGACAATATAACAAAGTAAAAAACAATGGATTGAAAACTTTGCATAACTTAGCATATTACATTCATAGATGAACACAACAAAACCAAACTACTATATTTTTTAAGTTACCTCAGGCACTTGAACTTGCAAGCATATAAAAAATATTGGAAAATGACCCACAATTTGACCATAGCCATAATACATTACAAGGGGCAAAAACAATAACCTACAATAGGCCTTTAAAAAACTAAAACTAGCATTCCCATCCATGTTCAGATCATATTTGAAGGAAAGAATGTCCAAAGACATATTTAACACCATGGTCCACATAAACACATACTTGTGGCACATAATGAAAAAAGGGTTCACATTTTCAAAATAACATAAAAAATAATCTTAAAACCCATCTCATCATTGCAAGAGCTAAAAAATACTCTCTAATACAACCATTCTTACACTACATAGCATCAAAAACAGCCTTTCCACATTGAAGCATAAGAAGTCAGCCCACTTGTCCAAATTTATAAAGACAACAACCACAAATTTGCTACTCGCGAATATCTATCCAACTAGTACCTACCTATTAGGCTTCCAGCAGAGTCATACCAATAATTTACAAATATAATCCAAATATTATCCATATCTCATCCACAACTAACTTAAAATCCATCTCATGTAGTCAATATGGACATTATACATTGTCATGTCAAGCAATCCATATTGTAAAAAGAAAAATATATATATATTTCCAAGGTTCACATGAGAAGAATAAACCACAAAAAGACTTTAAGTACCTACTCCCATTACATATGACTTGTTAAGTAATGCCTCACCATTGCAACTGATAAATATTACGAACACACAGTCTACTAGCAACTGCTATACAAAGTTGGTATGTTACATGTTCACATCTTGCCATAGTGTATGTACAGACCGACATATCAAAAATGGTTGTAACTAAACTAACAAACCCAAAACTTGTTGCAAAACTAACTGAGATGAAAGATGAGCTTAGTTGGTCCCATCAGCCTCTCAGGGAAACCTGAAATCAGATAGGTATAAATCACAGTTACTTCAAGAAAAATAACATAAGTACGTACCTTGTTGTTGTCCTGTCCTCTTATCTTTAATCAAAGCAACCTCTATCACATTTCCATGTTCTTCAAACAATGGCCGAATCTGAGATCAGATAAGCAATTCTTAATAAACAAGAATAATCCTAACAACAAGAAAACTTGAAGAATGATTATAGAATAAAATTTGATGAACCAAGAATAATGCAACAGTTTTTATTGACATATCGGATAACAAAGAAGATGTAAAAAGAAAACAACAGTAGCAAACATGATAATACACTCATCTCAGTAACCTACTTAGAAGTATTAACATCCAGGTTGACAAATAGCAACTCAATTTCAACTCAGCAACAAATCCTAGATATACACATTCACAAAAAGGTGCATACAGGTATTGCAAGAACATGACTACTTGTGTAATATATAAAAACCTTAAGTTCCGAACACATTAATGTTTTCATAGAACGGTAGAAGGTAGTTTAATTTTGGCACAACTCAGGTTTCGATTTACTTACATCCTCTTCTCTGACTGTCTTCGGAACAGACCCAACAAAAAGTTTGGCAAAGCTGCTGCCATCAATTAGATCTGACCAAAAAAACATGTTATCAGTGCTGGAGAGGACACAAAAGGGCACTCAAAACAGGACTCTAGATAAGAAGAATGAGTAAACAAAATGAAAATTCTGGTCCAAATGACCCATATACGAGTAGCAACGCAAGTAAATTGACACTTTCAATGTAAACCAAATTTTTATCTATTGTAAATTGATACCTCAAACAATCAAAATATATCAAATACACCAATGGAATAGATAACACAGCAGAAAATAATAATAATAATAATTTAGTAATCTAACCAGGAGAAGGCCCTCCTCTGCCCGAAAACCCTCGTTTCTGCCCCGAAAGTTGCGGCACTGGCAGCGGCTGCGGCATGGGGTAATTCGGACCCGCCCTGGGCCCGGGCTCAAACCCGGTACCCATCGGCCTAAACCCTCCAACCATTGGCCTGAACGCTCCAATCCCGCCACCACCTGGCGCATGACGTGGCGGGCTATCAAACGGATGTTGCCCCCCTTCCCCCCCTCCTCCTCCTCCCGGACCGCCATCAACATGAAATTCGTTCGGGCTACGTCGACGATTGAATTGATAAGAATCCAGATTATTATTGTTGGAGCGGTTTGTTAGAAGGCCATAGGTGAAGCGAGAGGGACGGCTGTGACGGTTGCTGTTATGGTGAGAGTCTTGATTGTTGTTGTAGCCATAATTACGCTCTCCTCTATGTCTCTCCAGCTTTGCTGACTGGTAATTAAAACCCTAACCCTAGAATTCAGAAAGACCGATGCAAGTCTGTTAGTGAGGGAAACAAAAATGATGGTGGTGTGAGAGAACGAACAAAATTGAGTCGGGAATTTTTATATGTTGGGACTCGCATGAAAGCCCAATTGCATTAGTGCAAATCCATTTTCTTTTTCATGTAAAGGCATAATATTTTCATTTATATGAAATACGTCTTTGCTCAATTATTTTCATTTTGATCGGTAAAAGATCTCAAATCTTGTTCAGATTTTAAAATCTTGTATTAATTGACAAGATTTAAAGAATAAAAATAATTTTAAATAGAAATTTCGGTCAAGAATTCAATGATTTTCTATTGCTAAAAAATCAGGTTAAGATTACAAATAATTTAGTCTAAAAAATATTTAATCTCGATAAAATTCAAGACGATTTTTCATCCATATGAAAAATAGAGCAGAGATTCGATACAATTTAATTTAAAAAGTCTCGAATCTTCATTGAAATTCGGGATTCTGAACCATTCGAATTGAGATTCAGATGATACAGAAATTTCAATATTCATAATCGATCTTTCAACTAACAAGTATATATTAGTATCAACTTGATAAGTGTCATTTGTTGTGGGAAATATGGTGTCATTAAACAGCAATAAACATGCTAATCAAACAGATCGAACAATCAAAACTAGATCTAGATGCAATAAAACCCTAAAACAATAAAAACCAGAAAAACCTAATTAAAACGTCCAAGTCGAGATGATCTCTGTCCTTAAGAACTTATTGGCGCCGTCACAAGTGCTTTACGGATTCGTTTTGCCAACGTTCTCCCAAGATTACTTGGATTCTATTTGTTCAATGAGCACTCCTTAACAAGTGTTTGAACTAGGATCCAAAATGGTGGATCTCTCTCTCAAAATAAAGAAAACAACACAATGCCTTTATTAATTCTTGGATATATATTTTTTTCTCTCTATCTATCATTTGGAATACAAACCTTCTTTTATAAGGCATGGAGGAGTGCCAATAGGGCACCCCTTGGGGTGGGTTGCAACCCTCCAATGATTGCAACCTCCAATACACCCCTTGAAAATCCCAAGGATATATATATATATATATTATTTAATGAATTTGAGGAATTTACAACAATCCTCCATAATTCTTCAAATATTCATTCAGGCACGTGAGAGAGATACCGTGAGCTAAAGCTGCATCGAAATAGGTAGCTTTCACCTTGAACATTTCCTAGTGAATGACAATCGGATTTACTTAGCAAACCAGTGACCCATAGTCTTGAACTGTTCTGCCGTTGGTGTAAACC
The DNA here is from genome assembly GCA_019454045.1 of Zanthoxylum bungeanum. Lineage (NCBI taxonomy): Eukaryota > Viridiplantae > Streptophyta > Magnoliopsida > Sapindales > Rutaceae > Zanthoxylum > Zanthoxylum bungeanum. The sequence continues at coordinate 379,222 of SKCR01026643.1, read as the reverse complement.
AAGACAATTGCCAACACACATCTTTAATTCGACCATTTTCTCGTTCTACGGTTGTGTTCATTTTGGCCCTGAACAACGATCCTGGATTCATCAAGAACTTTAGGGTAACCCATCTTTAAAGGTTCCCATGGAAGCAGCCTCACTTCTTACTTGAAATAGGTGATCTACTATGAATAGGTAATCTGTCTTTACCCTCATTAGGACTCATCTCCTAATATAGTGATCATTAAAAGCCTTAGCTTATCCTCATTAATGACAGACAGCACTCAGCGTCATTATCGGAATGGGAAAGAGTACGAAACTCTTCAGTGCTTGTTTTAAATTGCACAAAGTTTCTATTGTCCCTTTTGAACCTAGATCTTGGGATCTCCAGTCAGCTAGGTTGGGTTTCCACAGTGACAATTCTTAGATTATAGGCTTCAAGCCCATTCCCCTCGATGACTTCTCAACTTGCTCTCGAGGTAAACCTTTAGTTAGTGGATCCGCTAGGTTTTCCTTCGATTTAACATAATCGATCGTTATTATGCCACTTGAGAGCAGTTGACGTATGGTATTATGTCTCTGACGTATATGTCGAGACTTACCATTATACATTGTATTCTAGGCTCTCCCAATAGCCGATTGGCTTGTTGGGGTTGGTGCTCAGAGCGCCAATCCGCACCGTATTTATGTCTGATTCATGAATACGAACATCCCCTTTTCGCATAATACTACTTATTTAGTGGTTGCACCTCTTTTTTATATATATATATTCGATCTAATTACTATTAGATTGAAACTAAATGTTGTTTAGTGATATGTATATATTAGACAAAGGCCCGATAATATATAATGCAGTACACAGTTACAAAGTTAGTTTGTAATTGACATTGGGAAGTGTCACTGCTAAATGTATATTATCAAATAAAGTTCCTGGTCAAGATTCACTAACACGGGTCGGTTAGTCAAATCTGTTGAGACCAGTACATGTCGTATATCGGGACTCGGTCCGATGGTTTATCCTAATGAACCATGAGTCTACGGAGACTCGTATAGACATGTAGGTGTTTATAATAGATAAACACTGAACGGCTCACCGAAGATTCTTAATGGATGGTACGCCAACGTCAATAAGAATCTTCTCTGGTTGAGTAGCATAGTGGTCCTTCGACTTGAGACACCACTGTGGATGTATGAGATATCCTCCACACTTAGATGGCAGTCACGTCACCGATCTATTTAGATCAGACCTCCGTCTGTTCGTTGGGTGTGGACTGATCCTCAGGATATCCTGTGTGTGTCAAGATAGGATCCGTCAGTTCTGTGTACAGAGCATAGGTAGTCCATATATAATTAGCAGTCTGTTAAATCTGTGGCCACAGTATACTTCGGAAGTAAGTTCCGAATGTTATTTAGAGATTGCTAATGAATACGTCGACGGGATAATACCTATAGAGATTTGACGTTTACATCTATATCTCTGGGATTATCCGGATACCTGTGACGGAGAGATTATACGTATGCAATGACCTCGACCTGTATGATTCAGCCTGATTATCCGTGATCGTCATAATTTGCGGGTGGATAAATTATGCACATGAAATTGGATTTCGTGACGGATATACCTGAATCTAGAGAGTCTCAATAATGAAATATACTCGTAGAGCACTAGAGCAACATATATAAATAATATTGATTATTTATAAAGTCGTTTAAAAGTTAAACGCAAAATACATGTGTAGGGACCCGATAGTCATTTACTAGATTATTGTGTATTTACATTTAATACTGATTATTTTAAATACATATTAATTAAATGTCAAATTGAGATATTTGACTAATATCCTAAATAAAAATATATTTTTAATATTTAATGTAAATATTATACATATATTTAATATATTTGTATTTGATTAATTAATTAATTATTTAATTGTTAAATGATTAAATTAATTAAAATATAAATATCTTACATTAGGATATTTGTTGTAAATGATATTAGTTGCCTTTGTTGACTTTAATAAAATATCTAATAAAGTTGTTTTTAGATATTTATGCAAGTTGATTTAATAATAATTGAAATGAAATTGAAATTACAATTTCTTGTATTTGGCTTAATGAATTTCGGCCAAGGCTTGTCTTGCACAAGCATAAATTGTTTTCATTTCATTTCATTTGATAACCTAATACACTTTAAAGAAAACTCCATTAATGGAAGCAAAAGAAGCTTGTGAGAAAGAAAGAAGAAATCAAAGAAAGCTTGGATTTTAGTAAGTTTTTCCAACTTGCTATTAGAAAGGAAAATGTTCCTTAGGATCTAGGCTTTAACATATGATGTTCTTAGATTATTTCTTTCTTTATTCTTTGTGTTTTTGATGATGGAAGTTTTGGAGAAAGTGTAGAGCATGTGTGATGAAGGAAGCTTATGGCTATTGTAGTAATAAGTGTTCTTTTGTGGTTTTGGAAACCTTGTTGCTAATCTAGAGTTGTTGACCCACTCTTAGATGACCTAGATTTGATCTTGAGTTTTTTCATTGTTTTGAGAGTTTGATTGGATGGAAGAAAGATGATTGAAGTGTTGGATTTAACCAATTTGGTCTAATTTGTCCAATTTGATGAAATTGAAAAATTAGGATTTAAGACCTTGTCCAAATTTGGGGCTTTTCAAATATGTTGTGCATTTGGATGTGTATATGATGCATATAAAGTTTCATGTCCATTGGATTACATCTTGATGTGTTTTGATGCATGAAATGACAAAGTGCACAAATTGGATCCTAATGGGTGCATTCGGCCAAGACTTGAAATTTGGGATTTTTGTTGCTTTTGGTGTTTTGATGTTTTGAACATGCTAAGTTCATCTTAGAAATGATTTAGAATCATTCAAAATTGATTAGATCAATTTCGGACTAAAATGGACAAAATACCAAGTGTAAGGGCAATTCGGTAAATTCACTTAAATATGATTTATCGAATTTTATTTCATGATTTGATTGTTGGATAATTAAATAAATATGTTTATTTAATTAATCCGAGAAAAAGTTTTGAAATCGGAAAATTTGATTTTCCACCGCTTCCGCTGCATTACCGGTATTCCCCCTAAAAACCCCAACAAAATGGTATCAGAGCGAGTCTGATTCTAGGCCTCCATAAATGATTAGCTTGTTTTTATTCAATGTTTAATCATGTTTTCTTGACTTTATACATGCATGTTATAATCTAATTTGATTAGATTTAGGGTGTATGACACTTAATGGAATATCCCCGCTAAAATAAGGTTTTAAGGTAACTAGTATTTGGAATACTTGTTTCTTGGTCCGTCTTGTCAATACGGTTTATAAATATCTTTTCGTTGACTACATCCGAGACCGTGCCTCTGCTGTGAGGATGTAGCTGATAGAAATTTATTTATGCCGGATTTATATTAGATAATAGATAAATTCAAGCGAAAGCGGAATCCTGAACGTGCCCTAGCTGTCAAGGTTACGCAAGTAACTTGAGTTTATCATTGACAAGTTTAACCTTGGTACGTCTCCTTGTGGGCCTGCCTTCGCAGCGACAACGAGAAACGACCAGGACCGGAACCCAGGAATCACTAGTGAGTGATTGACAATGAGTTGTCTACCTGTGAATATACGTTGGCGAGACCGTGCCTCTGCTGTGAGTCGAAATATATTCATGGGGTCCTCTTCCCATTATGGAATTCGATTTAATTATTGAATTCTCGTCTTTCCGTTGGGGATTACGGTATTACGTAAAATAATGGGAGGCACTGTTAAGTTTAAAATATTCCATAACTTAGGCAGTGTGTATTATTATGGAAATTGTCGCTTGTTCGTTTCCTTATTCTATTACTTATATAGAATTGAACTTTTGATTACTACATACATATTTTGATATGTTATATGACTTGACACTTGGTTGCAGTTTTTCTAGAATAGGTTCTAGATACTATTAGACTAGGATATTATTAGATTAGTCTAAACCATCGGGAACTGTTGTTTCGATTTTCTTCAAAAATCAAGATGGTAATGACTTAGTTTCTAAGTCATGATAGATAATCTAGATAGATATCCCTTTTAGGATATAATAATGTAAAGATAATAGTTTCTTATGCAGTAAGAATTGACTTGAATTAGTTCGTGTCACGAGGTTCTTGACTGACATTAAGAAAGCCCCATTAGGTATTTGTTTATCTAGTAATGACGTTTCTTAGCTTTCATGACCTATAGAGGCAATGTGTTTGACATAATTTGCTAATTCAATTATTTACAATTGTTGTGAATAGTTGAATGCAAATAGTAAAGCTAAAGAAAGGAGATGCGTATAGTTGTGTATAGAAAATATCGATTTTCACAATGCTACAACTATAGGTATTTTATACCAGATCTCCCGTCTAGTTATTTGAAATATTAGTTAATGATTATTTTTGATATTTGATATCAGAACTTACGACTATTTGATAGTTACATGTTCTTTATAAACAATTATTATATATATTTCAAAATACAACTGGTAGTGTCATTAACGTAGAGATAAACATTAAGAAAAATTATTCGGTAAAGTAAATAATTTAGAACGGTGCTTTATGAGTTTAAATCACTTAAGCATTAGATGCTTATTCGTATGGTAAAGGATGGTTTGATACTAGATCATACCACACATCCTTATCTGTTTAATGAATATTGTATTCAAGAAGGTGATTAAGATCTCGTTTAACCAATGATTTGTCATTAGACCACCAGATTTATTTTATTGATACATTGGATGTATGTAGTTTAATAAATTATAATTGCTTAAGGTAGTTTTCTTTACTTCGTAACTTAGCTTATGAATTGTCATAACTTAGTTACATATTTCTAAAAGAACACATATTGAACGTCTTGATATGATCAAGAACTTTCTATCTGTTCTGATGAAACGTAGATTGAACACTTTTGATTTATTCAAATATATTCAATCTAAAGTTTTTAGATAACTTTATCCTCAAAATTCATTACATGTCTCTGAATTGTTCAAAGATCTTTGATACGATCAAACGTATGAATTTAAAGCAATTAGTTCTAAGGTTATTCAATGAATATGATTCATATTCAATATTATTCTTCCACGATTCCATCTTGATGGAATTGAGCAGTGGGAGTAATCGAATCTTATATGATTTGATTCGTTTGATATTGAATATTGTCGAATTAGTTTCAATACTCTTGGGGTTATGCTCCAATAACACTAATCCATCTCTGTAATTAATGTTCCATTATTTTCTACAGTTGCATATATGATATGTATAGGTAGAAAATTCGAATCTTGAAAAGTTTGAGATTTGAATATTTCTTTTATATAATAGTTATATAATGGAAATTACTTACACCTTTTAGGTATAAGTAAAAGTTTATCGTTTATTCTGTTTAATAGAATATTGTATTCTATTTGATAGAATATCTTTCCTACGATCCTAAGTAATAAAATCGTTTTATTACTTGGTGTGTAACATTTGATGTTAAGTATTGTAGAAAAGATTTGACTTAATGAAGTCAAATGTGAGAATGATAAATTATAAATGGAACTACGTAATTAATAAAATGAAAATGAAACCCTTATACATCTTCCGCACAAGTCCAATAGGATATCATAATCATTTACGAGTATTTGATACTTATGATTCTGTTGTTTTCTTACTGAAGAAAATTATCCTATAACTTATAATGGAAGCGATATTTGATATCGATTCTGGAAGTTCACCATTGAACCATAGATCTAAGATTGTTCATAGCTTATTACGATCAAGTTTTGAACTTGATTAAGCTTTCATTATGAATTAGTTCATGATATGTGCTAATTGTTTGCGCAGCGAAAGCAATGTGAGCTTATTAAAGGTTTAACCTTTACAATATGACAGTGAGAAAAGTTATACTCAGCAATCTATTGTAGATTCTAAGGAAACTTATCTCTAGTCATACTAATTGAACAATTTAAGATCTATTGGTTAATGTTGATATTAAACTGTACTTTTTAGCTAAAGAATGCAAAGTGGCCTTTTTTGAATGACTTATTCAAATAAGAGATCAGTTGTGGTTTCTTTGTTTGAAGAGTTCATTCTGGAATGGCCCCAGAGTTTGTGTTCTGCTGAGATCGTAGTTTAGTGTGCTAAGCTATAGAGCCTATTGTAGACTCTGATAAGTCTTCTGGAAATCCGTATTCTCTATTTTTGATATCAGTCAGATTGTCTGATCTTGTCAAAGTATAGAAAATACATATGTGCTTGAAGGGTTAGTGGGAGCGTACAAATTACTTTCTAGTGTGTTATATCCTAACAACATTATCATTATTACAGTAATAATGATATGTTAGTAAGGTAAAAGATTTACCTAAGTCTTCTTTACTCCGTGAAAGCAGTGGGAGTAGTCCTCTGTTATATTTGATATAAAGTTTTAATATATGATATAAAACTAGGAGACTTGTGAGATACTCCTTATTATTCGTACATAAGATATGATCTAATAAAGGACATTACTAGGCTATCTGTATGACAGTTAGTATAACTGTTTGACAGTTAATGTGTGTCTTGTATATCGTATTCATCTTCCATAAAGGATGATTCCTTTTTAGAAAGAGATATTGATTAGAATGTCTAATCAATCTTATGTATCATTTGATGATAACATAATGAATACTTTATAATGTGCGATTGTAGATATCGATTTAATTAATCGTAATTGTTACGAGTTATTTTGATATCCTGTAGACCATATGATGGATCTTGAAAAGCACGTTCTTTGTGATCTTTGAGATATTAAGAACGAGTTTCTGGTTCATGGAGAATACAATCTACAACCATTAGGGTCATATTAGTTTTGAGACTAATTATGACGTTAGACTGTCTACGTCATAAAGAGTCACAAAAGATACAGTATGAGTGTCACGAAGGATTCTACTTTTAAGTGGAATTAGATGCAACTTATTAAGTATTGACTTATGAAGTTGCAAAGTGACTTTATAAATTAGAAGTTTTAAATTTGTGTTGTGCTTGCGGTTGTCCGCATAGTATTTTGGATTTGATCCCTAAATACTTGGACAACTTGGTAGTTGTAGCACAATACCGATCTAGCATTAGAGTCATATTAATGTATAATCTAGATTATACAAAATATGAACAATGCTGACTATGGGAAACGATGGAGTTTGTTTGACAAACTCAATGATTCATAGCGGACTTGTTTCTTACCTCTTAAGTACTGGTGAGCTTTTGAGGGCCATGTGCATATGATACACATTGAGACGTGTATATGATACCGTGGATTGGCATTAGAGCAAGTGGGAGAAATTGTTGGGGTTGGTGCTCAGAGCGCCAATCCGCACCGTATTTATGTCTGATTCATGAATACGAACATCCTCTTTTCGCATAATACTACTTATTTAGTGGTTGCACCTCTTGTTTTATATATATATTCGATCTAATTACTATTAGATTGAAACTAAATGTGTGTTTAGTGATATGTATATATTAGACAAAGGCCCGATAATATATAATGCAGTACACAGTTACAAAGTTAGTTTGTAATTGACATTGGGAAGTGTCACTGCTAAATGTATATTATCAAATAAAGTTCCTGGTCAAGATTCACTAACACGGGTCGGTTAGTCAAATCTGTTGAGACCAGTACATGTCGTATATCGGGACTCGGTCCGATGGTTTATCCTAATGAACCATGAGTCTACGGAGACTCGTATAGACATGTAGGTGTTTATAATAGATAAACACTGAACGGCTCACCGAAGATTCTTAATGGATGGTACACCAACATCAATAAGAATCTTCTCTGGTTGAGTAGCATAGTGGTCCTTCGACTTGAGACACCACTGTGGATGTATGAGATATCCTCCACACTTAGATGGCAGTCACGTCACCGATCTATTTAGATCAGACCTCCGCCTGTTCGTTGGGTGGGACTGATCCTCAGGATATCCTGTGTGTGTCAAGATAGGATCCGTCAGTTCTGTGTACAGAGCATAGGTAGTCCATATATAATAGCAGTCTGTTAAATCTGTGGCCACAGTATACTTCGGAAGTAAGTTCCGAATGTTATTTAGAGATTGCTAATGAATACGTCGACGGGATAATACCTATAGAGATTTGACGTTTACATCTATATCTCTGGGATTATCCGGATACCTGTGACGGAGAGATTATACTTATGCAATGACCTCGACCTGTATGATTCAGCCTGATTATCCGTGATCGTCATAATTTGCGGGTGGATAAATTATGCACATGAAATTGGATTTCGTGACGGATATACCTGAATCTAGAGAGTCTCAATAATGAAATATACTCGTAGAGCACTAGAGCACATATATAAATAATATTGATTATTTATAAAGTCGTTTAAAAGTTAAACGCAAAATACATGTGTAGGGACCCGATAGTCATTTACTAGATTATTGTGTATTTACATTTAATACTGATTATTTTAAATACACATTAATTAAATGTCAAATTGAGATATTTGACTAATATCCTAAATAAAATATATTTTAATATTTAATGTAAATATTATACATATATTTAATATATTTGTATTTGATTAATTAATTAATTATTTAATTGTTAAATGATTAAATTAATTAAATATAAATATCTTACATTAGGATATTTGTTGTAAATGATATTAGTTGCCTTTGTTGACTTTAATAAAATATCTAATAAAGTTGTTTTTAGATATTTATGCAAGTTGATTTAATAATAATTGAAATGAAATTGAAATTACAATTCTTGTATTTGGCTTAATGATTTCGGCCAAGGCTTGTCTTGCACAAGCATAAATTGTTTTCATTTCATTTCATTTGATAACCTAATACACTTTAAAGAAAACTCCATTAATGGAAGCAAAAGAAGCTTGTGAGAAAGAAAGAAGAAATCAAAGAAAGCTTGGATTTTAGTAAGTTTTTCCAACTTGCTATTAGAAAGGAAAATGTTCCTTAGGATCTAGGCTTTAACATATGATGTTCTTAGATTATTTCTTTCTTTATTCTTTGTGTTTTGATGATGGAAGTTTTGGAGAAAGTGTAGAGCATGTGTGATGAAGGAAGCTTATGGCTATTGTAGTAATAAGTGTTCTTTGTGTTTTGGAAACCTTGTTGCTAATCTAGAGTTGTTGACCCACTCTTAGATGACCTAGATTTGATCTTGAGTTTTTTCATTGTTTTGAGAGTTTGATTGGATGGAAGAAAGATGATTGAAGTGTTGGATTTAACCAATTTGGTCTAATTTGTCCAATTTGATGAAATTGAAAAATTAGGGTTTAAGACCTTGTCCAAATTTGGGGCTTTTCAAATATGTTGTGCATTTGGATGTGTATATGATGCATATAAAGTTTCATGTCCATTGGATTACATCTTGATGTGTTTTGATGCATGAAATGACAAAGTGCACAAATTGGATCCTAATGGGTGCATTCGGCCAAGACTTGAAATTTGGGATTTTTGTTGCTTTTGGTGTTTTGATGTTTTGAACATGCTAAGTTCATCTTAGAAATGATTTAGAATCATTCAAAATTGATTAGATCAATTTCGGACTAAAATGGACAAAATACCAAGTGTAAGGGCAATTCGGTAAATTCACTTAAATATGATTTATTGAATTTTATTGAATTTTTGATTATTGGATAATTAAATAAATATGTTTATTTAATTAATCCGAGAAAAAGTTTTGAAATCGGAAAATTTGATTTTCCACCGCTTCCACTGCATTACCGGTATTCCCCCTAAAAACCCCAACATGTCTGTCACAATATATGTTTATCGTTGGCACCGGTTTGGGCCAACTAGGGATATCTTCCAGGAAGTTTCTAAGCCATTCTGCTTCTTCCGCTGTTTTATCTAATGCTATGAACTCTGATTCCATAGTAAACCGGGCAATACATGTTTGCCTCGAGGATTTCCATGACACGGCTGCATTACCAAGTGTGAAAACAAATCCACTCGTGGATTTGGAATCCACCGTATCAGATATCCAGTTAACATCGCTGTATCCCTCTAGTACAGCAGGATATCTTTCGTAATGTAGCCCATATTTTGAAGTTTCTCTCAAATACCTCAAAACTCTTACTATGGATTTTCAGTGGTTATGTCATGGATTGCTCGTATATCTGCTATGCCGATTCACAGCTTGAGCGATATCAGGTCGTGTGCAATTCGTGAGATACATCAGACTTCCGAAGATTCTTGAGTACTCTAATTACGATACGCTTGAACTAGTATTCTTTGATAGATGAAGAGTTGAGTCTACAGGGGTTCTAGCCACATTTAGATCCCCTTTGATATATGTTAGACAATTATGACCCATAGCGTCACTGTTTGTAAAAGACATTGTGTTTTTGTACACAATTGACTATGTAGTATTGAAATTGCCTTTTATCATTTCGTAATTTATTTACTTTGATATATAAATGGTAAAAGTCCATATGATTAGTTCCGGATTGAGATGATATGAGACAGTATCAATCCATAAAGGTTTAATCATTAAATATCCCTAGTCGTAGTATTATCGAGACTGGACATCGATAATGCGGAATAGACTAGTATTGCACTTGTGCGCGTTGTGAGGGCATAACGACATAGTTCTCATATGTTTAAGTATATGATACTTATGCAAGTGCGATAGAAGGTTGTGTTTTACCGAAGGTACAGCTTCGCTCTGGATAGACCCCGCGGAATCTCATTGGTAGTATGTATATGTGTCTATGGGAGTCCGCGTCAGGGTAGGTGTATTTGGCCTTAACCTGAGACTTACATCGCTAATACTTGCGACAATCGGTAAACTTTGGTTTTGGTCGTCCAAGGCTTTAACAGGTTCTGTGTACGCCTCTATTGGGTTTATCGAGAATCGTAGTGTATTGGATGTAATGTCAAGACGGAAGTATCACTTCAGACATATGGAGATGATGATCACGCATGGATTCATAACTAGTTCTCTATTGTGTTGCAACCATCGGGATAATGTGACAAGGTCATGATTATTCGATTCAAAGAGACTAGTTGTTTGTTATCTGATATGTGCTTCGTACGGGGCAGACACTATTCCAGCCCCAGGCCTAGCACATGACATCTGATACTGGATCGCAATACGAGATACTAGGTATTCTACGCCTGACATAGATTATATATTCCAGTAAGAATATTTCTGAGAGAATTGGGTAGGCACGGTGCTTTGCTAGAAGCCAACCATGTCTTGTAAATCGGTAAGCACGTGGTACGAGGTACTCACTTTATCGGATAGTCCGATAACGGATTTACTGCCAACCTATCCAGAGATCTCTTGGGTCGCTTCCCAAAGATTCACCGATGACAGTTGACTTAAATTAGAATTAATCTAGATTAATTTAGAGAGAGAAAATTAATCTGGGATTAATATGGGCTTTATTTAATCTGGAATTAAATGTGTTCAGTAGAGAAAGAACGCGATTAATTTTGAATTAATCGGTAAAATAAATTTAATAGTTAAATTTGTTTTTCTATTTAATTTATTCAAATGGGCTAAAATTAATATATCGGATATATTAAAATGAATTGGATTTCATTACGAGATTAAAGTCGGACTTTAATACGAACGAACGAATTAATTTAGAATTAGTTCGTGAACGACGTTCGTAATATATTTGCGAGGCATCGTCATTTAATTAAATTAGATTTAATTATTTAGCGACGAAGGTTCGTTTAATCGGATTAAACGGAACCGAGCCGCGGCAAATGTTCGTAGAGATATTTGAATTTTGAATACAAATATGTGGAGCCCATGTGTGGTAGGTGTACCTACCACCCAACTACCTTGTTTTGCTTTTTGAAAAACCATTTACCCACACATACCAAATTAGGGTAAAAAGTGAAATGTTTTACCAAAAGGTGAATAACAAAAAGGCTCTCTACACTTTTGTAACCCATTTTTCATTAGATGAAAAATTGAAAAAAACAAGAAACCCTAGAAGCTCTAAGGTGGCTGAAACTTGCCTCTCTTTTCTCTCTTGGATTTGTTTTCAAATCAACTAAAAGCTAGCACTTTGGAAGTTAACAAATGTGATAGGGAAACTACTCAAAAGCTTGGAATCATCAAAAGGTTGGATCTTGAAGATATTCCTCTCAATTTTTTAAAGCTCTATCCATTCATTGTAAGTTTATTCCGCATCTTATAATGATCATATTATATGTTTTTCATGCTTATTAGATCCTATGAATGTTCTAGGAACACTAACAATGGTATCATGAGCCTAATTTAAGCATGAAAATTTCTAGGGTTCTTGAACCTAAAATTTGGGGCTTTTATATTTTGAGCATGATTTTTTTCAAATTGATGCTTTGAGTGTTTACAACATGATACTTAGAGTTATGCATGATTAGATTTGAAATAAATCAAAAGAACAAAAATTAAAAAATGCTTACCTTGGCCGAATAGGACTGTCCATGCACTGCAGTTTTTTTTTTTGTAACATGAAATAATATGTTTAGATGCATGTTTAAATGTTGATAGTTGGTTTAATTTGATTGGAAATCAATGTCAATAATGTTCATGTTAAAATCAAAGTGCATGTTGAGCATGAAATGATGTTATTAGGCTTCAATATGTCTCAAGCATGCAATGATGTGTTTTGGCTTGATTTTATGTTAAGCATGAATTATTGGATCAAGCATGATTACTTAAGTTAATTGATATTTTGGAAAAATATGAGTTTAATTAATTAATTATGGCTAATACACTTTAATTAAAATAATTGTGATATTTTGGAATATTATAATTATGATAATATGCCTTTAAAATGAATTGGGATAAAAGTGTGTATTTGGGCCTAATGGGCTTGGTTTGACCAAGTTTGGTTTTGGACTTTTGGATTGGATCCAATTGGGCCCAAAACCATTCCATGAAGTCCAAATACATCACTTGGCCCTTTAAAGAATTTGAATGGGCCTAATGGGCCTAAATTGATTTGATGGCAATAGGGTGATTCCTATTGGGCCTTGGAATTTTGGGTTTGATCCATTATGGCCAAAGCCCATGCCTTAAGAATCAATTAAAAGCCCATTGGACTTTAATTAAAATGACATTGGATGTTATTGGGCCTTTGAGACCCATCAAGATTGGATTTGGAATCCAAGTCTTTAAGGCAAATATATAAGTGTAAATATTTAATTTGGAATTAAATTAGAATTAGTATTGAATACAAATAAATTGGATTTAAGTTGTAGTTCGATATAATTCAAGAATACGTACTCAAAAGTATTTATTCTTAAACGAGTTGGACTCGCGCAAATCAAATAATTGTTTGAACATTGGATGGTCATTAATCAAAGATTAATTAATTGGATTAGATTGATTGAATAACATGTTTTGATTGAATACATAAATGTGTTGTATGTATAATGTATATCGGATGGATATTAGAAGGGAAAGGGTAATTTTGGAAATGTAATAAATTTAGAATTTATTAAATTGGGCCTGCGTGTCCAGCCTTTAATCTCTTTACTCCTTGTAATTCTTTTCTCACATATTCCCCTCAATGCAAATGAGGTTTCTTTATTGTATTTTGTAATGAGTCGGGGAGAGGAAATGGAGCGATTTGTTCTAGGAACAATGTTTAAATATCCATCCGCATATCGTTATTAATTTACTTTTGCGCCTTATGATGTTTTAGAAGCATGCTTAGGGGTGTATGATGAGACCTAATCAAAGATAATAAATTGGATGCCAATTTACGCGAAAAACCCTCAAAAACATATTAAGCGTTTTTCCTTCCGTTGAGTGATTCTTACTCAAGATCCAAAGTTGCATTGGTTTGTTGGCCAAAGTCAAGACCTTTGTCAATTGCGGATGTGTTTGAATCATGAAGTTTTGTTCTATATCGGTTCTTGTCCAAGTTGTGATTTGTTGGCCAAAGTCAAGATCACTTCTTGTCCATCGACATTGATTACGAAGCTTTCCATGTCAATGGGTCCCGCTTAACAGGAATCATTAAGCTTGTTGTGACAAAGCCAAGGCTTAGTTGATTCAGAGGAAAATGGTTAGGAAAATATATTGGATATATTGACATATATACTGTATATATGTTTCGGACTTGGATGTCCACCTACCGGATCTAGGAATTGGATGAGATCCAATTGATCTTCGAGATCTACCTAGTTAAGTTTCATACAGCTTGTTGGCCAAAGTCAAGGTTGTATGTTATTTAACGGGATCCTAGCCCACTAGGAAACTATGTTTCCCGAGTACTCGACAGAGGTTAGAGGCTCGCCGAAAAATAGTGGGAGGCTAGTATTGAATTTGCAATTTCATTCAGATACTTAGCTTTACGCGCTTTCAAATAATTTCGTCAAAATTACTTTATTAGTTAGACTAATATATTGTTATTTTTCTATGTAACAGTTAGACTGTACCCATTATCGTTGACTAGATAGTTGGACTATCGTAGTCAAGATGACAGGCAAAGGAAATGTCCGCGACATTATCATGGGAGAAAATGTCTTTAAGGGCACAAATTTTACAGATTGGGAAATGAACCTTAGGATTATCCTAGGTTCAGAGAGGCTGTTGTATACTTTACAAAGACCTCTTGGGCCTAAGCCCGGACCGAATTAGACACTTGAGCTGGAACTTTGGAAGACTCACAACAATGATTGTGACACAACTCAGTCCATTATGCTTGCTTCGATGACTCAGCACTTTCGTAGACAAAATAAGGACTTGGATCCTTATAATATGTTAGCGAGGTTGCAAGATCTGCATCGCTCTAACAAGAGGATGCAGAGGTACGAGTTAGTGAAGAAGCTCTTTCGCTCACGCATGACAGAAGCATGTCTGTTGAGTCCCACGTGGCACAGATGATTGCTGACATTGATGAGCTGGCTAACATGGAGATAGTCTTTGGAGGCATAGATTACTGTGGATATGATCCTGCAATCTCTCCCCGATTCCTGGAGACAGTTCATCATAAATTATAATTTGATGAACAACAGTGATACTCTTGGAGAGTTACTGTCAACTCTCAAGGAGGCTGAGAAGGAGCTTCATAAGGGCAACAAACGCGAGGCGCACTTTGCATCGACATCTCATGGACCTAGGGCTGGGCCCAAGGTAACTGGAGGTGTGCAAAAGAAGAAGCATATTAAAATGGGCAAGGCTAAAACGTCAAAGGCTTCTGGGAAGCCAAAGGACAAATCTCAGGATGTTTGCCTACAGTGCGGCAAGCGGGGTCACTGGAAGCGTGACTGCCGCGAGTACAAGGCGCTTCAGAAGGAGATTAAAGTGGGCAAGGCGCCGGCTTCAGGTATGTTTGTTATTGAAATAAATATGGCTACTTCTAGTTTTAAAAATTGGATTTTTGATTCTGGTTGTGGTACTCACATATGTACTGATGTGCAGGATCTGCAGATTAGCAGGAGACTGGCTTCAGGGGAGATTGATCTGCGTGTTGGAAACGGGACACCTGTTGCTGTATTGGCCGTGGGCACTTTTGTTTTAGAACTGCCTTCAGGGCATGTACTTAAACTTTCAGACTATTATTATGTACCTAGTTTGACTAGGAATATTATCTATGTATCTTGTTTGACCCAATGCGGGTACATTTTTGTATTCCGAAACACTAGGTGTTTTGTTTATAAAGATGATTTTGAGATATGTTCAGCTGAAGCTAATAATGGTCTTTATATTTTGAATATAAATCAATCTCAAACATTTAATGTAACAAATAAAAGGCTCAAACTAAGTAACAAAGATGAAACTTATATGTGGCACTGTCGTCTGGGACACATTAACAAGACTCACATATCCACACTTTCGAAGATTGGGTACTTGGACGGATTTGATCCAAATTCATATGACGTCTGCGAATCTTGCTTATTAGGCAAAATGCCTAAATCACCTTTTAGCGGTAAAGGTGTACGCACCACCGAACTGTTAGCCCTCGTTCATAGTGACGTTTGGAGGCCCATGTCTAGCCAGGCTAGAGGTGGATTCGAATACTTCGTAATCTTTACGGATGATGCATCACGTTATGGTTATGTGTATCTTATGAGACACAAGTCGGAAACTTTTGAGAAATTCAAAGAGTTTCGACACGAAGTTGAAAAACAGACCGGCAAGAGTATAAAGACATTACGGTCGGACCGTGGTGGCGAATACTTGAGCAATGAGTTTCTAGATTACTTGAAAGAATATGGTATTCTTTCACAGTGGACTCCTCCTAGAACACTACAATCAAACGGTGTATCCGAACGGAGAAACCAAACTTTGTTGGACATGGTAAGGTCTATGATGAGTCGCACTGAGCTACCTATTTCCTTCTGGGGATATGCATTAAACAGTGCAGTTCTTATTTTGAATAAGGTTCCGTCAAAGTCTGTACAACAGACACCATATAAGATATGGACAGGAAAGAAACCAGGTTTCTTATTCCTAAAGATTTGGGGATGCTGGGCATACGTCAAACGTTTGGAAGGTACCAAACTTGAGCCCAAATCGGATAAATGCCTATTCATAGGATATTCTAGGGAAACCAAATGATATTACTTCTATCACCCACGAGAGAACAAAATATTTGTTGCTCTACATGCGGTTTTCCTTGAGAATGAATTCCTAAATATAGTGGTTAGTGGGAGGAAAGTAGAACTCGATGAAAATCAGAGTGATACTGTTCCTGGCATAGAATCCTCAACGGAACAAGAACAGTCCATCCGGGATGAGACTGTACCACAATCTTCTATTACACAAGGACCGCGTAGGTCGGAGAGAGTCAGGAACCAACCTGAGAGGTATGGGTTTCTGATCTCACCTCATGTAGATATTAATCTCATTGAGGATGACGAACTGGCTACGTATGAGGAAGCGATACAAAATATCGATTCCGCTTTATGGCAAGAGGCCATGAAGTCCGAAATGGATTCCATGTACACCAACCAAGTTTGGACACTGGTTGATGCACCAGAAGGCGTAAAGCCTATTGGATGCAAATGGATCTTCAAGAAGAAGACCGACATGGAAGGCAACGTGCAAACGTACAAAACTAGGCTTGTAACGAAGGGGTATCGTCAACGACATGGTATCGATTACGATGAAACTTTCTCACCCCGTAGCCATGATTAAATCCATTCGGATAATACTTGCTATTGCTACATATTTCGATTACGAGATATGGCAGATGGACGTTAAAACCGCTTTCCTTAACGGAAACCTTTTGGAGGATGTTTATATGCAACAGCCTGACGGTTTTATCATGCCTAGACTTGCAAACAAGGTTTGTAAGTTAAATCGGTCCATTTATGGACTGAAGCAAGCATCGCGGTCATGGAACCAACGTTTTGATGAGATCATAAAAGAATATGATGTCATTCAAAACGAGGATGATCCTTGTGTATATTAGAAGGTTAGTGGGAGCGCACTGACATTCATTGTCCTTTATGTTGACGATGTATTGCTTATGGGCAATGACATTCCCATGTTAACATCGGTGAAAGCTTGGCTTTCATTAAAATTCTCCATGAAAGATCTGGGAGAAGCAGCCTTTCTTCTAGGAATAAAGATCTACAATGATAGATCTAGAAAGCTGCTTGGACTCTCTCAGAGCACGTACATTGACAAAGTGTTGAAAAGATTCAACATGGATCGGTCCAAGAGGGGACTGTTACCAGTTTCACATGGCATCTCTCTATCTAAGGACATGTGTCCTAAAACTCAAGATGAGAGAAACAGCATGAGTCGGATACCGTTCGTCTCGGCAGTCGGATCGATCATGTATGCCATGATATGTACACGAGCTGATGTCTCGTATGCTTTGAGCATGTGTAGTCGCTATCAGGCCGATCCAGGTGATGGTCACTGGATGGCGGTTAAGAACATCCTTAAGTATCTTAGACGAACTAAGGATGCTTTCTTAATTTATGGAGAGAGAGAACTTGAGGTAACTGAGTATACCGATGCAAGTTTCCAAACCGATAAAGACGACTCTAAGTCGCAATCCGGGTACATATTTTGTTTGAACAACGGAGCAGTAAGCTGGAAATCTTCCAAGCAAGAGACTGTTGCCGATTCAACAACAGAAGCGGAGTATATTGCTGCAGCTGAAGCAGCAAAAGAGGTAGTTTGGATCCGTAAATTCCTAATTGGATTAGGAGCTCATCAACGATCCAAGCATGTTCTTCGACGTTTCCATCTGATTCGTGAGATCATACATCGTGGCGATGTGAAGATCGAGATGGTCGCATCAGATGACAACATTGCAGACCCTCTGACGAAAGCTATTTCACAGCAAAAGTTTGAGAAACATATACATAGTTCAGGTGTTAGATGCTTGATTGACTAGCTATAGGCCAAGTGGGAGATTGTTAGACAATTATGACCCATATCGTCACTTTTTGTAAAAGACATTGTGTTTTTGTACAAAATTGACTATGTAGTATTGAAATTGCCTTTTATCATTTCGTAATTTATTTCCTTTGATATATAAATGGTAAAAGTCCATATGATTAGTTCCGGATTGAGATGATATGAGACAGTATCAATCCATAAAGGTTTAATCATTAAATATCCCTAGTCGTAGTATTATCGAGACTGGACATCGATAATGCGGAATAGACTAGTATTGCACTTGTGCGCGTTGTGAGGGCATAACTACATAGTTCTCATATGTTTAAGTATATGATACTTATGCAAGTGCGATAGGAGGTTGTGTTTTACCGAAGGTACAGCTTCGCTCTGGATAGACCCCGCAGAATCTCATTGGTAGTATGTATATGTGTCTATGGGAGTCCGCGTCAGGGTAGGTGTATTTGGTCTTAACCTGAGACTTACATCGCTAATACTTGCGACAATCGGTAAACTTTGGTTTTGGTCGTCCAGGGCTATAACAGGTTCTGTGTACGCCTCTATTGGGTTTATCGAGAATCGTAGTGTATTGGATGTAATGTCAAGACGGAAGTATCACTTCAGACATATGGAGATGATGATCACGCAGGGATTCATAACTAGTTCTCTATTGTGTTGCAACCATCGGGATAATGTGACAAGGTCATGATTATCCGATTCAAAGAGACTAGTTGTTTGATATCCGATATGTGCTTCGTACGGGGCAGATACTTTTCCAGCCCTAGGCCTAGCACGTGACATCTGATACTGGATCGCAATACGAGATACTAGGTATTCTACGCCTGACATAGATTATATATTCCAGTAAGAATATTTCTGGAGAATTGGGTAGGCACGGTGCTTTGCTAGAAGCCAACCATGTCTTGTAAATCGGTAAGCACGTGGTACGAGGTACTCACTTTATCGGATAGTCCGATAACCAGATTTATTGCCAACATATCCAGAGATCTATTGGGTCGCTTCCCAAAGATTCACCGATGACACTTGACTTAAATTAGAATTAATCTGGGATTAATTTAGAGAGAGAAAATTAATCTGGGATTAATATGAGCTTTATTTAATCTGGGATTACATGTGTTCAGTAGAGAAAGAACGCGATTAATTTTGAATTAATCGGTAAAATAAATTTAATAGTTAAATTTGATTTTTCTATTTAATTTATTCAAATGGGCTAAAATTAATATATCAGATATATTAAAATGAATTGGATTTCATTACGAGATTAAAGTCGGACTTTAATACGAACGAACGAATTAATTTAGAATTAGTTCGTGAACGACGTTCGTAATATATTGCGAGGCATCGTCATTTAATTAAATTAGATTTAATTATTTAGCGACGAAGGTTCGTTTAATCGGATTAAACGGAACCGAGCCGCGGCAAATGTTCGTAGAGATATTTGAATTTTGAATACAAATATATGGAGCCCATGTGTGGTAGGTGTACCTACCACCCAACTACCTTGTTTTGCTTTTTGAAAAACCATTTACCCACACATACCAAATTTAGGGTAAAAAGTGAAATGGTTTTACCAAAAGGTGAATAACAAAAAGGCTCTCTACACTTTTGTAACCCATTCTTTCATTAGATGAAAAATTGAAAAACAAGAAACCCTAGAAGCTCTAAGGTGGCTGAAACTTGCCTCTCTTTTCTCTCTTGGATTTGTTTTCAAATCAACTAAAAGCTAGCACTTTGGAAGTTAACAAATGTGATAGGGAAACTACTCAAAAGCTTGGAATCATCAAAAGGTTGGATCTTGGAGATCTTCCTCTCAAATTTTTAAAGCTCTATCCATTCATTGTAAGTTTATTCCGCATCTTATAATGATCATATTATATGTTTTTCATGCTTATTAGATCCTATGAATGTTCTAGGAACACTAACAATATATTTATCAATTATCTTCTCAATATAATGAGTCTGAGATAATATATATCCGTCTGAGGTCCTAGAAATCTTAAGTCATAGGATCACATCAGCTATTCCCATATCTTTCTTATCAAATTTGCTGGATAACACTTTTTTGGTAGACTGAATCATATCATGATTACTACCCATTATCAGCATATCGTCTACATAGAGACACATAATGACATGTCCTTTTTGAGTTGATTTGGTGTACACACACTTATCACACTCATTGGTTTTGAAACCACTTGACAACATTTCCTTGCCAAATTTCTCATGCCATTGTTTCGGTGCTTGTTTTAATCCGTACAAGGATTTCACAAGTTTGCACACTTTCTGTTCTTGTCTAGGAACACTAAACCCTTCTGGTTGTTCCATGTAAATTTCTTCATCCAATTCACCATTTAAGAATGTCGTCTTTACATCCATTTGATGTATTTCAAGACCACATATAGCTGCTATGGCTATGAGCATTCTTATCGATGTGATACGGGTCACTGGTGAATAGGTGTCAAAGTAATCAAGGCCTTCCTTTTGTCTATAACCTTGTTGGTTTCTAATATAGTCCCAAGATCATCACAAAGCATGAAATAAGAATGAATAAATTGAAAGAGTGGCGGAAACACACTTACAATGAACGGATGTGATGAAAGCTCCAAGCAAAATCCTTCATTTCTCCTTCCTTTGTATTCGGCCAAGAGGGTTATTTTGTTGAAGAAAATCTCCAAGCTCCAAGCTCCAAGAATGAGATCCAAACTCTTGAATCTATTCCCTATCACCTTTGTTTGATCCACCAAAGTGTGCTAGCAAAAATGGCCTTTGAAAAAACAAAAGAAAAACCCTAGGTATTTTTCTCTTAAGTTTCGGCCAAGAGGGTGCATAAGGGAGATAGAGTGTTTTTGTTGTATCTAATACAAAACCTAGTGAAAAAGTGAAAAAGGAAAAGCTTTTAACCTTTCCAAAAAGTTAAATCAATTTTCCCTCCAAAAGTCAAAAGGTCAAAAGTAAAAAAATCAAAGTCACTTTTCATAAAGTGATTTGACTTCCATCACACATCAATGACATGTGATATGACTCGCGATGCGGCCGCACGCGATTCAAAATCGGTGCAACTTCGCAAACACATTCCGGGCTCGGTTTCGATAATTCTAAATTAACGATTTTTCCGATGCCTCGTAAACAAATCCAATTTACTATTCACATCGCTCGAGAATTAATTTTAATTAATTCGAGTGCCCGAATTAAAATCTAATTTTAATTCCGAATCGAAATCCAATTTCGTTTAATATATCGAATATATTATTTTATCGATTAATTCCAAATTAATCTTTCTCTCTCTTCTAATAGTACTTTATCCTAGATAAAGTTTCTCCGTTTTAATCCCAGATTAATTTTGAATCAAACGTCATCGGTGAATTCTCGGAAAGTGACCCAAAAGATCTCCGGATATGTTGGCAGTAAATACGGTCGTCGGACTATCCAAACACGTACGTACCTCGTACTACATTTTACCGATTTACGAGACAAGGTTGGCTTCTAGCAAAGCGCCATGCCTACCCAATTCTCCAGAAATATTCTTACTGGAATATAAGATCTATATCAGGCGTAGTATACCGTAGTATCGTATATAGCGATCCAGTATCTGATGTCACGTGCAAGGCCTGGGGCTAGAATAGTGTTTGCCCCGTACGAAGCACATATCGGATATCATGCAACTAGTCTATTTGAATCGGATAATCATGACCTGGTCATATTATCCCGATGGTTGCAACACTATAGAGAACTAGTTCTGAGTCCCTGCGTGATCATCATCTCCAAATGTCTGAAGTGATACTTCCGTCTTGACATCACATCCAATACACTACGATTCTCAATAAATTCAGAAGAGGCGTACACAGAACCTGTTAAAGCCGTGGATGACCAAAACCAAAATTTATCGATTGTCGCAAGTACTAGCGATGCAAGTCTCAGGTTAAGACCAAATACACCTACCCTGAAGCGGACTCCCATAGACACATATACATACTACCAATGGGATTTCATAGGGTCTATCGAGAGCGAAGCTGTTTTCCGTACCATCGGTAAAACACGACCTCCTATCGCACTTGCATAAGTATCCAATACTTAAATATATGAGAACTATACCGTTATGCCCTCACAACGTGCACAAGTGCAATACTAGTCTATTCCACATTATCGATGTCCAATCACGATAATACTACGACTAGGGATATTTAATGATTAAACCTTTATGGATTGATACTGTCTCATATCATCTCAATCCGGTATTAATCATATGGACTTCTACCATTTATATTAAAGTAAATAAATTTACAAAACGGTAAAAGGCAATTTCATTAATACATAGTTAATTTTGAATAAAAACACAATGCCTTTTACAAACAGTGACGCTATGGGTCATAACTGTCTAACAATCTCCCACTTGGCCCTATAGCCAGTCACTCAAGCATCTAATACCTGAACTATGTACATGTCTCTCAAACATATGCTGAGGAATAGCTTTCGTCAGCGGATCTGCCATGTTGTCATCTGATGCGACCTTCTCGACCCTCACATCACCACGATGTATGATCTCATGTATCAGATGAAAACGTCGAAGAACGTGTTTGGATCATTGATGAGACCGTGGCTCCTTGGCCTGCGCTATAGCCCCGTTATTGTCACAATACAATAGAACGGGCTCAACTACTAACAGAACTACTCCTAATCCAATTAGGAATTTTCGGATCCAAAATGCCCCATTCGCTGCTTCTGCTGCAGCAATGTACTCCGATTCTTTTGTTGAATTGGCAACAATATCTTGCTTGGAAGATTTCCAGCTCACTACTCTGTTATTCAAACAAAAAACGTACCCTGATTGTGACTTATAGTCGTCTTTGTTGGTTTGGAAACTTGTATCGGTATACCCAGTTGCCGCAAGTTCTCCATCTCTATAGATTAAGAAAGCATCCTTAGTTCGTCTAAGATACTTTAGGATGTTCTTAACCGCAATCAAGTGACCTTCACCTGGATCGGCCTGATATCGACTACACATGCTCAAAACATATGAGACATCAGGTCGTGTACATATCATGGCATACATGATCGATCCGACTGCCGAGGCGAGCGGTATCTGACTCATGTTGTCTCTCTTATCTTGAGTTTTAGGACACATGTCCTTAGATAGATAGACACCATGTGACATTGGCAACGGTCCCCTCTTGGACTGATCCATGTTGAATCTCTTCAACACATTGTCAATGTATGTACTCTGGGAGAGTCCAAGCAACTTTCTAGATCTATCCTGGTAGATCTTTATTCCCAGAATAAAGGCTGCTTCTCCCAGATCTTTCATGGAGAATTTCAATGAAAGCCAAGCTTTCACCGAAGCATGGGAATGTCATTGCCTATTAGTAATACATCGTCAATATAAAGGACAATAAAAGTCAGTGCTCTCCCACTAACCTTCTTGTATACACAAGGATCATCTTCGTTTTGTATGAAATCATATTCTTTTATGATCTCATCAAAACATTGGTTCCATGACCGCGATGCTTGCTTCAGCCCATAAATGGACCGATTAGACTTGCAAACCTTGTTTGCAAGTCTAGGCACGATAAAACCGTCAGGCTGTTGCATATAAACATCCTTCAACAAGTTTTCGTTAAGGAAAACAGTTTTAACGTCCATCTGGCATATCTCGTAATCGAAATATGCAGCAGAAGCAAGCATTATCCGAATGGATTTAATCATGGCAACGGGTGAGAAAGTTTCATCATAATCGACACCATGTCGCTGACGATACCCCTTCGCTACAAGCCTAGCTTTGTACGTTTGCACGTTGCCTTCCATGTCGGTGTTCTTCTTGAAGATCCATTTGCATCCAATAGGCTTTACGCCTTCTGGTGCATCAACCAGTGTCCAAACTTGGTTGGTGTACATGGAATCCATTTCGGACTTCATGGCCTCTTGCCATAAATCGGAATCGATATCTTGTATCGCTTCCTCATACGTAGTCGGTTCGTTATCCTCAATGAGATTAATATCTACATGAGGTGAGATCAGAAACCCATACCTCTCAGGTAGTTTCCTGACTCTCTCCGACCTACGCGGTCCTTGTGTAATAGAAGATTGTGGTACAATCTCATCCCGGATGGACTGTTCTTGTTCCGTTGAGGATTCTATGCCAGGAATAGTATCACTCCGATTTTCATCGAGTTCTACTTTCCTCCCACTAATCACTGCATTTAGGAATTCCTTCTCAAGGAAAACCGCATGTAGAGCAACAAATACTTTGTTCTCTCGTGGGTGATAGAAGTAATATCCTTTGATTTCCCTAGGATATCCTACGAATAAGCATTTATCCGATTTGGGCTCAAGTTTGGTACCTTCCAAACATTTGACGTATGCCCAGCACCCCCAAACCTTTAGGAATGAGAAACCTGGTTTCTTTCCTGTCCATATCTCATATGGTGTCTATTGTACAGACTTTGACGGAACCTTATTCAAAATAAGAATTGAACTGTTTAATGCATATCCCCAAAAGGAAATAGTTAGCTCAGTGCGACTCATCATAGACCTAACCATGTCCAACAAGGTTCGGTTTCTCCGTTCGGACACACCGTTTAATTGCGGTGTTCTAAGAGGATATCACTGTGAAGGAATACCATATTCTTTTAGGTAATCAAGAAACTCGTTGCTCAAGTATTAGCCACCACGGTCCGACCGTAATGTCTTAATACTCTTGCCTGTCTATTTTTCAACTTCGTGTCGAAACTCTTTGAATTTCTCAAAAGTTTCCGACTTGTGTCTCATAAGATACACATAACCATAACGCGATGCATCATCCGTAAAGGTTACGAAGTATTCATATCCACCTCTAGTCTGGCTACACATGGGCCCACATACGTCACTATGAACGAGGGCTAACAGTTCGGTGGCGCGTTTACCCTTACCGCTAAAAGGTGATTTAGGCATTTTGCCTAATAAGCAAGATTCGCAGACGTCATATGAATTAGGATCAAATCCATCCAAGTACCCACACTTCGAAAGTGTGGATATGCGAGTCTTGTTTATGTGTCCCAGACGATAGTGCCACATGTAAGTTTCTTCTTTGTTACTCGTTTTGAGCCTTTTGTTTGTTATGTTATATGTTGGAGATAGATTTATATTCAAAATATAAAGACCATTACTTGCAATTGCATTGCAAATTTCTACATCATTTTTATAAACAAAACACCCAGTGTTCCTGAATACAAAAGTATACCCACATTGGGTTAACATAGATACAGAAATAATATTCCTAGTCAAACTAGGTACATAATAACAGTCATGAAGTTCAAGTACATGAACTTGAACAAGTGCAATACTAGTTTATTCTGCATTATCGATGTCCAATCTCGATAATATTACGACTAGGGATATTTAATGATTAAACCTTTATGGATTGATACTGTCTCATATCATCTCAATCCGGTACTAATCATATGGACTTCTACCATTTATATTAAAGTAAATAAATTTACAAAATGGTAAAAGACAATTTCATTAATACATAGTTAATTTTGTACAAAAACACAATGCCTTTTACAAATAGTGACGCTATGGGTAATAACTGTCCAACAAACCTTTTATGACAAGTCTCGCCTTATACTTATCTATTGATCCATCCGTTTTCATCTTTCTTTTAAATATCCATTTGTAGCCCAGCGGCTTACAACCTGGTGGAAGATCAACCAACTCTCAAGTATGGTTCTATAGGATTGAATCAATCTCACTGTTAATAGCCTCTTTCCAAAGAGGTGCCTCCGGAGAAGACATAGCTTATTTATAACTTTGAGGCTAATTTTCTAACAAGTATGTCAGAAAATCGGGACCAAATGATTTAGACGTTCTAGCTCTTTTGCTGCGTCTAGGCTCGATTGTCTCAGCATTTACACGTTGATCTGATTCTTGGTCAGCCTGATAAATGTCCTTCACAGTATCAATTGTTCTTTTGAGAGACTCAGTTTTCTATCTTTCCTTATAAGGAAATGTCTCTTCAAAAAATATCGCATTCCTTGACACAATTATCATATTCGGATTGATGTCAGGAATCTCCGACTTATGTACCAAGAATCGATACGCACTACTATTACGAGCATATCCAATGAATATACAATCAACGGTTTTGGGTCCTCTTCTAACTTTCTTAGGTTTAGGAACCATTACTTTGGCAAGACACCCCCACACTTTTAGGTATTTGTAGGAAGGTATGAAACATTTCCACAACTCATATGGTGTCTTGTCCAACCTTCTGTGAGGAAGCTTGTTTAGAACGTAGTTCGCGGAGAGCAAGGCTTCCCCCCAAAAGTTCTGGGGTAGACCCGAGCTCGTCAACATGACATTCATCATTTCCTTCAACGTTCGATTTTTGCGCTTCGTAATTCCGTTCTGTTGAGGAGAATAAGGAGCAGTGGTTTTGTGAATAATTCCGTGCACATAACAATATTCACCGAATGGTGAAACGTATTCACCGCCTCTATCACTCCTGATTCTTTTGATTTTCTTGCCAAGTTGGTTTTCAACTTCGTTCTTATAGTGTACGAAGCTCTCAATTGCTTCAGCTTTGCTTCTCAGCAAGTATACATAACAGAATCTTGTGCTGTCATCGATAAAAGTGACAAAGTACTTTTTACTGCCTCTTGTTTGCACAATATTCATGTCACATACATCGTTATGTACAAGTTCTAGCGGTTCAGAACTAAGTTCTAGCGGTTCAGAACTGCGTTCTATAGAATGAAATGATGTTCTATGCATTTTTGCTTCAACGCATGCCTCACACTTATGTTGGCTATCAATTGCAAAATTTAGGTATAAGGTCCATGTTAACTAATTTACGCATGGTATCATAATTAACATGTCCTAACCTCTCATACCATAAATTTTGTGACTCAATAATATAAGAAGAAGAACTAGCTTTATTAATAGCACGATTGACAGTCATTACATTTAGCTTGAAA
Organism: Zanthoxylum bungeanum; assembly: GCA_019454045.1. Taxonomy (NCBI): domain Eukaryota; kingdom Viridiplantae; phylum Streptophyta; class Magnoliopsida; order Sapindales; family Rutaceae; genus Zanthoxylum; species Zanthoxylum bungeanum. The sequence continues at coordinate 351,931 of SKCR01026643.1, read as the reverse complement.
AGGCCCTCAGTTAGGTATCCTTTTCCTACATACACATCATTCTTAGTCATTACAAACTTATCAAAAACAAACACAAGCTTAAAACCAGCCTTACCAAGTTCTTCCGAATATCTGGAACATGCAGTACATTTCTCAATGTTAGCTCTTTTCCGGATGTCATCTTCAGAACCACTATGCCTTGTCCAACCACCTGAGAGGTGGACGAGTTTCCCATTGTCAGATGATCGCCGCCATCGACCTTCTGGTACATGGAAAATATTTTACTGTCTGCACAGATATGACGAGTAGCCCCAGTGTCTACCCACCATTCTCTCGGATTCCCAACTATGTTGGCTTCGGTTACCACTGCTGATAGTTCCATCTCTGAGATATCATCAGTCAGCTGCTCGCCTTCAGTGACATGGGCCTCATTTTTCTTTTTCTTGCCCTTGTCCTGAGACTTCTTGTTTCTACAGTCCTTTGACATGTGACCGCTCTTTCCACAGTTGTAGCATTTCCCCTTGAACTTCTTGTTCGAAGAATCAGCTACACTGTTCTTTCTTTTCTTGCTACCCTTCACACCCTCAATGATGTTGGCCTTAGACTCCATAGTCTTGTAGCTGGTCTTCTCGGACATCCTGTTGTCCTCCTCTATTCTCAATCGAACACTGAGGTCTTCAAGGCTCATCTGTTTCTTTTTGTGTTTCAGATAGCTCCTGAAGTCATTCCATGATGGAGGCAGTTTTTCAATTATGGCGGCAACTTGAAACATCTCACAGAGTTTCATTCTCTCATCCAGTATTTCATGAATGATCAACTGCAGTTCACCCAACTGAGACATCACCGTCCTTGAATCTACCATTTTGTAGTCCAAGAACCTACCCACGACAAATTTCTTTTGTCCGGCATCATCGATTTTGTACTTCTTCTCGAGAGATTCCCAGAGAATCTTAGCAGAAGTCATGCCTTGGTACGCATTGTACATGGTATTGTCAAGACCACCCAAAAGGTAGTTCTTGCATAAGAAGTCTCCAGACAACCATCTATGTTCTCGCTCTTCCTTGGCCATTTCTGATTCACCCTCCACAGGACCCGGAGGATCTTTGAGGAATTTAGCCAACTGGAGTGTTGTCAGGTAGAACAGCATTTTGCTCTGCCACTGTTTGAAATTTACCCCACCAAATTTCTCCAGCTTTTCTCCATGAGAGACCGGTACTGTGATGTTTCCGCTAGCTATTTGTAACTGGAAAATCAACAGGGTTCAATTAGTCTACGAAAGATAAATTGCACAACGATCAACGAATGATCTTGTTCAAAGTGATATACTAGGTAGTCACTTGTTGTTCTATTGGATGAAAGTTCTAATAAACACAAGTCCTTAAATTTCGACTAAAGATACTTTAGGGAAAGCGAATGAACGAATATTCTTCAAACACTTTTTCCAATAGGATCTTTTAGCAATTCAAAACCCAGACTTAAACTTTTCCAATAGCATAATTAATACGATAAATGTAGATATGTATATGTCAATCAAGATTGGATGGAATTACTTGTGCAAAATTACACTTTAAATTCTCAACCAATTATGCAACACACAATCAATTTCAACTTTATCACTATGTGTATGCTTGTGATAATTGAACAACCTAATATAAACTTCAATCTATACTACCAAGATTAATGTGTTACAATATATGATTCACCAAGTTAATATTAATTTAAGTTTGCAGTTTTATAAAAATTACAGGACTATTTCGTTAGTGTCGCGTTCATATCTACGTTCGAACGAGACTGTCTAGTGTGTGCGCATTCGTGTTGCGTTTGCTAACGTGTTCGAACGAAGTATTTCCAGAGAGTTCACGTTCGAGTAGCGTTTGATAACGCGTTCGAACGAAATGATTCCAGAGAGTTTGCATTCGAGTTGCGTTTAAGACGCGTTCGAACGTTCTTAGGCAGAAGGCTTGCGTTTGAGTTGCGTTTGAAGACGCGTTCGAACGTTCTTATGAATTTTCAGATTTTAAGCCTTCGCGTTCGTCGGGCGTTCGAACGCCCTACGGGTTTTTCATGCACAGTCCGAATTTTTCAGAAAATATTCAAAGCCTAACATGCGAATTACTATCTAATAACACTAGAGCAATAAGTTCTTAAGATTGTGGGAAATATGGTGTCATTAAACAGTAATAAACATGCTAATCAAAAAGATCGAACAACCAAACTAGATCTAGATGCAATAAAACCCTAAAATAATAAAAACCAGAAAAACCTGATTAAAACGTCCAAGTCGAGATGATCTCTGTCCTTAAGAACTTATTGGCGCCATCACAAGTGCTTTACGGATTCGTTTTGCCAACGTTCTCCCATGATTACTTGGATTCTACTTGTTCAAGGAGCACTCATTAACAAGTGTTTGAACTAGGATCCAAAATGGTGGATCTCTCTCTCAAAACAAAGAAAACAACACAATGTCTTTATTAATTCTTGGATATATATATTTTTCTCTCTATCTATTATTTGGAATACAAGCCTGTTGGTTTTATTCTAGGTCCCAAGATCATCAAACAAGCATGAAGATGTGTGAAATACATATCAAAGGAGTTGCGGAATACTCACATCGATCGGTTGAGACGATTGAAGACGAACAAAATAATTTTTTCCCTTCAAATTCGGCCAAGGCAGTGAGCAGTCCACTGCTTGCATTTTTCAGATTTTGAGCTGAGATTTGAAGCTCCAAGCTTCGTCTAACGATTCCCGGCTCGTGGGTGGGTTTCCCTAACACCTTCGTATGCCTCCTAGGAGTGTGCTAGCACTTGGATCTTGCCACAAGACCATCAATAATCCTCCAACATTGACGCCATTTTGGGCAGTCCAGCAGCCCCTTGGGCGTGACTTTGAAGAAGGAAAATGGGAGAGAGAGTTGTCTAGGGTTTTCAATATTTTCATCTAATGAATAATAATGATCAATTACCAAAGTGTAGAGAGATATTTTGTTTTTAACTTTTGGTGAAACCATTTCACTTTTACCCTAAACTAGGTAGGTGTGGGTAAATGGTTTTTCCAAAAAGCAAACAAGGTAGTTGGGTGGTACGTACACTTACCACACATGGGCCCCACTTATTTGAATTCAAAATTCAAATATCTCTACGAACATTTACCGCGGCTCGGTTTCGTTTAATCCGATTAAACGAACTTCCGTCGTTAAATAATTAAATCTAATTTAATTAAATATCGATGCCTCGTAAATATATTACGAACGTCGTTTATGAATTATTCTAAATTAATTCGTTCGTTCGCATTAAAGTCCGACTTTAATTTCGTAATGAAATCCAATTCATATTAATATATCCGATATATTAATTTTAGCCCATTGGAATAAATTAAATAGAAAAATCAAATTTAACTATTAAATTCATTTTACCGATTAATTCCAAATTAATCGCGTTCTCTCTATTTAGACGATATTTTATCCCAGATAAAATATCTTCGTAATTAATCCCAGATTAATTTTCTCTCTCTTCTAATTAATCCCAGATTAATATATAATGCGAGTCATACGTCATCGGTGCATTATTGGGAAGCGACCCATGAGATCTCCGGATATGTTGGCAGTAAACTCGGTCGTCAGACTATCCGAACACGTAAGTACCAAGTATTACGTTTTACCGATTTACAAGACAAGGTTGGCCTCTAACAAAGCGCCATGCCTACCCAATTCTCCGGAAATATCCTTACAGGAATATGTGATCTATATCAGGCATAGTATACGTAGTATAGTGTATTTCGATCCAGTATCTAATGATCACGTGCTAGGCCTGGGGCTGGATATGTGTCTGCCCCGTACGAAGCACATGTCGGATGTCTGGTAACTAGTCTCTATAATCGGATATACATGACCAAGTCATAATATCCCGATAGCCGCACAGCATATAAGAGCACTAATACCGTATCCTACGTGACCATCTTCTCCATATGACTGGAGTGATACTTCCGTCTTGACATCACACCCAATACACTGCGATTCTCAATATACCCAGCATCGGCGTACACAGAACCTGTTAAAGCCCTGGACGACCTCAACTAAAGTACATTGATTGTCGCAAGTATTAGCGGTGCAAGTCTCAGGTTAAGACCAAATACACCTACCCTGATTGCAGACTCCCATAGACACAAGGTCATGCTACCAATGGGATTCTGCGGTGGTCTAATCCAGAGCGAAGCTGTTTCCCGTACCATCGGTGAAACACAACCTCCTATTACACTTGCCTGAGTATCCTATACCCAGATATACGAGAACTATGCCGTTATGTCTCACATAACACGCACAAGTGTGATACTAGTCTTTTACGCATCTATCGATGTCCAATCTCGACAATGCTCCGACCAGGGATATTTAATGATTTATCTTTCGTTGATTGATACTGTCTCATATCATTCTCAATCTAGGAACAAATCACAAGGACCTCCCATCATTTATATATCTAAGGTGATCTAATCACAAATGATAGGAGTGCAATCTCCTTTGTTACATAGTTAATTTGTACAGCAACACTATGATCTGTACAAATAGTGACGCTATGGGTCATAACTGTCCAACAAAGCCTTCTTTTATAAGGCATGGAGGGGTGCCAATATGGCACCCATTGGGGTGGGTTGCAATCCTGAAGGATTGCAACCTCCCATACACCCCTTGAAAATCCCAATGATATATATATATATATATCCTATTTAATGAATTTGAGGAATTTACAACAATCCCCCACAATTCTTCAAATATTCATTCAGGCACGTGAGAGAGATACCGTGAGCTAAAGCTGCATCGAAATAGGTAGCTTTCGCCTTGAACCTTTCCTAGTGAATGACAATCGGATTTACTTGGCAAACCAGTGACCCATAGTCTTGAACTGTTCTGCCGTTGGTGTAAACCAAGACAATTGCCAACACACAGCTTTAATTCGACCATTTTCCCGTTCTACGGGTGTGTTCATTTTGGCCCTGAACAACGGTCATGGATTCATCAAGCACTTTAGGGTAACCCGCCTTTAAAGGTTCCCATGGAAGCGGCCTCACTTCTTACTTGAAATAGGTGATCTACTATGAAGAGGTAATCTGTCTTTACCCCCATTAGGACTAATTTGTAACATGTTTATCCTTACTCATTTAAACCAATGACATTTTTTTTTTAAATTTAAATAAATGACTTTTTTATTTTCTTGTTTTAATTTTAAAATGACAACAATGCTCATACTCCTTAAATAATTTTATTTTGATTATATTATTTTATTTCCTTATTTTACTTTTTTAATTTCCTTATTTAATTATTTTATTTTTTGATTTAATTATTTTACTTCCTTATAATCGAAAATGTTCTCTTTTATATTAGCAAAATTATTTTACGTTGCCTCTAAGGGTGGCAAAAAAGCCCGGGTCTGGCCCGGTCCGGGGTGAAAAAAGCCCGGACCGGGCTTCAAAATGAGGGGCCCGGCCTGGGCTTTTCCCAACCTGGGCCTAAATTCAAATTATCGGGCTCGGGCCGGGCTTTGATAAGCCCGTCCCGATCCCAACCCGTTACCATCCTTAGTTGCCTCTAAAGTCTCCTCTCGCCACACTTGGTGATATACCCATCCTTTAGTTTCGTCCGATAGATTTTCCCATCACCACGTTAGAAAGAGTGGTACAAGATAATGATGCCGTAAAAAAACTTACACAAATGTCAGCCAACATGGGCAAAAGTAGAGGTCAATTTCCATTAAACATAAACAATGTGAAATAAATTAATAAATAATCAAAAGAAAATTAAATAAATAAAGAAACACAAAATAAATATCAACAAATAAAAAAAATATGTCAGGAATTTTTTCTATTATATATAAGTAGTGTTAAATAAATTATGAATGAAAAAAAAAATTAAATACATAATACAAAATAAATAACAACAAATAAAAAATACATAAATTTATTAAATAAATAAAAGAGAATATATATATATATATATATATATAAAGATTCTTAAATAAGTATTAGAGAAAAAAATATGAATATGAAAAAAAAAATTAATAAAATAAAAATAATAAATTAATTAATTAACAAAAGATATGTGTATATTAGTATATATGATTTTGGCTTTGGGAGGGGTAAAGAAATAATTCTAGAGGAGAGAAGAGGAGGGGGCGCTGACACAGCTGTGGGAAGCAATTTTCTTTGGCGAAACCTCCATTCATTTTCTCCCAAAAGCTCTAAACACCCAGCGGACGGCCAACGCCAAGAAGCCGGCCGCCGCAGCACAACCACGCCGGTGAATCGTGTATGTTAAACTTTACGTTTATTTCCCTCTTTAACTTTTGTTCTCTCTTTTATTATTATTATTATTTTTTTGTTAACGTTTTGTTAGCAGCTTGAACTCCTTTTCTTTTCTTGATTTTTTGTTTCTTTTTTTTTTTTGCATTCAACAGAGCTTATTAAAATGTTTATGTTTCAATTTCACGGAGGTTTTGTGGACAATTTTTTTTTTTGGAGCAGGAGGGATTGAACTAGAAGGCGGATCGAAATTGAGAGATTTTGCGTGAATGGATATTGATTCTGGCCTCAAAAATTTAAACTTCAAATCAGCAGAGGAAAGCAATCCGACGCAAATGGATTCTGAGGAGTCTTCTGCTGTGAAAGTATGACATTGTAGTGTTTTTGAAAGCTTTTATTCCGAATTCCTTTGTTTCGTAGCGGAGGAAATTTAGTAAAGAAAGATTGTCATGTATGTGTTTGATAATATTTTAGTTGTCATGAAATGAAAACTTACCTTGATCAGGCCTCAATCAGGCCTCATGTGATTCCATTGTTTTGATTTCTTGAGAGCTAAATTTATGGTAGTCTAGCAATTGATTTATAATGGACTTTCCATTTTCTTAAAATTTCTCCACAACGAAATGAAATATCAAGCTTGGTTTTGTTTAGTTGACAGTTACAATCAATTGATTCCTGCAGATGCTCAGCCTACAACTGTACCGCAACAATCGTCGCCACGGGTAGCATCTCCGGATTCATTGGCGCAACCAACTTCGGTCCCTGGACAGCCGTCGCCTTCTGCTCTTTCGCCCTTTCCTCCTCGGGCGATGTCTCTTGTACCTTTGACACAGGAATCTTCTGTGCTTGACCAGTCGTCATCTTCGGCTCCTCACTCCTCAATTCTTCGGCCGGAAGCTTCTGCTTCTCCAGCTCAACCATCCGCTGCGGCCATTGTCTCCCGCTCAATCAGTCCAATCTCCTGGGGAAGAATCGGCATTGCTACTGGAAGCCCCTATTGCTGAGCCGTCGCCCCTTCGGGCCGTGTCTCCTGAATGGCCGTCATTTCCCGTTCCTCCTCAGCAATCATCTTCAGCTCCTTCGCCTTCGGCTCTTCAGCAAGAACTTGTGCAGCCGCATGTTAACGTTTTTGAGGCATTGGCGGATAGGCCATCTAGCTCGAATACTGGGCTTGGGGTGGTAAGTTTTTTTTCCTCTTCCTTTAATTTATTACTCCAATTTACATCTGTTAATTTCTTCTTTGCACACAGGCATCCGACCCGCTACTGCAATCAGTCCAGAACATTTTGGATCGCCTCGGCAGGTTGTCTTCTGTTCCGCCTCGGCCTTCCTCGCCGTCAGCCGGAGCCAGTACAGACCTGGAGGTCCTTCGGGAGATCATCGGACAATATGCTTCTTTTACTACGTTGGAGATTGGCCAGGCCGCTCTGCCAGAAAACATTCTCCAATTAGACAGAAGCTCCTCCGAATTAAGCCGACTCCTAGCCCTCCATGCCTTGCCTATATTGGTGGATGATCGACTCTTCCTCCAAGAACTGCCAAACGATGTAACAACCCTTATCTCTCGGTGTCGCAATATACATAGCCAAAAAATTGGACTTCATTCTTCCATGACGAAAAAAGAAAGACTCCGCGATTCTCTTGACACTCTTCATGAGACTTTTAGGGAGACCACGAATGAAATGGTGACTGAAGTATCGGTTCTCATGGACCTAGAGTGACAATTACAAGAAATCCAGCGTCTTATTGAGGAGAGCCGTATGAGGAGAGGCTAAGAGGAGGGCTATTGCCGCTCAAGTAACAGAGGTGGATATATCGTTGGCAGAGTACGGGGGTTTGGCCCGTATCGATTTCGAGAAGAGCTCGGCCGATTTAGAGACGGCGGATTCAGAAGTGCAGAAGGAATGATAGCTGATGAGGGAGACGCTCTTGGCCGATCATATTAAGCAATGAAAATACATGTGAATACATCAAGAAGTACGGCGGAAACATACTTACATTGATCGGATTGGATGCGTCGAAGAACAAAACTTTTCTTCCTTTGAGTGAAGCTCTCAGCCAAACAAGGTTTTGTTCTCCAAGTTGAATCTTCAAGCTCCAAGCTTTGGGTTAGGATTCCATACCCATGGGTGAGTTTCTTTGTAAGACTCCTAATGTGTGCTAGCACTTGGTGACTTTTGCCACAAAAATCACCATCTTCATCCTTGTGGAATTCGGCCATGGAAGAAGAATTTTGGGAGAGAAATGGCCCTTGGCCGTGACTTGTGTGGAGAGGATGAGAGATGTGTTGTTTTGTTTTTGTTTATCTAATAAACAAAAACCAAAAGTCAAATATCAAATAAAATATTGATAAATGTCTTTCAAGCTTTCAAAAGCTTTTCCAACCACTTACATCAATCATGAATAGTGATATTGTGTCAATCACCCAAAGTGATGTGACTTACATCACAAGAATGACTAATGATTTGACACTTGATGTGACTTGTGGGCCCCACTCGATTCGAAATACGAGCGGTCCCGCAAACATTCCCGGGTTCAGATTCGCTAATTCCGAATTAACGAATTTTCCGTTGCGATGTAATTAAATCAAATTTAATTAAATAATTGTGGCTAGCAAAATTACTATTCACATCGCTTACGAATTAATTCTAAATTAACTCGTTTGCCCGAATTAAAATCTAATTTTAATTCCGCGTCGAAATCCAATTTCGTTTAATATATCGAATATATTATTTTATCGATTAATTCCAAATTAATCGTTCTCTCTCTTTAAATAATATTTTATCCCAGATAAAATATTTCCGTAATTAATCCCAGATTAATTTTCTCTCTCATCAAATTAATCCCAAATTAATAAAGTGCGAGTCATACATCATCGGTGAATCTTCGGGAAGCGACCCATGAGATCCCCGGTTATGTTGGCAGTAAATTCGGTTATCGGACTATCCGAATACGTACGTACCTAAACTATGTTTTTACCGATTTACAAGACAAGATTTGCTTCTAGAAAAGCGTCATGCCTACCCAATTCTCCAGAAATATTCTTAAAGGAATATCATAATCTATATCAGGCGTAGTATACGAAGTATTGTGTATGTCGATCCAGTATCGGATGGTCACGTGCAAGGCTTGGGATTGGGAATGTGTCTGTCCCGTACGAAGTACACATCAGATCTCTGGTAACTAGTCTCTATAATCGGATAAACATGACCTTGTCATAATATCCCGATAGCTGCAGCATATAAGAGCACCAGTTCCGTATCCTACGTGATCATCATCTCCATTATGATTAGAGTGATACTTCCATCTTGACATCACACCCAATACATTACGATTCTCAATATACCCAGCAGAGGCGTACACAGAACCAGTTAAAGCCCTAGACGATCAAAACCAAAGTATATTGATTGTCGCAAGTATTAGCGGTGCAAGTCTCAGGTTAAGACCAAATACACCTACCCTGAAGCGGACTCCCATAGACACATAGACATATTACCAATGAGATTCCGTGGGGTCTATCCAGAGCGAAGCTGTTTTCCGTACCATCGGTAAAACACAACCTCCTATCGCACTTGCATAAGTATCCAATACTTAAACATATGAGAACTGTGCCGTTATGCTCCCACAGCGCGCACAAGTGCAATACTAGTCTATTCCGCATTATTGATATCCAGTCTCGATAATACTACGACTAGGGATATTTAATGATTAAACCTTTGTGGATTGATATTGTCTCATATCATCTCAATCTGGAACTAATCATAAGGACCTTCTATCATTTATGTATCTTGGTAATCCAATTACAAATGATAAAAGGGTAATTTCCTTCGTCACATAGTTAATTTGCACAACAACACCATGATCTGTATAAATAGTGATGCTATGAGTCATAATTGTCCAACAATCTCCCACTTGGCCTATAGCCAATCACTCAGGTGTCTTACACCTGAACTATGTACGGGCGGCTCAAACTTCTGCTGAGAAATAGCTTTCGTCTGCGGATTTATAAGGTTATCATCTGATGCGATTTATTCGATCATCACATCGCCACGATGTATGATCCGATGAATCAGATGAAACCATATGAAGTACATATCGGATCGTTGATGAGACCATTAATTCTTTAGCCTATGCTGTAGCCTAGCTCAGCTGCTAACAGAATTATATCTCTAATCTAATTAGAATTATTTAGATCAAAAATGCTACTTTTGATGTGTAGTTGCAGCAAAGTTCCGCTTTTGTTGTTTATTCGGCAACAGTATCTTGCTTGGAAGATTTCCAGCTCACTGTTTCGTTATTCAAACTTTATAGTACCGTTTTGCGACTTATAGTCGTCTTTGTCGGTTTGAAAACTTGCAGCAGTGAACCTAGTCACTTCAAGTTCTAATTCTCCATAGTATAAGACAACATCCTTAGTTTATTTAAGATACTGAAGGATGTTCTTAATTTCAATCCAATGACTATCACTTGGATTGTCCTGATTGTGACTCCATATACTCAAAGCGTATGAGACACCAGGTCACGTACATTTCTTTGACTGTACGGTTACTCAGAGAGTGTCAACAACTTTTAGATCTATCCCAGTAGATCTTTATTCATAGAATAAATATTGTCTCTCCCAAGTATTCTACGGAGAATTTTCATGAAAGCCAAGCTTTCACCGATTGCATTATGGGAATGTCATTTCCAAGAAATGGCATATCATCATTATATTGGACATTCATTGTCAGTGCGCTCCCACTAACCTTCTTATATACACAAGAATCATATTCGTTTTGAATTAAACCATACACCATTATGATTACATCAATAACGATATAGTTCCCAGAACGTAATGCTTGTTTCAATCCATACATGGATCAAATTAACTTGCAAACCTTGTTTGCTTTGTTTTGGTACAACAAAACCGTTAGGATGTTGATAAACATTCTCCAAAAGGTTTCCGTTTAAGGAAAATGATTTTGACGTTCTGCTGCCATATTTCATAAATGAAACATGCAGTATTAGCAAGCATTATCCAAATGGATTCTACCATGGCAACAGATAAAAGGATTCGTCGTAATCAACACTATGTTGATGACGATACCCTTTCTGTATAAGTCTAGCTTTATATATTTGTATGTTGCCATCTATATATGTCTTCCTTGAAGATCTTTACAATACCAACAGACACAATGTCTAACGGTACATCAACCAGTGTCCAAACTTGGTTGCTATACATGGAATCCATTTCGGACATCATGGCACTTTGCCATAATATGGAGTATCACTTCCTTATATGTAGTCAGTTTTCTCAATAAGATTGACATCTTTATGAGGTGAGATCAGAAACCCATACCTCCCAGGTTGTTTTCTGACTCTCTCCAACTACGCAGTTTTTGTGTATTTGAAGATTATGGTACAGTTTCATTCTTGATGAACTGTTTGTGTTCCATTAAGAAATTGGTGCCTGAAACAGTATTACTACGATTTACATCAAGTTTTACTATCCTCATACTTACCACTGTATATAGGTATTCCTCTTAGGAAAACTGCATGGTGAGCAACAATTAAAATTGTTCTATTGTGAGTTGTATAAGTACTATACTTTGGTTTTCTTAGGATAATCAGTTACAGATAGACACTTATCCAATTTGAGTTTTAGTTTGGTATCATCCAAACGTATGCCTAGCATTCCCAAATCTTCAGGAATGAGAAACCCAGTTTCTTTCCTGTTCATATCTAATATGAATTATGTCTAACAGATTTTTATGGAACCTTATTCAAAATAAGTATTGCACTGTTTAATGCTTATCCATTTGAAGGAAAATGGTAGCTTAGAGCGACTCATGATTAACCTTATCATGTCCAACGGAATTTGGTTTCTCAGTTCGGACACACCGTCAAATTGACGTGTTCCGGGAGGAGTCCTCATTGAAAGATTACTATACTCTTTCAAGTATTTTAAGAAACTTATTGCTTAAGTATTTTCCATCTCGGTCTTACCGTGACAGTTTTAATATTTTAGCCGATCTGTTTGTCTACTTCCTGTCAAAACTTTCTGAAAGTTTCTGATTTGTGTTTCTTCAAGAAACACATAACAATAACGCGATGCCACATCCGTAAAGGTTACGAAGTATTACTATCCACCTCTAGCCTAGCTAGATATGGGCCCACTTACGTTATTATGAACGAGGGCTAACAGATCAGTAACACTTACACTTTTACCAAGTAAAATGTGTTTTAGTCACTTTGCCCAATAAACTAGATTCGTAGACTTCATTTGAATGGAATCAAATCTGTCTTAGTACCCACTCTTCAAAAGTGTGGATATACGAGTCTTGTTTAATTGTGTCCGAGACAACAATGCCACATATAAGTCTCAACTGATTAAATCAGTTTGAGTTATTTGTTTGTCATGTTATATGTTTGAGATTTATTTATATTCAAAATATAAATATTTTTATTCACATCTAATGTGTTTATCTCAATATCATCTTTATAAAATAAAACACTTTAGTGTTCTAGAATATAAAGGTATACTCGCAATGAGTTATACTCGATATAGAGATAATTTTTCTAGTCAAACTAGATATATTTAACAGTTTCCTAATTTAAGTACACACCCGAAGGGTAGTTCCTAAACTTAGGTATCTACTGTCAAAACAGCGACTCTCGTCCCGTTTCCGACTTGTAGATTAATCTCATCTGAAGTCAGTATCCTGCTAATCAGCAGATTCTGCACATCAGTACATATCTATGTACTACATCCAGTATCTAAAATCTAATTTTAATACTAGTTGCAAACATGTTTATGACAATCATTCTTGAAGTCAGAGCCTTGCCCTTTCTTCTATTCCTTCATGTTTGCCTTGTCCATACGGCAGTCACGCTTCCAGTGACCCCATTTGCCATAATTTAGACAGATATCTTGGGATATGTCCTTTGTCTTCCTAGAAGACTGTTATGATTTTGCCTTTGCCTTTTTCCACACCCCAGAAGCCTTCAGCCAAGCCTTGGCCTTCTGGGATATCGAAGTAAGATGCGCTTTGCTCTTCTTGCCTTTTGCAAACATTGGCTTAGTCTCATTGAGCATAACCATTGACTCTCCAAGAGTTGTTATATTACAATAAATGCTTTTATGATCTAAGTATAGATCTTTAAAGATCCTTCAATTTCAAAATCATACTATAAGGATCTAATCCTTAGTTCTGATAAAGAAAATAAGGAGTCCTTTCAGTAAACATAAAGGATTAAGCACTAAAGTTATCATCACATGAATATTCCAAATATCATGTTATACTATTTGCTTAACTCCGGGCTAAGGCCTGAAATGTCATTTTATCAAATAAAATAACTTCTCGGTACTTAGGACTATCCTAAGGTTTTATTCCCAATTTGAAAATTAAAGCCGCTTAAACACATATTCATCCAAGATTATATTTTAAATGCTTAATCTTTCAGTTTATCTTAATTCTAATAGTCCAACTATTTAATCAACGATTTGTGTATTATTTAATATAACGATTACTATAGTCTAACTATATAATCAACTATAATTAAATCATTTAAATTCAATTACATTGATTACTATAATCCAATTATAAAATCAACTATAATTAAATTAGTTTGAATACAGTCCAACTGTTTAAATTAATACAACATTTGTAAATATTGACGAATAATGAAATGAGCGCGTATGACAAGTATCTAAACGAAATTGCAAATTTAATACTTGCCACCCACTATTTTTTGGCGAGCCTCTAGCCCTCTGTTGAGTACTCGGGAATCCTAGTTTCCTAGTGGGTTAAAATCCCGTTAAATAACACACAATCTTGACTTTGGCCAACAAATTGTATGATACTTAACTAGGTAGATCTCTAAGATCAATTGGATCTCATCCAATTCCTAGATCCAGTAGGTGGACATCCGAGTCCGAAACATATATCTTATAAATGCCAATATATCCAATATATTCCCTAAACTTTTTCATCTGAATCAATTAAGCCTTGGCTTTCGCACAACAAACTTAATAATCCCAGTTAAGCGGAACCCATTGACCTTGGAAAGCTTCGTAATCAATGTCGATGGACAAGAAGTGATCTTGACTTTGACTAACAAATCACAACTTGGACAAGACACCGATATGGAACAAAGCTTTCATGATTCAAACACATCCGCAATTGACAAAGGTCTTGACTTTGGCCAACAAACCAGTGCCAATCTTAGATCTTGAGTAAGAATCACTCAATGGAAGGAAAAACACTTAATATATTTTGAGGATTTTTCGCGTAAATTGGCAACCAATTTATTATCTTTGTTAAGGTCTCATCATCATAACGCCCTTAACATGCATTCTAAAAGCATAATAAAGCGCGTAAATAAAATTTAATAATGATATGCTAATGGATACTTAAAACACATTGTTCCTAGAACAAATTTCTCACTTTCCTCTCTCCCGCTAGCACAACTTCTACCCAATTACATAACACTTCTAAAGAAACCTCATTTACATTGAGGGGAATAGGTGAGAAGAGAAATACAATGAGAAAGGAGGTAATAGGCTGAACACGCAGGTCCAATTTAATAAATTCTAAATTTATTACAATAATTTCCAAAATTACCCTTACCCATCTAATATCCATCCGATATACATTATTCATGCATCACATCCATGTATTCACACAAAGCATGTTATCAATCAATCTAATCCATTAATTAATCTGAATATTAATGACCATCCAATGTTCAAATAACGATTTGATTTTGCGCGAGTCAAACTTGTTTTGCGAATAAGTACTCAAAGAACGAATTCTTGAATTATATTAAACTACAACATTAAATCCAATTTAACTTGTATTTAATACTAATTCATTTATTTAATTCCAAATTAAACAATTACACTTTTAAATGCGCATTTACTACTCAGATTCCAAATCTAATCTAAATGGGTCTCAAAGCCCAATAAACACCTAATGTCGTTTAATTAAAGTCCAATGGGCTTTCAATTAATTTCTTAAGGCGTGGGCTTCGGCAATCAAAGCCCAATCAAGGAATAACCCCATAAGCCAAGAAATCAATTTAGGCCCATTTGGCCCAATTAAACTTTAAAGGCCCAATATGTCAAATTTGAACTTTATAGAGTGGTTTAGGCCCAATATGGATTCAATCCATTTAGCCCAAACCTACTTGGCCCAACTAAGTCCATAAGGCCCAAATCCAACAATTACAAGTCCAATTCCAAATTTGGCCTAATTAATTAAATCACAGAAATTCCAAATTTTACAATTCAATTAACCTAAAGTGTATGCCATAATTAATTAACCAAATAACATTTCCAAAGCACTAATCTACTCAATTAATTATGCTTATCATCATCAACTTATGTCCAACACAATTGAATCAAAATCAAACCCATTTCATGCTTCTTTAGTCACGGCCATTTAGGGTTTAGTAGTCCGATTCCGATTCTAATCCAATTGAATTCACAATCAACATTACCCAAATGATTTCAACTTATCCAATGATCAAAATCAAAAAAATTACCATGACATTTAAGGCATCATGTATTCGGCCAAGCCTAGCATATTGGGGAAAATTGTTCCAAATCAATTTTCATGAAATTGGTCATATACAACTTCAATTAAACATCATTCAAGCATGCTCAATCAAACAATTTCATCAAATCATGCTCAAATCAATTTTACCCAATTTTAACCCTAAATTATTTTCATGCTCAATTAGGCTCATAGATACCATTGTTGGGTTTACTAAGCATCCCAAGATCATATTAAGCAATGAAAATACATGTGAATACATCAAGAAGTACGACGGAAACATAATTACATTGATCGGATTGGATGCGTCGAAGAACAAAACTTTTCTTCCTTTGAGTGAAGCTCTCGGCCAAGCTAGGTTTTGTCCTCCAAGTTGAATCTTCAAGCTTCAAGATTTGGGTTAGGATTTCATACCCATGGGTGGGTTTCCCTATCACCTTTGTAAGACTCCTAATGTGTGCTAGCACTTGGTATTTTTGCCACAAAAATCACCATCTTCATCATTGTGGAATTCGGCCATGGAAGAAGAATTTTGGGAGAGAAATAGCCATTGGCCGTGACTTGTGTGGAGAGGATGAGAGATGTGTTGTTTTGTTTTTGTTTATCTAATGCACAAAAACCAAAAGTCAAATATCAAATAAAATATTGATAAATATCTTTCAAGCTTTCAAAAGCTTTTCCAACCACTTACATCAATCATGAATAGTGATATTGTGTCAATCACTCTAAGTGATGTGACTTACATCACAAGAATGACTAATGATTTGACGCTTGATGTGACTTGTGGGCCCCACTCAATTCGAAATACGAGCGGCCCCGCAAACACTCCCGGGCTCGGATTCGCTAATTCCGAATTAACGAATTTTCTGTTGCGACATAATTAAATCAAATTTAATGAAATAATTATGCCTACCAAAATTACTATTTACGTCGGTTACGAATTAATTCTAAATTAACTCGTTTGCCCGAATTAAAATCTAATTTTAATTCCGCGTCGAAATCCAATTTCGTTTAATATATCGAATATATTATTTTATCGATTAATTCCAAATTAATCGTTCTCTCTTTTTAAATAATATTTTATCCCAGATAAAATATCTCCGTAATTAATCCTAGATTAATTTTCTCTCTCATCAAATTAATCCCAGATTAATAAAGTGCGAGTCATACATCATCGATGAATCTTCGGGAAGCGACCCATGAGATCCCCGAATATGTTGGCAGCAGATTCGGTTATCGGACTATCCGAATACGTACGTACCTAAACTACGTTTTTACCGATTTACAAGACAAGGTTTGCTTCTAGCAAAACGCCATGCCTACCCAATTCTCCAGAAATATTCTTAAAGGAATATCATAATCTATATCAGGCGTAGTATACG
The DNA here is from genome assembly GCA_019454045.1 of Zanthoxylum bungeanum. NCBI lineage: Eukaryota > Viridiplantae > Streptophyta > Magnoliopsida > Sapindales > Rutaceae > Zanthoxylum > Zanthoxylum bungeanum. The sequence goes on along the minus strand of SKCR01026643.1, from coordinate 334,743 downwards.
AAGTATTGTGTATGTCGATCCAGTATCGGATGGTCACGTGCAAGGTCTGGGGCTGGGAATGTGTCTGCCCCGTACGAAGCACATATCAGATCTCTGGTAACTAGTCTCTATAATCGGATAAACATGACATTGTCATAATATCCCAATAGCTGCAGCATATAAGAGCACCAGTTCCGTATCCTACGTGATCATCATCTCCACTATGACTGGAGTGATACTTCCATCTTGACATCACACCCAATACACTACGATTCTCAATATACCCAGCAGAGGCGTACACAGAACCGGTTAAAGCCCTAGACGACCAAAACCAAAGTATATTGATTGTCGCAAGTATTAGCGGTGCAAGTCTCAGGTTAAGACCAAATACACCTACCCTGAAGCGGAATCCCATAGACACATAGACATATTACCAATGGGATTCCGCGGGGTCTATCCAGATCGAAGCTGTTTTTCGTACCATCGGTAAAACACAACCTCCTATCGCACTTGCATAAGTATCCAATACTTAAACATATGAGAACTGTGCCGTTATGCTCCCACAACGCGCACAAGTGCAATACTAGTCTATTCCGCATTATCGATATCCAGTCTCGATAATACTACGACTATGGATATTTAATGATTAAACCTTTGTGGATTGATACTGTCTCATATCATCTCAATCCGGAACTAATCATAAGGATCTTCTATCATTTATGTATCTTGGTAATCCAATTACAAATGATAAAAAGGGTAATTTCATTCGTCACATAGTTAATTTGCACAACACCATGATCTGTACAAATATTGTTGCTATGGGTAACAATTGTCCAACATAAATGAATTTCCCGGGGATTTTCGGCGGTCTTCGGGTCGAAGCCAATAATTCTTTGTAGCAGTGTTGTTAGAGGCGCACTGAGGGGCGTCTCGAGGCGAGAGGCGCACGAGGCGATTGCCGATGCGCATCTAACTGGTCGAGGCGAGGCGACTCCAGCGAGGCGACGTGAGGCGCAGTGAGGCGCGAGGCGCGCGCATCATGGTTTTATGGTCTTTCATCAATTTTTTTTACCTTTTTTCTCCAAATCTGTTTCTTTCTTCATATTTTTTTTCTGTTTTTTCATTTTCTTTATTTACGTTTCTTTCTTTTACATTTACATTTCTTTTTTCTTTTATAGTTATGTTTTATTTTTATTTTTTACCTTTTCAATTCTGTTTCTTTTTTTTCCTTTATTTACAATTCTTTCTTTTATATTTGTATTTCTTTTTTCTTTTACAGTTCTTTTTTTTTTGAACTTTTTTAGCTCTGTTTCTTTCTTCATCTTTTTTCTTTATTTTTTCCATTTTCTTTATCTGGGATACTTTCTTTTATATTTTCTTTATTAACGATTTTTTTTGCAGTTATATTTTTTCAGTAGATGTTTTTTTAATGCTTGTTGTTTTTCATTATCTTGAACTTGAACTATGCATATTTTTAATTATGCTTGTTTTTATTATTTTCTTGAATTTGAAGTTTTGAACTGTGCATATTTTGTCAAGTATTATGAATTAGACAGGTAGAAGTAATATAAAAGTAGAGCATATGTCAAAATATTATTATTAAATTTTTTTTTTTTTTTATATTACAAGTTAATGATGCATATGTTACACATTTAATTTTTTTTAATAAACGTGCGCCTCGTGTCTGTGAGGCGTGCGCCTCGCTCCCCTGGCCTCGTGCCTCGCTTTTTTGGCTCTGATCGCCTCGATGTGCCTCTCGCCTTTAACAACCTTGCTTTGTAGGATGTTACGTCGTCCAATCTTTGTACTTTTGAGAACGTTTTCGTCCCGAATTAATGAAAATACATTATTATATTACTGCATTTTGTCTTTATTGCAAAGACATCACATTTTCATGCTCCAATAGTGAGGACACATATTTTTTTCAAGTATTTGCCATTTATCGCCTTAGCATGCACCCTTCCGTTCAAATATTTTAAATGATAGGCCCCGTTTGGCAACACATCTTTTACCTCGAATGGGCCCTCCCAATTAGGCGACCATTTGCCATATGCCGGATCTTCAATACCAAGTGGCAATATAGTTTTCCATACTAATTCGCCTTTTCTGAACGATTTAGCCATGACTCTGAGATTATATTCTTGGCTATTTTTCTCTTTTGTGCTTCCAAACGATTTAGCACATCGCATTTAATATCGTCCAATTCCAGAAAATTCTGGATCATTGCTTCGTTGTAATCTTCATTTGTCAACTCTTTTTGCAACATCACCATAATGGATTCGATATTCATTTCTACTGGTAGTGACCATATATTAATTGAAATGGCGTGACCGAGGTGCTCGTTCGTGGTGACGTCCTATAGGCCCATAGAGCCTGACTCAAACATTCGTCCCATCACCTAGTGTTGTCTGTCACCATCTTCCGAATCAACCCTTTAAGGGTTTTATTGGACGATTCTGCCTGACCGTTTGTTGAGGGTAATATAGAGTGGTGTTCACTAACCGGATCCCGTATTCGGCTAGAAAGCTTTTTACTTTCTCACTGTTTAATGAAGTGCCATGGTCTACCATTATTGTTTGCGGTATACCAAATCGGTGAATGATATGCTCTTTTATGAACTTGATGATCTGCTCTTGGGAGATTTCCACTACCGGAATAGCTTCCACCCATTTGGTAAAAAAGTTGATAGCGACGATAATGAAAGTATGCCTCTTGCTTGATACAGGATAGATCTTCCCTATCAAATCTATCGCCCATCTTATGAATGGCCATGGTTTAATGACCGGATCATTTCTGCTGCTGGTGCCCTCTGAATGGGCCCATGCTTCTGACAAGTAATACATCCTTTGGCATACGAGATGCATGATTCCCCCATCTTCGGCTAATAATATCTGCTCCGTGTAATCAACCATCTCATCTTTATTCCGGCCTGGTGAGCCCCACAAACACCTTTATGTATTTCGGCCATAATAGTTTTGGACTCCGATGGCCCTACACATTTCAGCAACAGACCGTCTTGGCATTTTTTATACAACATATCTCCTGATACCACGTAATTCAAGGCTTTGAGTTTCAGCCTGTGATCTTTCCCACTTTCAGGCTGTTTTAGAAATCCTTTGATCTCGCTTCTCCAATTATCCTCTTTTTTAACTTCAACGGTCATGACATCAGTCTCCTTTTTTCGTCTCATCAGGGCTGGCTTAACTTCTTCGCTTATATATATGCCCTCTATGTTTGTCTGCTTATACCCGGAAGCTGCTTGGGCCAAATTGTTGACCACCTCATTCTTTGCCCTCGGAACGTATTCTAACTCCACATGGTCGAATTGATCTACCAACTCTTTGGCCACATCCAATAGTGTCATGACTGATGGGCTTTGGCATTTAAAGGTTCCTGTTACCTGTTGGATCACTAGTTACGAATCTCCTTTAATAGACACGTGTGTTACTCCCATATTCAGGAGTATTTCCAACCCAAATATCAAGGCTTCGTATTCGGCCTGGTTATTCATGTAATAATCGGTCAACCTGATTAAGAAACGGAACGGTTCTCCCAATAAACTGACTAAGACTATCCCCATCCCAGCTCTTTTCGTTGTACTGGTCCCATCAAAATACATCGTCCATGGTTTCAAATTACATTCGTCTAATTCCATTTCTATTTCTCTGATGGTACTCAAACAGGGGTGGTCAGCTAAGAAATCGACCAAGGCTTGATTTTTTACAGCCTTTGGGGCTTATGTCGTATATCAAATTCTGATAATGATAATGACCAGAAACTATCTCTTTGATGCAAGATAGGACGAGAAAATATGTACTTTATATATTAACTTTGGTGATTAAGTACACTATATTCAGCCTAAGGTAGGCTCGCAGTTTAGTACATGTAAAATACAAAGCCAAACATAACTTCTCTATTAGAGAATAATTACATTCATAATTCAGCAATTGTCTGCTGATGTAATATATGGCTCTTTCGACGTTCATGTCGTCGTCTTGCGCGATCATCCCTGCTATAGACTGCTCTTCGACTGATATGTACAGCTTTATTGGCCATCCTGGCACAGGGGGTACCATCACTGACGGCTGTGACAGATATTTCTTCAGGCTATCGAAAGCCTTTTGATGTTCTTCGGTCCAGATGAATTCGTCATTGTCCTTTAACCTCAACCGGGAGGAGAACACTTTAGTTTTTTCTGCACAATTAGAGATAAATCGTCTTAAGAAATTATTTTGTCATAAAAATCTCTACAACTCTTTCTTATTTCGGGGACGTTTAGCTTCGGTGATTGCTCGAGATTTATTAGTGTCAATCTCAATCCCCCGTTGATGTACTAGAAAACCTAGAAAATTCCCTGCACATACCCCGAAAGCACATTTGGCAGAGTTCAATTTCAGTTTAAATTTTCTCATTCGCTCATAAGCCATTGCTAACTGGCTAAAATGTTCTTCCATGGTCACAGATTTAGCCACTATATCGTCCAGATAGACCTCTACAAATTTGCCGATCATGTCATGAAAGATTAAATCCATGGCTCACTGATAAGTGGCCACAGCGTTTTTTAGGCCGAACGGCATTACCACCCACTCATAACACCGTAAAGAACCTGGGCACCTAAAAGTCGTTTTATTTATATCATTTTCGGTGATGTAGATATGATTATAACCCGCATACCCATCCATAAAAGAATATACTTGATACTCTGCCGTTGAGTCTACTAGGGAATCCACTGTCGGCATAGGGTATTGATCTTTTGGTGTTGCCAGGTTTAAATTCCTGAAGTTTATGCATATTTTTAGTTTTCCATTCTTCTTCATGACAAGAATGATATTTGACAACCATTCCACATATCGGGTCGTCCTAATGAATTTCGTCTCCAAAAGGCGTTCAACTTCTTTCTTAATATCAGACATGACATTGGGTGCAAACCTCCGTGGAGGCTGCTTATGTGGTATATGGCTTGACAACCTATGTTCTACTAACGTCCTATCTAAACCAGGCATTTCATTATAGTCCCAAGCAAAACAATCTTTGTATTTTTGTAATAAATGGATCAGTTTTTCATGTACATGGGCCTCTATTTCCTTGCTAATGTAAGTGATGTGTCTATCGTCCTCGTTCCCCAGATTTACCTCGTCCTGTACATCCTGTGCCCTTGTCACGCTCGTCTTATGTCGTCCGTTCAGAGCATATTCTTTTTCTTCCAATTCGCTCTTGTGATTTCCTTCCAGCAAACAATCTACCCCACATGCTTCTCTTATCATATCTTCTGTCTGGTGTGCTAACGGTTTATCCCTTAAGGCCGAAATCGTGGCCTGAGCTTCGGCCTCATTCTCTCGTTCCGTCACATAGGCCATTAGATTGGCCTTGGTAGCCGCGAGTGCAGCTTGTTCTTTACTCTGCTTGTTCTTCCTCATTTGAACTGGTGTGCGTCGACTCCCCAAAGACCACTGTGGTTGGCCTTGTTTGCGTGAATAAATCGTTTAGCAGATCTGCAGGGTATGGCTCATCATTTTGAGCCACAATGGTCGAACTTTCCCCTTCATTCAGAACTCGGGTCGGCCCGTAATTTCCTTCGTACATGAAGTACTCGGCCAAATTTGTCTCTACAGCGAAAGGCTTATTGTCGGCATGTATTATTTCCACTTCATATCTCTGGTTCTAGAAAACTAAGCTCTGATGAAGAGATGAAAGAATGCATCGGCTGCCGTGTATCCAATCTCGTCCTAGGAGCATGTTATATGTTGTTGGCCAGTCTATAACGAAGAACACCACCGTCTTCATAGTACTTCCTACTAGTAATTCTAGTGGGATGACCTATTTGGATGTTGTCGCCCCTCCATTGAAACTTGTTAGCACCACTTCTGTAGGGATGAGGTCCTCCTCTGACTTTGCTAAACGCCCTAGCATCTTATACGGTATTGCATTGATGGCTACTCCATTGTCAATCAATACTTTGGTGATAGGTGTCTCATTGGCTTTTGCTTTTACGTATAACGGCCGCAAGTGCTTGGTCATATGTGGTGGTGGTTTTGAGAATATCACTTTCCCTGATAGGCCTATCTGCTCACTCTCGTCATTGGTTCGAGGTATTTCTCCTCCCGTGTCCCCTCTAGAAGGTAGTAACGCGACTGGTGCACTGTGAGAAACATTATTGATGGTCAATCTTCGCCTTTCTGCCCTGGTAATGGTTCGTTTTATTTTAGGCGTCCCATATAGGACGAGGTTTGAAGAACGTCCCAAGTCCTCTCCTAACGTTCTTACTACAGGATTGCCGGCCTCATACAATTCTTTGAGAAGCCAATTCTATGATATTCCCCTTCTTCTCGCTTCGGTCCTGATATTTATTTCTTCTTCGATGTCGATCATTTCCTCGTCTGAAGCTTCCATATCCGTTATCGAGAGCGCTGTAAATTCTGTCTCATTATCTTCATAAACATATTTGCTTGTTCCAGCTTCCTCACTGTTGTCCCCATTGAATTTCCGGGCAACAAGTAATAGTTGGCCACAACTGGTGGCATACTACCGATCTGAATGACGATATGGGGTTCTTCGTCGTCCGTTTCGTCCCGTTTTAGTCTGTCAAACTTGGTGCGTTCCTTGCAGCTCGTTATAGTCCCTTCTATGCCGTCACTCTCCTTGTTACTTACCTTCGGTTTCTCCGTGGTACGAGGATTACGGCTTGTGGTGGCCCTTACCTCACCTTGTAGGTGCATCATGCGGCCATAATTTCTCTGGTGTCGCCTTAATTACGTCCTCGTCATTTCGTCCACAGGAGGATAGTTCCTGCCTGGACGTTGTCCCGAATGCGACCTTCGGTACGAATGTAATATATTGGGCCGATGAATTTTCGGCCTAAACGTCCTCAAATTTTGGATGAAGTTTGAAGTCTCGCCATAGAACCATGGTGCGAAGGTCCATAGCTGCCATGCTACGGCTCTTTCTTTATGAGCCTTTCACAAGTGTCTTCCAACTCCCTTATCCATTCTATATTGTTCTTGCATCATACACAAAGGTTTTGCTGATCCTTCCGTTCTTGGGGTGCTTTAATCTTTTCCAGAGCACTTGGACGATGACCATCTTGTCATTCATCTAGGACCACCTTGAATTTTGACAAATTCAATTTGGTAAGATCCGAGTTGATCATGTTTAACTCCACTGGCTTTGGAAACGAGTTGTCATCCACTGCCATCTTTTTTTCAAACGTTATTCGTCCAGATTCTATAGCATCCTGTAAAATATTCCAAAAAATAAGACAGTTATTAGTTGAATGAGACCATGCATTATGCCACTTATAATATTTTTTCCAGCCGATTTGCTCGGCGCTTGGCAACTTGTTGTAGTCGCTCAAACTAATCTGTTTGTCTTTATATAACTGATCGATATGGCATCGACTTTTGTGATATCAAAAGAGAAGTTTCTACTCTTTTTATCGTTCTTTTCTTTGGCTTGAGGTTCAGCCCACTCTTTACAAACGTACGGCTTCCCCTTAACCAATTCGGCCAAACACAAGTCGGCTGATTCGATGTCCATTTCGCTTACTTCATAATCGATGTTCCTGTAATACGTCCATTTGCTAGAATTTTTCATTTGCTCTTCCTCCCTTAGTAATCGTTCATAACGCACCACACTAGTGATGAGTTGGGGGAGGTCCCAAAATTCACGATCTTGAAATTTCTTTTTCAAGTTGAAATTGAGGCAGCTTTGAGCGATTCTCACGAATTCGTTTTCTGACAAGGCACGTAACATCGACTTCGAGCCACTTTAAACCTCTATAAGAATGTCTCGGCCTTTTCTCCTGGTAACTGTCTCAGGTTTGCCAGATCGGCAAGAGCCAATTCAAATTCGGCCTTGTAGAATTACGCATGGAATAACTGTTCCATTTGTTGCCAATTTTCTACTGAGTTGGTCGGCAAGCTGATATACCAGGAGAAAGCCACTCCTAACAGTGAGCCATGAAATAACCTCAACTTATGAAAATCAGTTGTTTCTCCGCACTGAATGGTAAATCGCCATATGTGTTCCATAGTGGAAACTTCCCCAGATCCTGTAAACAGAGAAAAATCAGGTACTTTGTAATTCCTAGGCCACAGATACGCCACATCGATCTAATCTTGATATGGCTTCCGATACCTCGGCCGAATTGGCCACACTCCCAGACCGAATTGATTTTGAAGAATTTCGGTCATCTGTTCTCTCAAAATGTCATTGCCATTGAATGACATTGCTATGAGTGGTGGTTGTGGTCTTCTCACAAGTGGGACATAGTCGTGATTTTGTCCCTGAGAAACCTGGGGACCTTGGGGCAACACCACTTCATGTTGTACCATATTTGGCCCTTGGTGTAGGTTCAGCCCTAGATATGGGCCATTGTCCCCAAAACTTATTCCCCTCTGGAAGTCGTAGGGACCATGATTCCTTATGGGGGAATATTGTTTGGGCCAGCCTCCTGATTGCTTGGTGCAAGGGAAGGTGTAGTCCACGATAGGCTTGTCCCCCTGTTTACACATTTGGCCATCAATTCGTTTAATGAGCTTAAGTGTTTGAGCATATTTTCATAATATGAGTTACTAGTCGAAGTGAACTTCTCAATGATATGAGCATTTTGAAGCCTAACCTGCTCGACAATATCCTGTGTGAATTCACCGAACAATGCACGAACCGCATTAGGGCTGAGCTCTCGCATAGATTCATATCGACTAGCGTCTGCCAGACCCTCGAAGTGACCCACTACGGCTGGAACGTGGGGCTGGTTGGTTTACTCCAGTCCTCATTCCTCCGTACTTGAGCCAGTTTGAGTGTTTCTTTTCGCAGGCATCTCCACTTCTTACATCAAATTTCCCACTGTGGTCGCCAAAAATCTGTTTGCGCGAATTTTTGTGCGCGGAGAAAGAGAAACGTGTAAGGTTCAAACCTCCTGAGACAAAGTCCCAGCATGAGGTGCTTGATTAAGTGAATAAGCCTCCAAGGGGCGCAAGCACACAAATTACAGTCCTAAGAGTTATGAAACTAAAAAATAAAAAATATGCTCATTTGAGTCTTCATTTGATCAGGGTTTTTCCTCTTTGTACGAGTGAGCTTTTATAGTGAAGCTTATAAACCGCTTGGGCAGTTCCAGTATCTCCCTGCAGCTGCTGGGTCATGTCTTCAACCGTTGAGCTGTTCGTCTCAACTGCTTGATCGTGGAGGGAAAAATTGCTTAACAGCTGTAATCGTGGGATCAACTGCATCACGTGTTCTCGTTCTAATCGCTGCTTCTGTCGTCCTGAGTTCTTTGTCGTTCTTCCTTTCGTCACCCTTCTTGCCTTCGTTGCCCTTCTTGTCTTCGTCCTTTACTCATTTGTTCTAGGGTGATTTTGCTCTAGGGTGACATTTCTTCTTTTGTCAACAGACTGGTTTGCCACACACAAGCTAGGAATATGCGGGGTTATGTGATGAACCTTGACCCTGCTGTTATGACTCTTCCTTTTGCTGTGAACATTGATATAAGAGATACAGTTCGAAAATATAAAGAAGTAATGAAGCAGTTCAATCTTAGGTGGTTATTTAATGTCTTAGGTAATATAAAGGTTTATTTATTGAGTCTTAAGCTTAATGCTTATTGTTAACTGGCCATTAATAAGATTGATTTAGTAAACTTAAAATAAACTTGACAAAAGAATTTTATGTTTCAGGCTTAGACTCAATAGCTCACGATCTCACATTGGGGCATCGTGATCCTTATGTAGAATTTCTTCCAGTATGAACATATACCTGTCGGGTGAGGGTAGCCACAATTGGAACTTAATCTTAATGAATTCAAGTAACTTGATTAACATAGACATATGATTAATTTGGTTATTTGGGTGTTTGCATCTGACCATCGACAGTGGCTTTTGCATAATTTCGTATTCCAGGTTAATAAACTGTTATATTGCACAAACATGGGATAGTCACTTCATCTTTAAAAGATATTGGAAGGATTCGCAACCCTAGATAGTTTTATAATATTGAATTTTCCTTTAATTCACTTTCATACTATTTTAATTACTTGTCTTTAGTTTAAAATCACCGTCAAATCAACAATCAATCTATTAGATACTCGTAAACATTTCGCTTCATCTATTAATGGCTAAGGTATTAACTATTAAGTCCTTATGGGATCAATACATTTTATATTACTTGAGTAATATGTGTGCTTGCGTTATGTGTGTGTTTACCACTGATCATTTATGAATCAGACTTAAATACTATCCGGATTGGCTCTCCAAGCACCAACCCTAACAATTTCTCCCACTTGCTCTAGTGTCAATCCACGGTATCATATACATATCAAAATATGTATGACATACGCATGGTCCTTATGAGCTAACCTTGCACTCTAGAGGTAAGCAACAAAAAGTAAACTCACTATAACATATTAAGTTTGTTCAACAAACCCAATCGTTTTCCTTAGCCATCATCATTCATATATTGTATAACCTAAGTTATACATCAATATGACTCAGATGCAACATCAATATTGTGCTACAACTGCTGAGTTGTCTATGTATTTAGAGTTCAAATCCAAATATTATGAGACAACCGCAAGCACAACACTAATATCAAAACTTTTATTCTTTAAGGTCACTATGCAACTTCATAAGTTACAACTAATTCCACTGATGCAGTAGAATCTACCGTGACACTCTCACTACATCTTTTCTGACTCTATATGACGAAGACCGTCTATGTCAAAATTCGACTCAAAACTATTTTGATCCTAATGGTTGCAGACTATATTCTACATGAATAAGAAACTCGTTCTTAATATCTCAAAGATAACAAAGAACAGATTCCAAGATCCATCCCATGGTTTACAGGGTATCAAAATAGCTCGTAACAATTACAATTAAATTGATATCTTTAGTCGCATATAATATAATATTCAGTATGCCATCCTCCTATGATGTATAAGATTAACCAGACATTCTAATCAATTTCTCTTTCGACAAAGGAATCATCCATTGTGAAAAGTAAATACCCCAAAATTTTTAGTTTGACCAGTAATGTGTAGGGATTCTCTTTTCCGGGCTAGTAAATAATTTCCGAAATTTATTTAGAAATAACGAACATACACTCAAAATTAAACTCAATTTTCTCTCTTGGATCTCTTTAAAGCCCAACAACCAAACAAAAGAAAAGAAGGAAGAAAATAAGCTCAAGCCCAATAATCAATTAAATACGAGAAAGGGAGCCCAAGGCCCAATTAAGTGAAACTCCTACACTTTTCTAGAATTTTTTAAAGAGTAAAGGAAATAAACATAAGACAAAAAGGAAAAGAAAAGAAAAAAACATTTTTCTTCTTTCTTTTTGTTTCTAGAAGTGAGGTTGAGAGGGAAAATAGAGGGAAACTGGTAATTTTCTTGTCAATATTTTGAAGCCAAACCAAGTAATCCACTCAAGCTAAATTCTAAAAAAGGAAAAGAGAGGATTTTGGTGCATTGTGAAAGAAGAAAATGATTGAATCAAGGTGAGGGTTCTTAACCCAAATTTTTAATGATTTGCATTTTGGTAGTTGGATGATGGTAATGAGCTAATGACTTGATAATAATGAAGTTTGGATGATTTGAAGAAATGAGTGTTTGGGTAATTTTAGATTTGTTATACAAGTTTGTTAATTTAGTTAAGATGATGAGGTTTGATGGTGTTGGATGTTAGAAGTGAGATGTAGTGGTAAATTAGATGTTATATTTTGCTAGTGGATATTTTGTAGAGGTAGTATTTGTTTGGGATTGTGTGGGATTGGATTTTGGGGGCTAACCACGGTGAATCAAAATCTGCCTCTGGAAAATGACGATGAGCATTAGCATGTCGTGATGCGAATGAGGCTTACCTCGCGATGTGATGACCAAAAATCAAAATTTTCTTTGGGAAATGCGATAAATAACCAAGTCTGGACATTGTTTTATAATTTATTTGAGGAATAGAAGGTTCTAATGGGGTAATCCAATAGGGTTAAATAATTTTATGTGATTATGAATCGTATTTTATAATTGCTGATTTTAACTCCTATATTTTTTATAGATACTCGATAAGAGCCGTGCTTGCCCCCGGCGACATGAAGGGGACTTAACTGGACTTCAAATCTGTGAGTGGAGATTTATTTTCTTATAAAATGATTTTATAATTACTTACTTTAGAATTAAATATATTTTCAGATTAACTCTTTTAAAGTTTTAGGACATAAGTTTTATTTATTTATCAGGTACTTACTGAGTAATTTCTGATTTGAGAGTTTTAAAAATTATCAGTGATGCTGTTATATTTTTGAGGAATGGGGGAAAAACCCACCTCAGCTCTTACTTATAGAATTGACAGACAGAGACCGTGTGCACACATAGATCAGGGCTAGGTGGACGGCGATACGTAAAGCCTCTATACCCTAGTTTCATAGCTTGGAGGGTAGCATAGATCCGCGCCCCCAGTTCTAGTTTGTAGCTTGCAAGACTACGATACATAACGCCCCAAGACCACCAGTTTAAGGGACATGAGTGGCAGGCTTTGGGGGACGGCGATATGTAACACCCCAAAGTCATGGATTTGCACTTCTGGCTCCAGATAGGTGTATGGGGGGACGGCGATACGTAACGCCTCCATGCGTTCAGTTTTTCTACAGCACTAGAGTTATTTTTTTCAGAAAGTTTTCAAAAAAAATGTTTTCTAGTTAGAAGAAAAGAATGAGTTTCAAGAAAGTTTTAGAAAAACTTTAAGTATAAATGGTTTCATATGATGTTCAGATTCGTTATATTATTTTGTAGCTCCATTCACTGAGATCCTTTAGACTCACCCTACCACCTCTTAGTTCTTTTGCATAACACTTCTTTTGGTGAGCCATGTGCCATTTTGGAGACCTAATTCAAGGACAAGTGTTACACTGTAGTCACTAGTCGCCGGGTCCATCATTCCAGAGCTACATTCATCTAGAGTATAGCCTTTTGATGAGTTCATTTTGTTGTATTACTGATATGAGAGTGATGATGTTTATACATTACATTTACTCTTGATTATGTATAGATATGCATGTGTTTCTATTCATGATCTTGCACCATAGCTAATTTAACTATTCAAATTGCATATGTGGTTTAATGGATATTGCATAGCATGGAAATATAAAGCAAGTGTCTTTGTTCAAATGTTAGAGGCTAAGGCGACAGTGGGATCTATTACCTACCGGTAACATCTTCGTATTGGGGATAATATAAAGATGGTATCAAAACATGGTCTATAGAGTCAATGACTGCAGTATGGGAGTAGCAGTGGCTTGTATATGTGGTATAACCGGGGTACTACTATATATGAATGACTGTTTACTCTAGTAACCTTGTCTCGAGTTATGTCTCATTTTAAATTACGTAAAATTCATTTACATTTAATTGACCATTTCTTTCTTTCTTAATTTCTTAGATTTCCATGGCACCCAAGGGAAGAACCGAAGTAAGTGGTAGACCCAGGAGTGGTAAGGTGCCTCAAGGCATAAATTTCAATCAGAGATTAGTGGTACCTCCCCCTGAGCCAGATATGGGGCATGGAGTGGAGTCTATTCATGAGAGTGTTGTGCGGGATGGTAGAGCTACACCAGTGGTTCAGCCCAATGGCTCAGTAGTAGCGGGTTTATAGCAGATACAACAGTCAGTAGTAGCTTTAGCCAGTTGATTACCTGTCAGCCGCAGGCACCAGGCCTAGAGCCGAGAGCTGTAGAACCCACCGTTCCTATTCCGCCACCACCAATAGGAGTACCCATGGCTCACCAAACAATACCTCCTCCAAGTATACCAAACCCTACTACATACCGAGCTGGACCTTCTGTTATGCCTCATGAGCCACCCCTAGTGACGGTTCATGTCATGCAGTGGTAAGAGCTACTTGTATCATTACATGATTTTTGGAAGATTCATCCTCCCATGTTCTCAGGAGTAGAGACCTCCCCTAATCCTTGTGGCTTTATTGAGGAGTCAGATCGGATATGTATAGCTCTGGGATGTTCTTCGGAGAGAGCGATATAATTAGTCAGTTTTTAGTTAAGAGATGTCACCAACACATGGTTTATGTCTTTTCGGGATGGTAGGCGACAAGACACCCTTCCTCTGACGTGGGCTGAGTTTAGTATGCCTTTTTTTATCCAGATTCTTGCCATAGAGTATCAAGGATGCCAAAGCCCGTGAGTTTGAGCAGTTAGCGCAGGGCGAGCATATGACAATTTTTGAATATGACAAACGGTTTACATGGTTGTCTAGCTATGATCCATATTTGATTAGTACTGAGGAAATGAAGGTGAAGAGTTTTGTAAATGGGCTCCAGGACTACTTATTTCGCTCCATTTATTTTACAGAGATCATTACCTACACTCGAGTTTTAGAGGCTACTTTGCGATTTGAAGCGCGGGTTAGAGAAAAACAAGTAGAAATGAAGTCTCAAAAGAGACCTAGATCAGAGGATAAGATGAGGCCTCAGCAGAGTGGGCCTAGTAGACAGCAGCAGATGTCAGCACCGCCTATATTATGCAGAGATATTCATTTCAAGGGGGTCATGACCGTAGGCCGGTTCAGAATGTTACTTCTCGTGCAATTTTCTTCCCCTCGGTAGCCCAACCTGGGCGAACCATACCGTAGTTCACTATTTATAGACGAGCTCATACAGGGACTTGTAGATCTGGGATCATGGGCTGTTATTGATGCGTACTGATGGGTCATTTGAAGAGAGACGTTCCGATACCAGGAGAGCAGTTGCCATTTTTCAGTGCTGCTCTATCTACACCACAGCCTAACAGAAATGTAGAATGAGGAAAGCAGAGGCCAGTAAGCAGATGACTGACATTTGGTGGAAAGGGACAACCAGTTAGTGATCGGGACATGCTTCTTCCAACAGAGTTTAGGGCAGGGTGTATACTTTTACTCCCCGGGAGGCACATGCATCCAATGCGGTGGTCACAGGTACATTGTTGATTGATTTTGTGTAAGAAAGATTATTATTTGATTCAAGAGCTACACATTACTTTATGGCACCGTGTTTTGTCACTTAGATGGGTAGGAACATTGAGCTTTTACACTTCCCAATCATTATAGCTACACCAGTATGAGACCTCATGGAAGCTACATAAGGTGTGAGGTAGTGTTCTATAGACATTGACATATACCTTTCCTATGCTAATTTAGTAGTATTGGGTATCTTGAGCTTCGATGTTATTTGGGGGATGGATTGGCTAGCTAAGCACCATGTGGTACCTGATTGTATGGAGAAGACCGTTACACTACATGTTCTCGGTAGAACGGTAAAGGTTTCTCATGGTGGTACCTCACAATTTGATATCATCTATTCAGACATTTAAGCTACTTCAGAAAATGAATATAGTTATTTGGCTTATGTGACAGATAGCAGAGCGGGGAATAAAGACCTTGAACAGATTCCGGTGGTGAAAGAGTATCCTGATGTGTTTCCAGATGAGTTTCCAGGATTACCATAGGATAGAGAGATTAAGTTTTGTATAGACGTCATGCTCGGGACATAACCTATATCGATTCCTCCATACAGGATGGCTCCTGCAGAACTCAGAGAGTTAAAGTGCAGTTGCAAGACTTGTTGGACGAGGGCTTTATTCGCCTCAGTGTTTCTCCATGGGGTGCTCCGGTGTTGTTTGTGAGAAAGAATGACGGGACGCTGAGATTGTGTATAGATTATTGACAGTTGAATAAGGTGACGATCAAGAATAAATATCCACTGCCAAGGATTGATGATCTATTCGATCAATTACAGGGGGTGCTGCGTTTCTCAAAATTAACCTGCGCTCGGGATATCATCAATTGAAGATTAGAGAGAGTGATGTTCCAAAGACAATTTTTCGAACCAGATATAGGCATTATGAATTTTTAGTGATGTCATTTAGTCTGACCAATGCCCCTACAATGTTTATGGATCTGATGAATATGACGATAAGACCTTTTCTAGACCGGTTTTTGATAGTCTTTATTGACGATATTATGGTGTATTCACGTAGTGAATAGAAACATGCTGAGCATTTGCATCAGATGCTGCAGACACTAAGGGAACATAATTTATAAGCTAAGTTCTCGAAGTATGAGTTTTGGTTAAATAATGTGGTATTTTTGGGGCACGTGGTGTCCAAAGAAGGGATTGGAGTAGATTCTCATAAGATTGAAGATATTCAGAATTGGCATCGACCAAAGAGCGTAATAGAGATTCTTAGTTTCTTGGGATTAGCAGGGTATTATATGAGGTTCATAGAAAATTTCTCCTGACTAGCTACTCTATTAACGCGACTGACTCAGAAGAATGTGAAGTTTGAGTGGTATGATGCATGTGAGAAGAGTTTTCAGGAACTCATGCACCGATTGATTACTACTTCTATTCTCGCACTACCAGCGGGATCAGAAGGATTTACAGTATATTGTGATGCTTCCAAAGTGGGTTTAAGTTGTGTATTGATGTAGATAGGGAAAGTAATTGCTTATGCCTCCAGGAAATTGAAGCCTTATGAGGAAAATTATCCCACTCATGACTTGGAAATTGCTGCAATAATTTTTTCTCTGAAGATATGGCGACATTATTTGTACAGTGAAAAGTTCATAGTTTTCACTGATCACAAAAGCCTAAAGTATATCCAGAGCCAGAAGGAGCTTAATATGAGGCAGATGAGATAGGTAGAGTTGTTAAAATACTATAATTGCTCCATTCAGTATCATCCGGGTAAAGCTAATTTTGTTGCGGATGCCTTAAACATGAAATCTATGGGGTGTTTAGCTCATTTACCGGTAGAGAGATTGCGCCCAATCAAACAGATGCAGAGCTGTATGCTGGATAGAGTGAACTTTCAGGTGTCGACATAAGGGGGGTTGTTGCCCCAGATTCAAGTTAAATCCACTCTTGTTGATGAAATCAGAGTTGCACAAGAAGCGGATCCTGAGGTGCAACAGATTAGATGCCGATTACAGCAAGGTACTAGGGATAAGTATTATTTAGATTTTGAAGAGCTCATAAGAAAGTAGAATAAAATTCTTGTGCGTCCAGTTCCAGAGTTGAGACGCTCGATATTAGAGAAGACTCATACTTTATCTTACACCATGCATCATGGGATTACCAAAATATATCACGACTATAAGGATTTGTATCGGTGGGATGGCATGAAAAAAGATGTAGCTCAATTTATCACCAGGTGTCTCACTTGTCAGCAGGTTAAAGCTGAACACCAGAGACCAGTAGGAAAGTTACAGAGTTTAGAGATTTCAGAGTGGAAATGGGAGAAAATCACCATGGATTTTGTCGTTAGGCCCCTGCATACATCAAATGGCTATGATTATATATGGGTGATCGTAGATAGATTAACTAAATCAGCACATTTTCTTCCAGAGAAGACTAGTTTTACAACAGCTCAGTATGCCAAAATGTACCTTGATGAGATAATGTCGTTGCATGGAGTGCCCATCTCAATTGTCTCCGATCGAGGCTCTCATTTTACCTCTAAGTTTTGGCAGTCGTTCCAAAAGGCTTTGGGTTTTCAGTTACGATTTAGTATAGCCTTTCACCCATAGACCGATGGTCAATCGAAGCACACCATACAGACCTTGGAAGACATGTTAGAAGCATGTGTGATTGATTTTGAGAGTGGTTGGGATCAGTATTTACCATTCATAGAGTTCGCCTATAATAATATTTATCAAACACGTATTCAGATGGCGTCGTTCGAGGCATTATATGGGCGAAAGTGCAGATCACCAGTGGGATGGTTTAAAGTCGAGGAGTAGAAACTGTTAGGGCTAGATTTAGTACAAGATACCGTGGAAAGAGTAAAGTTGATCAGAGAGAGGTTGAATATAGCTCAGAGTCGTCAGAAGAGCTACGTAGATCACCTGAGGAAGGATATGGAGTTTCAGGTGGGGGATTTTGTGTTTTTTAAAATAACTCATTTCAAGAGAGTCATGAGATTCGGTAAGAAGGGTAAACTTAGCCCTAGATTTATTGGGCCGTTCTAAATACTTCGCAGGGTTGAAGGAAGAGCGTATGAATTGGCGTTTCCACCCAGTATGGACATGATACATCAGATTTTTCATGTATCTATGCTAAGAAAGTACTTGCGAGATGAATCTCATGTGTTGGAGCCTCAAATGGTTCACATCTATCAAGATCTGTCCTATTCAGAACAACCGGTAGCTATTGTGGATAGAGAGATAAGAAAGCTACGGTCTCTATGGGTTCCTTCAGTCAAGGTGATTTGGAAGCATCACAAAGATCAAGAGGCTACTTGGGAACCAGAGGAAAGTATAAGAGAGCAATATCCCCAACTCTTCGCGGATGAAAGTACATTTTATTTCCTTTAAGCATTTCGATTCGAGGACGAATCTTTTTAAGGGGGGAGAATTTGTAATGTCCCTAAATATTTTAGTTTGACCAGTAACACGTAGAGATTCTCTTTTCCGGGCTAGTAAATAATTTTCGGAATTGATTTTGAAATAACGAACATGCACTCAAAATTAAACCCAATTTTCTCTCTTGGATCTCTTCAAAGCCCAACAACCAAACAAAAGAAAAGAATGAAGAAAATAAGCCCAAGCCCAATAATCAATTAAATAAGAGAAAGAGAGCCCAAGGCCCAATTAAGTGAAACCCCATACACTTTTACTAGATTTTTTTTTTCAAGTAAAGGAAATAAACATAAGACAAAAAGGAAAAATAAAAGAAAAATATTTTTCTTCTTTATTTTTGTTTCTGGACGTGAGGTTGAGAGGGAAAAGAGATGGAAACTTGCAATTTTCTTGTCATTATTTTGAAGCCAAACCAAGTAATCCACTCAAGCTAAATTCTAAAAAAGGAAAAAAGAGGCTTTTGGTGCATTATGAAGGAAGAAAATGATCGAATACCCAAATTTTTAATGATTTGCATTTTGGTAGTTTGATGATGGTGGTGAGCTAATGACTTGATAATAATGAAGTTTGGATAATTTGTGTTGAAGAAATGAGTGTTTGGGTAATTTTAGATTTGTTATACAAGTTTGTTAATTTAGTTAAGATGATGAAGTTTGATGGTGTTGGATGTTAGAAGTGAGATGTAATGGTAAGTTAGATGTTATATTTTTCTTGTGGATGTGTTGCAGAGGTAGTATTTGTTTGTGATTGTTTGGTGAATCAGATCTGCCCCTGGAAAACGATGATGATTCGCAATGCCGGCGAGGTAGAAAGGTACAACAACTTAGCGTCAGCGCATCGCGATGTGAATGAGGCATGCGTCGTGACGTGACGACCAAAAATCAGAATTTTCTTTAGGAAATGTGACACATAACCAAATCTGAACATTGTTTTACAATTCATTGAGAAATAGAAAGGTTCTAATGGGGTAATCCAATAGGGTTAAGGATTTTATGTGATTATGAATCGTATTTTATAACTGCCGATTCTAACTCTGTATATTCTTTATAGATTCTCGACATGAGCCACGCTCGCCTCCAATGACTTGAAGGGAACTTAGCTGGACTTCAAATCTGTGAGTGGAGATTTATTTTCTTATGAAATGATTTTATAATTACTTGCTTTAGAATAAAATTTATTTTTCAGATTTACTCTTTTAAAGTTTTAGGACATAAGTTTTATTTATTTATCAGTTACTTACTGAGTAAGATCTGATTTGAGAGTTTTAAAATTTCTCAGTGATGCTTTTATGTTTTCGAGGCATAGGGAAAAATCCACATCAGCTCTTACTTATGGAATTGACAGACATAGACCGTGTGCAAACATAGAACGGGGCTAGGGGATAGCCATACGTAACACGCCTAGACCCTCGATTCAAAGCTTGGAGGGTAGCATAGATCCGCACCCCCAGTTCTAGTTTGTGGCTTGGAGACGGAAATACGCAACCCCCCAAGACCACCAATTTCAGGGATAAGAGTGGCATGCTTTGAGGGATGGCGATACGTAAAACCCCAAATTCATGGATTTACACTTTTGGCTCCAGATAGGTGTATGGGGGGACGGCGATACGTAACGCCCCCGTGCGTCCAATTTTTCTACAGCACCAGAGTTATCTTTTTCAGAAAGTTTTCAGAAAAATATTTTCCAATTGAAAGAAAATAATAAGTTTCAAGAAAGTTTTTAGAAAATATTTAAGTATAAATGGTTTCATATGATGTTCTGATTCGTTTTCTTATTTTGTAGCTCCACTCACTGAGATCCTCTGGACTCACCCCACCACCTCCCATTTCTTTTGTAGGACACTCATTTTGGTGAGCCATGTGTCGTTTTGGAGACCCAATTCGAGGACAAGTATTACACTACAGTCACTAGTCATCAGATCCATCATTCCAAAGCTATATTCATCTAGAGTATAGTCTTCTGAGGAGTCCTTTTTGTTGTATTATTGACATGAGAGTGATTATATTTATACATTACATTTACTCTTGATTATGTGTATATATATGCATGTGTTTCTATTCATGATCGTGCACCCTAGCTAATTTAAGTATTCAAATTGCATGTGTGGTTTAATGGATATTGTATAGCATGGAAATATGAAGCAGGTGTCTTAGTTCATATGCTAGAGGCTAAGGCGACAGTGGGATTTGTTACCTGCCGATAACATCTCCGTATTGGGGATAGTACATATACACAAGAGACACACTAACTATCAAATAGTTATACTAACTGTCACACAGATAGTCTTGTTGTGTCCTTTATTAGATCATATCTAATGCACGACTAATGAGAGTATCTCACAAGTCTATTGTTTTACATCGTATATGAAACTTTATAACAAATAGAGACTACTCTCACTTCTTTCACGAAGAAAAAAAAACTTAGGTAAACCTTTAACCTTAAAAACATCTCATTATTACATTAATAATGATAATATCGTTAGAATATATAATACTGGAAAGCAATTTGTATGCTCCCACTAACTGTACTATCATATGTGTATTATCTATGCTTTGATAAAATCAGACAATCTGACAAATATCAAATTTAGAAAACCCAGATTTTCGAAAAACTTATATGAGTCTACAATAGGCTCTATAAGCTAGTATATCAAATTGTGATCTTAGAAAAATATAAATTCCAAGGCCATTCCAGAACGAACTTTTCAAACAAAGAAATCAAAATGGACCTCTTATTCGAAGAAACCATTCAAGAACGCCACTTTGCATTCTTTAGCCAAAATACATGGTTTAATATCAACATTAACTAAGAGATTTTTAATTGTTCAATTGGTGTGACTAGAGACAAGTTTCCTCAAAATCTACAATAGCTTGTTGAGTATAACATTTCTCATTGTCATACTATAAATGCGAAACCTTTAATTAGCTCATTTTGCTTTTACTGCACAAATAATTTGCATATTTTATGATCAATTCATAACGAAAGCTTAATCAAGTTCAAAAAACTTGATCGTAGTAAGTTATGAACAATCTTAGATCTATGGTTTAATGCTAATTTCCGAAATCGATATCGAATATAGCTGCCACTGTAAGTCATAGGATAATTTTCTTTGATAAGAAATCAGCAGAACCATTAAGTATCAAATACTTCACAAATGATTCTGACATCCTATTGGATTTATATAGAAGATGTCTAAGGGTCTATCCATCTTATTAATTATACAGTTCCATTTATAGTTTATCACTCTCATATTTAACTTCTATAAGTCATGTCTTTTCTACAATCGTTAACATCTGATGTTACACACCAAGTAATGAAATAATTTTGCTACTCGAGATCGTAGAAAAATTATTATATCAAATAGAATAAAATATTTTATTAAATAGAATATATGATAAAACTTTACTTGTACATAACCATTATACAAATGAAAGATTCAAATCTTTAACTTTTCAAGATTCGAATTTTCTACTTGTACATATCATATACATAACTGTAGAAACTAATAGAACCTTAATTAAAAGGACGAAAAATGTTACTAGAGCATATCCCCAAGAGTATTTAAACTAATTCAGTAACACTCAATATCAAACGAATCAAATCATATAACATTCGATTTCTCCCACTGACTAATTCCATCACGATGGAATCGTAGAAGAATAATATTGAGTAAGAATCACATTCATTAAATAATCTTAGAGCTAATTGCCATAAATTCATATGTTTGATCATATCAAACATCTTTGAACAATTCAAAGACTCATGATAAATTTTAAAGATATAGTTTTCAACACTTTAAATTGAATATCTTTGAACCAGTCAAAATATTCTATTCACGTTTTATCATAAACATATTGAAAGTTCTCGAACCATTCAAGACATTAAATATGTATTCTTTTAGAAACACGTAAGTAAGTAATGACAACTCATTATCTGAGTTCGAAGTAAATAAAACTATCCAAGGCAAATTATAATTCATTAAACTACATACATCCAATGTATTAATTTAATAAATCTGTGGTCCAATGACGATCATTGGTTAAATGATATTTAATCACATTCCCGAATATAATATTCATTAAATAGATAAAGATATATGGTGTGATCTCATATCAGACCAAACTTTACCATACAGAATAAGCATTTAATGCTTAAGTGATAAAATCTCATAAAGCAATGTTCTAAATTATTTAGTTAACTGAATATTTTTCTTAATATTTATCTCTTCATTAATGACACTACTAGTCATATTAAAATATGTAACAACGATTTATAAAGTACAAGTAACTATTCAAAAGTCACAAGTTCTGATATCAAATATCAAAACAATCATTAAATAATATTTCAAATAACTAGATGGGAGATCCGATATCCAATACCTACAGTTGTCGTATTGTGAGAATCAATATTCTCTATATACAACTATACACATCTCATTTCTTTACCTTTATAATTTGCCTTCAACTATTCACAACAATTGTAGATAAATGATTCGCAAACTGTGTCTGACACACTACCTCTAAAGGTCACTAAAGTCAAGAAACGTCATTATCAGATAAATAAATACCTAATGAGGTTTTCTTAATGCCAGTCAAGAATCTCGAGACATGAACTAATTCACATCAATTCTTACTACACAAGAAACTATTCTCTTTAGACTATTATATCCTAAAACGGATATCTATTTAGATTACCAACTGTGACTTAGTAACTAAGTCACTAACCATCTTGATTTTCCAAGAAAATTGGAACAACAGTTCCCGATGGTTTTGACTAATATAACAATATCCGAGCCTACTCTAAATCCAGAACCTATTCTAGAAATCTGCAACCAAAAGAAAAGTCAGAAAACATATATATAACTAATATGCATGCAGTGGATTAGAAGTTTAATTCTATATACAATAGAATAAAGGAAACATAAGCACCAATTTTCATAATATTACACACTGCTTTAGTTATGGATTTTTAACCCAGCAGTGCCTCCCACTACTTTACATAATACCGTAATCCCTAAAGGAAAATGGAAATCCAATAATTAAATTGAATTCCATAGTGAGAAGTGGACCCTGTGAATATATTCGACTCACATCTTTGGCACGTTCTCTTACGTATATTCACAGGTAGACAACTCATTGTCAATCACACTCACTGTGACTCCTGATTTTGGTCATGATTGTTTCTCGTTATGACATCTTTGGCACGTTCACAAGGTGGGAATCAAGGCTTCACTTGTCAGTGACAAACTCAAGCTACCGATGTAGTCCTGGAAACTTTGGCACGATAAGGATTTCCACTTTAACATGTAAGTTCTATCGGCGTAAATGAACTGCCATCAGCCATAACTGCATAGCTTTGGCACGATACAACTACAACATCAGGAAATCATTTGCATCTGTACTGACAAGGCGGACCAAGAAACAAGTATTCTTAATACTAGTTACTTTAATGTCTTATTTAAGTGGGGATATTCCTAAAGAGGGTTTTACTCTACATCAAATGCAGATTTTTAATTAAGATCAATTTCTCAATAATTTAAATTCAGATCAATTTCTCAATAATTTAACTCTACCTGGGAAAACATAACTTAATTTAACCATTAAATCTCCGTTATGTTTTCCATTAGCGTAGAACCAAAAATTAAGAAACATCTAAATTACATGCATGTGCAAATATGAAAATTAGATATATATCATATATCAAGAATGAAAAATGTAATAGATGAAGGATCATACTTTAGAACTTTTAAAGTTACCGGATAATTATTCAATATATAATATGAATAATTCATTCATATTTTACCTAAACAAATTTATTCGATATCAAATAACGACATAAATAGGTTAGAAACATCGCGAAATTTTACGAAAATATTTTACCTTAAAATGACATAAAACGCATTTTTGTCCGAACCGACCAACCAATACATATAAGGACTGCCCAGGTCAGCCCCAAAAGTACTTGGGAAGTTCATGGGCTGCCCAAATAGTGACCAATTCACTGTTTGGATAGCAGACACCCGGTAAGCCTGAAACTCACCCGGTAATGCCGTTTTTCACCGTTTTTGCATATTTCAACTCTGAAAAAATTTCCGGCAATTGTTCCAATGCCCAAAACACATCTGATACATTAACACAACATACTTTTCATCACAAAAAATATAGAATTTTCAGATCTGATTTGGTAACAAAAAATATCATTTTTCATGCTTTAAATCTAATTTTCTCAACATTAACACTTACCAAAGCCTCCACCTATGAAGAACTCAATAATAATTATAGGAGTTACAAGAGTGGTCATAATACTCTAGAATGCCAACAGGTCATCAAATGATAAAATTAAACTAATATTATAATAATATTATCCAATTTATCTTCACACATGCATTAAGCCTCCAAATCCATCCTCTAAATAAAAAAGCCCCAAAATATAAGAAAGGAAGAAACCCTTTAACTATTCTAGATATTCAAGAATAAGAAACAAGCTTTCTAAGTTTAAGATTATTGAAGATTACCTCCAAATCTTATAATTTCCTTAAATTTTTTCTTGAATTTCTTCACTTTCTTCCTTGACTCTAAGAAAATTTTGGGAGTTTTCATTTAGGATGAGATTCGGCCATGGTTTATTTATTAAAGGAAAAATAAAACTTTCCACTTTAAATATTATGCCAAAAATGACTTAGGGGTAAAAGAGGGGTATTTTGGTGATTTGATCTATTAATCTAATTAATTAATAATAATAAGCTTTAAGTTAATAAATCCAATTTGTAAACTGTAAGCTTAATAAAATCATGCCACATATAACCAATAATAATTAAACATATTACATAACATTTATGTAATATTGAAATAATTTAATTATCTAGATATTCATCTAATAATTAATTAATGTGATTGTAGGCACTGTATTTTTGCATATCAGCCAGATGATGAGTCTCGTATGGAGGCACTATCTCTTTAGTTGTGAAAGTCGCGAGAAACGGACGTTGGAAGGGTAAAGTTGGAAATTAGCATTTGGTTGGATTTAATTCGCTGGTTTCGCTTCGGGTTCGTTTATTGGACCTCTATTTTAAAACACACCAAACACATCTCACAAATTAAATAATTAAAACATTTAAAACACATCTCACAAAATAAATAATTAAAACAAATTAAATTAAACTTAAATTAAATTAAATTAAATCACATTTATAAATTAAATTAAACTTAAATTAAATTAAAATCACAAATTTAATTAAATCCCTTCCCTAAAATATATAAATCACTTCCCCAAATTAAAAGATTTTCCCTATTAAATAATAATTAAAAATATCTCTCAATTAATACACAAATCCTATTCCTTCTCCGATACGGTAAACCCCCTCCATTTGCCTATAAAAATAACCCTTCTCCAACACATTAAACCCTGCAGAGACTCACGACAAAATAAACAAAAAAGCACTCTGAAACCCTATTATCTCTCACTTCAAAAATAACCTAAACTGCAACAAAAGCCGTAAACATTTTCACCATCAAAATAACCAGCACTCTCTCCACATACATTCACCTCATTTTCTCTCTAAACTCACAAATCACGACCGTCTCTCTCTCTCTCTTTTCTCTTCCTTCTCTCTCTAAACTCACGACAACAGGAAAAAAAGAAAAACCCTACACTCTCGGCATAACATGAGCAACCCCTCATCACGCATGATCCAGCAACCCTCACCGACTCTCAGAACCAAAGACCCTCACTTCTCACTCCATGCAACCTCACGTAGCAGCCCTAGCTTCTGAGTTCAAAACCCTTCACGCAAGTTAACCTCTCACCTCCATTATCCCTTCTCCTCACTCACGCATAATAGAAACTCTAATCATCACTCTCTCCTTCTCTTGAACAACTACTCTTGGCAACGAACCCTTCCACCAAGCCCCCATTAACCGATCAAAGCAAGCAACCCCCAAACTAACCGACTCAAACCAAACAAGCATAAGGCAGCCTTCACGTAAAGCCTTCTCTCTTCCTTCACCAACCCATTCGTCAGCCCTTCATCAAGCCACAATCAATCCAACACGTAACAAATAAACCATCTTTAACGTGAACAATAAAAGCCTGCGCTATACTCCCTGACCACCCCATTAACTCATCAACAAACGCCCAACAACTCTGCACGCTTCCCCCAGCGCAACAGCCTTCATTACACACAAACCCTGCACGCATCCCCCACTTACTAACCCTCAAGCAAGCTGCCACATAGCCTTCACGCATTTAGTTAATCCCCACATCATTCGCCACAGCTCGCCCACTTCATTACCTCACCACACACCAATTCTCCTAAGCGCAACACTCACACGTCCACGCAAGCCTAGCCACCTGCCACACTCCACGCACCATATTGCCTTAGCGCCTAAACCCCATAACAGGCGCACCACTCACCTTCGCAGTCCACGTGAGCCATATTCACAAACTGCCCTTAACCAACAAACAAATCAGCGCACGAAACCCCCTTAAAACTACCCATAAACTGTCCAGAATCACCCCGAAAACAGTCCAAAAATCGCACCTAAAAAACTGCCCAGAAACTGTCCCCAAATTAACCCAAAACAGTGACCAGAAAATACCCTTAAAACAGCAGTGAAACGGAGTGAAAACAGCAGCCCAAACAGCGAAACAACGAGGAAAAACGTTAGATTAGGGAACCAGAAAAGTTACGGAGCAACAACCCTTCCGACGGCCGTGTAACGCCTTTTCATGATACGACAAAAGAGGTTAGACCTGAGGGCGCCCTTTTTATTTGTTATCTTTCATTTATTTTATTTATTTTAAAATATTATTGCATGAGAGTCGTTTGTTGAGGCATGATGTGATTGTTGGATGAGCGAGATATGTGTTCCCTTTTGTGGTATATCGGATGGAAACCCGGACGTAAATTTCGTAGCCGATTCCGAATTGACGATAATGCGGTTTGCACTCGGGATACAATACCACGTACCGCTTGAGAGACAGGTATTTCATCTCATCCAAACTTGTGTTTGAGCATGTTATAGTTCGTAGGTTATTTATTTATTATTTAAAGCATGATTTAGCCTAGTTTATTATTTATTTTCAAAGCATGATTATGCATGATATTTTATTTAGTTTATGTTTATGTTTAAATAGTTATCTGTTTATTTTGGTTTAATGGTTCAATGTGCTCATTGTGGAATATTACGTGTTTACCGTTTAAAGACTTATTTTCGAAGCATGCAAGCTTAGATTAGGGGTTATTTTGATGAATGCATATTAGATCTAAGTTGTCATTGGGCATACATATTACATCGACTCGGTTAATTCATTACACAAATTATATCATCACAAGTGACATAAGTAAGGGACCATTCCGAACCCAACAGTTTGAGGTCTTCCCTTGCGAGGGGTGAGTGCGGCCTTAAACTTTTTTTCCCGGTTCACACCGGGTGGCGACTCCATTATTCTCCGGTTTAGTACCCCGCGGGCTACTCCGTACTCCCACTAGGCCGCGAGCCTAGAACAACATGCGTCGCCCAAGTTCTGTGTCCTACAGTGATTATTATTATATATTTATTTTTATTTACATTAAATAAGAAATACATATATTAATGGCATGTGTCAAAATCTCATTTGACAAATAATTAATATGTATCAAATCAAATCTTGTATCAAATATAAATATAAATTAATTATTAATTGATCGAAATGCCCATAATGCATGTATTTTTGATTAACCGTTTAAACGATTCGAATCAACTCATTTAATTCAGTGAATTATTATGAATAATCAATATTATTCATAACGCATTGCCCATGTGACATCCCAGATTTTCGAAACTATTCTAGAAGATTCCCGGACTAATGTTATAGTCTTGGATCATGATGAAAACGAATAATAAGAGTTCAATCGATGTTATATGGGTTAGAATAATAGATTATGATTATACATCTGTTGGAAAACGTGTGGGATTAAAAGTCTGTTACGTGATTTTTCTAAAACGCGTAAAGTTTACAGTTTTGGCCATAGAATTAGCAAACAAACTTCGATTGAGTTGATTCTTAAACCATCAGACTCATTTTACAGAGACGAACAACTTTTGTGTTGAACACTTTTTGAAAATCACGCCAGGAGGGCTTCAAAATTGATGATTTCCAAAATTACCCTTATAAGTGGGGGCATTTTGGTAATTTTCTATTTGAGATATTTTTTTTACCATTATTTATTTTTTTAAAGAGAAAACAAAAAGAAAAGGAATACAGAAAACAATAAAAACAAAAAAAAACAAAAAAAAGATGCAGTTCGTGCAAGAGAGAAGGAAGAGGGAAGCTCGCCGGTGGCTCTCCGGCTGGCCTCATGCCGACGGACCACCGGTAGCTGGTGTGTCCGGCCACGGTGCACCTTTTGGTGGCCGGCGTCGTCGTAGAGGGTCGCCGAAAACAGCATAAAGTGGAGGAGAAAGAGGAGTGCGTGGGTTTATCGATCCCGACTCGTCGGTTCATTTCACGGCCCGAGCCACCTACCAAATCAAAGTCCTCGATGAGTTCTACGAGATGGTGGTGATGGTTTTTCCGATCCGTGCTCGGTGGCACGCAAATCGAGGAAGAAAGATTTTGATGAATAATGACCCAGATGAACAGTAGCTCCGATCAGAATTCCAATGACAACAGCGCGTTCTTATGGTCGTTGGGAGTCAGAATATGGCCTCAGAATTTCGGTACTACTCTCCGTTCAAAATTTGTTATTTTAAAGTGTATCGGTTTATTATCGGATGCTTCTAGTAGTTCCGTAGTTTAGCGAATTACAATGAAATGATTTGGATTTGTTTTTATATGTTAAAACGATGAATGTGGTAGAATCCGGGCAGAAACGGAATAGATTAGATTGATCCGGTAGAATTAGCGAGTTTTCAGTAAAACAGAGTTTCTCGCGCGGTTATGGTCTAACGACCGTGATCATGAATATGACCTAATTATGATAGTATGAAGATAATTAAATAGTTTCGGATAAGTTCAGAGGGTTCGAGACCCTTCCGTAGGGTTTACGAAAACTTTTCTGTAAGATTCACCGTAAACGCGTAAAACGAGAATCTAAGTTATCTAGCTAGTTGGAATAATATAGAAAGATATGTATTAGAATAAAAGAGTTTAAACGGTTGTATCGGATTTGATTTGATCATTCTGATAAGGTCCGAAGTTTATTATAGAAATGTCTAAGTTCCGCAAATAGAGGTTCTGATCGTGTTTTATGATTTGTTTTGACAGATATGAACTGGACTAGGTGTGTCCGCGAATCCAGGTAAGTATTCTATGTTGTGATCATCTTGAGTCTGTTTGAATTGATTTCTAGGGTTTAGGTGAAACCTGGAATTGAACTTAATAATGGAATAGAAACATGCTAGGATGCTTTTGTAATGACATAGAGCAAGAAATTGAAAACTAGTGGCAAAACTATGCAAATGTGTAATTTAGTTAGAAAGCCTAGAATTTGGGAATTCTTTATATTGAAGTGTATACCTATTATACATGAGACTATATATATGTTTATACATGTAGTGGCAGATTGATTAATGAGGTGGATGAAGAGTTGATAATTTGGATATATATATATAAATATTTACTGTGAATAGTAACTTTAACTGAGAATGAGGGGTTGTAGACACTACACCCTAGGGAATGGGATTAGTGATAAATGGAAATGTTTGCAAGTATGATTGAATAAGAATATGTATGTAGCAAATATGTGATTTTGGCGTGATCATGTATATTTGATATTTTTAGGAAATTGACTTAACTAGTATGTATGTTAATATATGAATACATATTATATTGTATGAGTTAGGAATGTAGACTGAAATGCCTTGATGTTGTTGAATACCGGTAATGAATAAGAAACTATGTGACATATTTATAAATGTACATTGTAAATATGTAAAGAAAGTTAGTGAATGTGTATGTTTGAGCATGAATTTGTATGCGTGAATGAATGAGATGTGAAAGTTTATGATTATGAGAAATATGTATATTTGAACATGAAATAGCAAACGTAAATTGAGAATGTAGTACATGGGCATGAATATGCATGAACATGCATATACGAGCATAGACATGGATAAAATCATAAGTGAGAGAATACGAGTTCATGCATGGAAAATATATGTGTGAATATGAGCATAATTGTGTGAATGCATATATATTTGGGTGCATTAGCATAAAAAAAATGTTTTCATAAGCTGATAAGATTTTCAGAATTTTCAGAAACTCTTAGAAATGATTTCCAGAGTGAAGTTGGAATTTAGAAAAGTTTTGAAAAAATTCAGAGCGTTTTAAAGAAAAGCTTCAGTTGCTTTTGAAGAGAAATGTATTTCAGAAAATGTTCCCATCGGTTTTGAGATTTAAGCATGAGTTTTATATTTTCGGGGCATGAGGTAAAACCTCACCCCAGTACGTAACTTGAGACATTGATGGAATTGACGGATACATATGGATTCGAGATTTTGGATTTGACCCATCCCAATTGTACATTGTTGGAATTGACGGATTTATACATATGTGCACATGTGGAAGACTAGGGGGACGCTTCTAGATCCTCAGCGCTCAGATGGTGCATTCCTGGGAGAAGATGCGCCTACGGGGGGAGATTTGGTTTTCAGAAAAAAAAGATTTCAGATTTAGATTTCAGTTTTCAGTTTTCAGAAAAGAGATTCAGAAAAGAACTTAGAAAGACGATTTTAGAAAAAAAGTACAAGAAAAAGAAATATTTTCAGAAAGAGTTTTCAGTTTTCAGATTCCCAGTAAACAGCTTTCAGAAACAAGATTTTAGAAATAGTTTCCAGAAATCGTAGATTCAAAGCATGATTTTAGAAAGATAAGTTTTATTAAGAGGTTTTCAAACTGAGTTTCAGAAAGAATTTTCAGAAAGCAGTTTCTCAGAAAAAGTATTTTCTAAAAGCATAACATGTTAGAGCAGAGTATAGTTTACAAATCATGCATATAAATCATGTATTCTGGTAATTCATCTGAGATGCACATAGTTGATATTAATGCATGATAGCGTGATCACATTCATGTAAGTATATAATAGACGTTTATATGAATCATATGTCTACATATAATGAGTATTTTAGAAAACATTGATGTATGATAACATGATTATATATATATATATATATATATGAGTACGTGATTGCTAATAGTATGAGAATAGAAATAATATTTTATATTACCGATTTGATGATATTTCAATGAAATAAGAGAAAGATAACTATATTAAGTGTCCAAACCAAACTGGCAAAGAATGAATAGGAAATTTGAAAGATATATGAGTAGCGCAGCAAAAGTGTGAAGGGTTTTTGATGAGGCTGTTAATGATATTGAGACTTGACATGTATATTATGGATATATGAAAATATAACTAGTAAACAGAACCTGAGATATGTGTGAGCAAACAAAAAGATTAGTAACAAGTAATATATTGTAAATGGAAAAGACTTAGACAGTTAGCTCAGACCTAATACTTAGATGCGTGTATTATTAGCATAGTAAACATTTAATGAACAATGAATTGTTGATATGTTAAATAGAATGGTAAGAAAGTGACTTAGATAAGTTACCTGAGCTTAAGGTAGTAGAGTAAAAAGAAAGATAAAAAGTTAAGAAAATGAAAAAGGTGTTAAGCTTGTGTGTGAGCAATGTAGTATATTGTACTATGATTATTATACATATGAGATCTTAAGTGTGTGGTGAATTAAAATGGTTCTGTTACGAATTAAAAATTAAAATATATAAGAGCTTGTGTATAGGGTTTTTAATTACCAATATATTATTAATGAAAAGATGATATATGTCGTACATATGATGGTATGGATTATATACGAATAATATACTTATAATTGTAATGATTGCAAATGAATAAGCTAGAAGCATGTTACGGGAAAACAGAAAGAGATGAGTGTATGGATGCTCACATAAAAAGGAATATTAGAAGTGAAATATTTACCAATTGGCTACGAAACAGATAGTATAAATAGTTGGTAATATAGAGAATGTGTGAATCACTTAGAAATCCCTGAAATAATATGCAAACTGGAATTTAAACCTTGCATGTGTATGTTGCTCAAGGTAGGAGCATAGTTACTTACTGAGTCTTATGACTCACTATACTACAGTGTTTGAGTTTTGCAGGTTGGTGACCTAAACAGTCGACCGTGGATTTCAGAGTTACGGAGCAGTCGGATACCAGCATTGCAGTCAGCCAGTCACCAAGTATTGGGGAAGTCGAGTTTTGTGTATTTAAACATTGTTGAGACGTGCTGAGCACGAATGTTTATGTTGTAAAGTTTTTGTATATACGTATTTTTCGAGCACGAAGCCCCGGTTGTATTGTGTTTACATGTCTGCATTACATATTAGATGGGCCCTTAGATTGCGTTGATGTTGAGATACAGGTTGCTTGATGTTACGAATACATCATGCCGAAATTTCATTAAAATCAGAGGCTCATGGAGGTGGGTTTAACCTGTCTCATGCCGGTAACATTGCTGCTAAGGTGGGATGTTACAATGATGGTATCAGAGCATAGGTTAAAGTGTGTCGGTGACTGCAGCTACTGGCTATTCGACTATCTCAGTAAGTATTTGTGCATATAGACCATATTGATATTTTATTTGTAGTATGATACAGATGTTATCCGAAATAGATAAACATGAGAAAGAGCATAAGTATGATATTCATATATATATTTATATATACTTGTGTATATCTTGATGTATTTGGATATTATGAACGTGATATGATTTCTTTGTTCAGTGCCTTGCTTGCTTGAATATGAGTCTAAGGGCGACTCAATTACTGTACATAGATTAGCTATCTTCGTGTGGGAGGATATTAATTTAAGTTAGTACTTTTGCGGCCCTTTTAGATCAGAGAATTCGTACAAGTTAGATAGTATCAGTATAGAGCCTTTGTGAGGCTAGAGGACTCGAGATAAGGACCAGATCAGTAAAGTCAGAGATGAGAAATAGACTGGTATAGTCAGTTTAAAGTCATAGATGAGCTGTTAAGGATTCTAGCTTATAGGTAGTGATTAGTTATAGTTGGGAGATAGAAGTTATATCAGTGGAGTTTAGAGTAAGATAGTTTCCGCACATTCGACCAGGTTTGGATCAGCAGTTATAGGGACGAAGAAATTTCGAGGATGAAATTTTTATAAGGAATGGTGAATGTGACATCCCAGATTTTCGGAACTGTTCTAGAAGATTCCCGGACTGATGTTATAGTCTTGGATCATGATGATAACGAATAATAAGAGTTCAATCGATGTTATATGGGTTAGAATAATAGATTATGATTATACGTCGCGTTGGAAAACGTGTGAGATTAAAAGTCGGTTACGTGATTTTTGTAAAACGCGTAAAGTTTACAGTTTTGGCCATAGAATTAGCAAATGAACTCCGATTGAGTTGATTCTAAAACCATCGGACTTGTTTTTCAGAGAGGAACAATATTCGTGTTGAACACTTTTCGAAAATCACGCCAGAAGGGCTTCAAAATTGATGATTTCCGAAATTACCCTTATAAGTGGGGGCATTTTGGTAATTTTCGGTTTGAGATTTTTTTTTACCATTATTTTTTTTTTTAAAGAGAAAACAAAAGGAAAAGGAATACAGAAAATAAAAAAAAAACAAAAAAACAAAAAAAAGATGCAGTTCGTGCGAGAGAGAGAGGGGAGAGGGAAGCTCACCGGTGGCTCTCCGGATGGCCTCACGCCGGCGGACCACCGGCACCTGGTGCATCTGGCCACGGCGCACTGTTGGTGGGCGGCACCATCTCAGAGTCGCCGGAAACGGCGTAAAGTGGATGAGAAAGAGGCGTGCGTGGGTTTGTCGATCCCGGCTCGTCGGTTCGTTTCATGGCTCGAGCCACCTACCAAATCCAAGCCCTCGATGAGTACTACGAGATGGTGGTGACGGTTTTTCCGATCCGTGCTCGATGGCACGCAAATTGAGAAAGAAAGATTTGGATGAATAGTGACCCAGGTGAACATTAGCTCCGATCAGAATTCCGACGATAATACCGCGTTCGTATGGTCGTTGGGAGTCCGAATATGGCATCAGAATTTCGGTATGACTCTCCGTTCAAATTTGTTATTTTAAAGTATATCGGTTTATTATCAGATGCTTCTAGTAGTTCGTTAGTTTAGCGAATTGCCATGAAATGATTTGGATTTGTTTTTATATGTTAAAATGATGAATGTGGTAGAATCCGGGCAGAAACGGAATAGATTAGATTGATCCGGTAGAATTAGTGAGTTTCCGGTAAAATAGAGTTTCTCGCGCGGCTATGGTCTAACGACCGTGATCATGAATATGACCTAATTATGATAGTACGAAGATAATTAAATAGTTCCGGATAAGTTCAGAGGGTTCGAGACCATTCCGTAGCATTTGTGGAAACTTTTCCGTAAGATTCACCGTAAACGCGTAAAACGGGAATCTAAGCTATCTAGCTAGTTGGAATAGTATAGAAAGATATGTATTAGAATAAAGGAGTTTAAACGGTTGTATCGGATTTGATTTGATCATTCCGAGAAGGTCCGAAGTTTATTATAGAAATGTCTAAAGTTCCGCAAATAACGGTTCTGATCTTGTTTTATGATTTGTTTTGACAGATATGAACTGGACTAGGAGTGTCCGCGAATCCAAGTAAGTATTCTATGTGGTGATCATCTTGAGTCTGTTTGAATTGATTTCTAGGGTTTAGGTAAAACCTGAAATTAAACTTAATAATGGAATAGAAGCATGGTAGGATGCTTTAGTAATGACATAGAGCAAGAAATTGAAAACTAGTGGCAAAACTATGCAAATGTGTAATTTGGTTAGAAAGCCTAGAATTTGGGAATTCTTTATATTTAAGTGTATACCTATTATACATGAGACTATATATATGTTTATACATGTAGTGGCGGATTGATTAATGAGGTGGATGAAGAGTTGATAATTTGGATATATATATTTATATATATATTTACTGTGAATAGTAACTTTAACTGGGAATGGGGGGTTGTAGACACTACACCATAGGGAATGAGATTAGTGATAAATGGCAATGTTTGCAAGTATGATTGAATAAGAATATGTGTGTAGCAAATATGTGATTTTGGCGTGATCATGTATATTTGATATTTTGAGGAAATTGGCTTAACTAGTATGTATGTTAATATATGAATACATATTATATTGTATGAGTTAGGAATGTAGACTGAAATGACTTGATGTTTTTGAATACCGGTAATGAATAAGAAAGTATGTGATATATTTATAAATGTGCATTTGTAAATATGTAAAGAAAGTAAGTGCATGTGTATGTTTGAGCATGAATTTATATGCGTGAATGAATGAGATGTGAAAGTTTATGATTATGAGAAATATGTATGTTTGAACATGAAATAGCAAACGTAAATTGAGAATGTAGTACATGGGCATGAATATGCATGAGCATACATTTACGAGCATAGACATGGATAAAATCATAAGTGAGAGAATACGAGATCATGCATGGAAAATATATGTGTGTTTATGAGCATAATTGTGTGAATGCATATATATTTGGGTGCATTAGCATAAACAAAATTTTTTCATAAATTGATAAGATTTTCAGAATTTTCAGAAACTCTTAGAAATGATTTCCAGAGTGAAGTTGGAATTTAGAAAAGTTTTGAAAATTTCACAGTGTTTTAAAGAAAAGCTTCAGTTGCTTTTTAAGAGAAATGTATTTCAAAAAATGTTCCCTTCGGTTTTGAGATTTAAGCATGAGTTTTATATTTTCGGGGCATGAGGTAAAACCTCACTCCAGTACGTAACTTGAGACACTGATGGAATTGACGGATATCATATAAATTCGGGATTTGGGATTTGACCCATCCCAGTTGTACATTGTTGGAATTGACGGATTTATACACATGTGCACATGTGGAGGACTTGGGGGACGCTCCTAGATCCTCAGCGCTCAGATGGTACATTCCTAGGCTGAGATGCACCTACGGGCAGAGATGCGCCTACGGGCAGAGATGCACCTTCGGGCGGAGATGCACCTATAGGCGGAGATGCGCCTACGGGCGGAGATTTGGTTTTCAGAAAAAAAGATTTCAGATTTCAGTTTTCAGTTTTCAGAAAAGAGATTCAGAAAAGAACTTAGAAAGACGGTTTTAGAAAAAAAAGTACAAGAAAAAGAAAGATTTTCAGAAAGAGTTTTCAATTTTCAGATTCCCAGTAAACAGCTTTCTGAAACAAGATTTTAGAAATAGTTTCCAGAAATCAGAGATTCAAAGCATGATTTTAGAAAGATAAGTTTTTTTAAGAGGTTTTCAAACTGAGTTTCAGAAAGAATTTTCAGAAAGTAGTTTCTCAGAAAAAGTATTTTCTAAAAGCATAACATGTTAAAGAAGAGAATGGTTTACAAATCATGCATATAAATCATGTATTTTGGTAATTCATCTGAGATGCACATAGTTGATGTTAATGCATGATAGCGTGATCACATTCATGTAAGTATATAATAGACATTTATATGAATCATATGTCTACATATAATGAGTATTTTAGAAAACATTGATGTATGATAACAAGATTATATATATATATATATATATAGTATGAGAATAAAATAATGTTTTATGTTACCGATTTGATGATATTTCAATGAAATAAGAGAAAGATAACTATATTAAATGTCCAAACCAAACTGGCAAAGAATGAATAGGAAATTTGAAAGATATCTGAGTAGCGCAGCAAAAGCGTGAAGGGTTTTTGATGAGGCTGTTAATGATATTGAGACTTGACATGTATATTATGGATATATGAAAATATAACTAGTAAACAAAACCTGAGATATGTTTGAGCAAACAAAAAGGATTAGTAACAAGTAATATATTTGTAATGGACAAGACTTAGATAGTTAGCTCAGACCTAATACTTAGTTACGTGTATTATAAGCATAGTAAACATTTAATGAACGATGAATTGTTGATATGTTAAATATAATGGTAAGAAAGTAACTTAGATAAGTTACCTGAGCTTAAGGTAGTAGAGTAAAACGAAAGATAGAAAGTTAAGAAAATGAAAAAGGTGTTAGGCTTGTGTGTGAGGAATGTAGTATAATGTACTATGATTATTATACATATGAGATCTTAAGTGTGTGGTGAATTAAAATGGCTCTGTTACGAATTAAAAATTAAAAATATAAGAGCTTGCGTTAGGGTTTTTAATGACCAATATATTATTAATGAAAAGATGATATATGTCGTACATATGATGGTATAGATTATATAAGAATGATATACTTATGATTGCACTGATTGCTAATGAATAAGCTAGAAGCTGTTACGGGAAAACAGAAAGAGATGAGTGTATGGGTGCTCACATAAAAAGGAATATATGCCAATTGGCTACGAAACAGATAGTATGAATAGTTGGTAATATAGAGAATGTGTGAATCACTTAGAAATCCCAGGATTAATATGCAAACTGGAATTTAAACCTTGCATATGTATATTGCTCAAGGTATGAACATAGTTACTTATTGAGTCTTATGACTCAATATACTACAGTGTTCGAGTTTTGCAGGTTGGCGACCTAAACGGTCGACTGTGGCTTTCAGAGTTGCGGAGTAGTCGGGTAGAAGCGTTGCAGTCAGCCAGTCACCAAGTCTTGAGGAAGTCGAGTCTTGTGTATTTGAACATTGTTGAGACGTGCTGAGCACAAATGTTTATATTGTAAAGTTTTTATATATACGTATTTTTCGGGCACGGAGCCCTGGTTGTATTGTGTTTACATGTCTGTATTACATATTAGATGGGCCCTTAGATTGCGTTGATGTTGAGATACCGGCCTGAGGCCGAGATTGTTATGTTCATGTTGTATATGGATGCTGGCTATAGGCCAAGTTGCTTGATGTTATGAATACATCATGCCGAAATTTCATTAGAATCAGAGGCTCATGGAGGTGGGTTTAACCTGTCTCATGCCGGTAACATTGCTGCTAAGGCGGGATGTTACAGCCCAAGTGCTCAATGAGTACACTTCATATTGTGGGACTCTCTAAGTTTAAATTTATCTGTCACGGAATCCAATTTTGTGTCCATAATTCACTCACTCATGAATTATGATGACCGTGGATAATCTCACTAAACTATGCAAGTCGAGGTCATTACATACGTATAATCCCTCTGTCACAGGCTATCACTATTATATCGGGGATATAGATAAGAACGTCAAATCCCTAAGGTATAATATAGTCAACTTTTAAATTTACAATCTCTAAATAACACTCGGAACTTGCTTCCGAAGTATACCATAGCCATGGATTTACTAGATCGCAAATACATAACCCGATACCTATTCCCTCAAGACTGGCGAATTATATCTAATACTCACAAGATATCATAAGCACCAGTCCACACCCAACAAACATGCGGAGGTCTGATCTAAATAGATTGGTGACATGACTGCCATCAAAGTGTGGAGGATATCTCATATATACACAGTTGTATCTCAAGTCGAAAGACCACTATGCTACTCGACTCGAGAAGATTCCTATTGACGTTGGTGTACCATCTATTAGGAAATCTTCGGCGAGTTGTTCAATGTTTATCAAATAAACACCTACACGTCTATACGAGTCTCCTAAGACTCATGGTTCATTGGGATAAACTATCAAACTAAGTCTCAATATACGACATGTACTGGTCTCAGTGGATTTTAACTAACCGACTAATGTCAGTAAATCTTGACCAGAAACTTTATTTGATAATATACTTTTAGTAGCGACACTTTCCAATGTCAATTACAAACTACTTTGTAACTGCGCATTAAATATATTATTGCGTCTTTGTCTAATATATATATATATCACTAAATCATATTTAGTTTCAATCTAATCATAATTAGATCGAATATGTATATAAAAGCAAGTACTACCATAAATAAGTAATATTATGGAAAATAGAATTGTTCGTATTCATGAATTGGACTTAAATGCGATCCGGATTGGCACTCCAAGCACCAACCCTAACAGGCTTATCCAAGGTCGGAATTAGACTCTCATTGGCGAAGGGTTTTCCGTAATTAGGTCTCCACACCCAATGTTTCGAATAACCAATAGACACATATTTTTGTACCTTAAGGGTACATGACAATAAATAGATGGGTATCATCATATTGCGATCTACCGCCTTTGTGAAAACGATTTCATGATATGCAACACCATCAGGTTTGAAGGGTAGGGAAAAAGAATAAAGGCATAGTTCACCTCAGTCATGCAGTGGATACAACAAGTGACACACTTAAAAAGTGATTCTTTACTCCCAAATATAAGAGTGTCGAAGTAATAAAATAATCCGGTAAGACCGGGGTCGATCCACATGGAATAGATTTAGTAAAATAAAATAATAATTTGAATGAAAAATAAAAAGGTTGAATTATTTAAAGGGATTGAGAATTATTATTTAAACAGCAATAAGAAAATAAAATATTGCGGCTAGAGGATCCACTTTTAATATTTCAAATTTAGAAATCTCATTTTTTATAATAAATAAATTATCATTATTATCCAATTAATTTCTTTTAAGAATTAATTATACCAAAACAAATAAACCAGCCATATAAGCGGTAGTAAGTTTGTCTATAACAAGTCCAATTAGGTAGAGGTTTCCTTGGTTCGGTTCTGGTTCCAAATCAGAACCAAACCTTACGGTTTTCGGTTCCATACTTAAGTGTAACTGAAATCGAAATCGGAACCGGAACCGAACCGTTTGGTTCCGGTTCCGATTCTGATTCCCTTCGGTTTTTTTTTTCTTTTACTTTTTTGAAATAAAAAAAATTGACATTTAAACATTAATTGGGGATTAGGATTCGTGTTAGAACCCTATGGTTCCCAGAGGAACCTTACGGTTCCAACCGGAACCGTACTATTCCGGTTGGAACTGTTGAAACCTCTGGAATCGTTCGGTTCCAGCGGTTCCAATCGGTTCGGTCAGGGTAAGAATCCTAACTGAACCGGTCAGGTTTTGGTTCGGTTCCAGAACCGGAACTGGTTGAAATAGAAATCATCCGGTTCCAACCGATTTGGTTCTAGTTCGGTTCCGGTTCCGAACCGGAACCTTGACTGGGTCTACAGTTAGATACTCAATCATGTCATATAAATAAAACCAGCCATATAGGTGGTAACAAAGTTTGTCAATAATTCATCCATAATAAAATTAAATATTAATCATTAAATTAGAATTTATGTTTCATAATATAAATGAGATTAATCTAAATTTTCATATTAAAAGCTTTACTCTTTTTCCTAGTAAAAGGAAATTAGCTACTCATAATATGAATAAAAACACACATAATTTTACTACTGAAAGAAAAAGAAATTACAAGAAAAATATTATAAAAATAAAACACACAGGAGCTGGATCCATTCATAAAACCTCAAAGAGAATTCTATGGAAAAAGCTGAAGAAAATGAGGTGCTGAGCACCTCTATTTATAGGCACCTCAATTATGATTTTTCAAATTTCTTTTACAAATTTGGTAAAATTTTCAAAAGGCATTTTAACATTTAGCAAGATTTTTCAAAGGCTATTTGTTTTCATTTGATAATTGTCCAATATTTTGCTAAATTTGTCAACCTTTCATTATCGGTACGTAATTTCATTTTTTATTATTTTTTATTTTTTACTTTTTTTATTTTGAAACTTTAATAATTACATATAATACACTTTAGATTTTTCATCAATTTTGGTCTTGAAAACTTCAGAATTAAAAACTTTTGTTGTAGATCTTTGAGTCTTCTTTCATATAGAATTGGAATCACTTATTCCGATATCGATGTAAAATGTTATGTCCAAAATACGAACGTTACACATAGCTGAAATTATGAAGTTATACACTATTAGAACGCCCTATTAAATTTTTTGGCCTCCAAAATCCAAATGTCAAGTCTATTTTTCTAGATATGCATCTAAAGTATTATTTCACCTACATAAAAGATAAAATCACAATAAAAATATATAAAACATAAATTTAATTTATATGCCAAATTAAAGGGATTAATGATACTACAAGTGTAAAATGATTGATTTTTTTTCTTTTAATGAATGTGCACTTTTTAGTGTTCATCACACCTCCAACCAGCTTATTACTAGTCTCTAGTAAGTTAAGCGAAAAAACTTTGAAAAGCCAAATTCTTATCCAAATTAATAACTATTTTATTTTTTTTCTAAATGATCAAATAAATAAATTCTCATGTATTTTTTTCTTTCTTCCATACACAAAAAAGGTATTAATCAATTTATGCCCATAATATTCACAGGTCTAGTTGAAAAGAGAGATATTTTTGTCCTAAAATTATATTAGAGTTCACATCCTTTGGCAATGAAAGTTTATTTATAAATACAAAAACTGATTTATTTTATTTTAATGATGCATCTTTAATCCTTGTAACGAGCTTCGGGCCGATGACTCCCAAACCATTTAGCTTCGGGAAACTAGGTTTTAAGACACCCCTACGGACATAACTGCTCGGATCTTAGATATTAAAAATAAAAAGTGTCTGATTTCCTTAAGTTTTCTCTTTAACCCATGAAATGAGTTTGGGTCAGTGACTCCCAGTTGTCCTTAGGGCATTAAGTGTTAAAACACGCCTACAGACTTAATTGCTCGAGTTAGAGAGGCTATGAAATCGAACTTATTCACAATTTTTTTTTTTTTTTTTTTTTTACAAACTCAAGCTTTACCGTTTTATGTGAACAATCACTGCTTACTGATGCAAGATGTCCTGTTACTAAGTAAGAGCATGTTTAGATTTTTTTTTTTTAAAAAAAATAAACACTAACTCCATTACCTTTAGGTGCTACCTCTAATAAACTAGAGAATTGAATATTACAAAATTTTCACTGACAACATATGTTTATAAATTACTGTGTATGTTGATAATACTTGTCAGATGAGCATATGAAGATCAAATTTAATCATTATGATGGAGAATTCATAAATTTAAATGATTCAAAAAGAAATGAACAAAAATAACCTGTTACGAATTATTTTGAGAAGCGTCTTAGGAGCGAAAATTCCTTACACAATCACCTCTAAACAACAATTCTACTTAGTTAGTCAAAAATTTATTATTAGTTTGTGTGTATTTTTTTTTTAAAAACACTAAATAAAATCAACACTAAATACTTTTTTTACACACAAAATAACAACAAAGCAAAAACAACATAAAAGAGAACTTTTTTGAAAGAAAAACACAATAATGAACATAAAATAAAAATTATCTAGTTAATTATCCCCTCCCCTCAACCAAATTGAGACATTGTCCCCAATATCTGAAAAAGAAGAAGTAGAGTTTAGAAGAAATCACCTGGTTAGTGTGAATTGACAATTGAATCTAGAAAAGAAAAATTACAGATTAAGATTTAAATCTATTGTACGTTTTTTTTTTGCCACGATCATTACCAAACCAATTCAACTTGGAAAGAATGGGATCGATTTTTGGTTCATAAGTTATGGTTAATTAAATTATCCGCTTTTCTTGAAGTTAGGAAGATATCTTTTACTAATTTTGAAACAAACCCATTTCTTTTGGTATCCTCAAAAAATAGAAAAAGTAAATTGAAAAATCCATCAATATTAAATAGTCTAATGGATTTTTGGTGAATGTTCAAGTTCGCCCACGCAACTGTGAATATTTCTTCCAACGTGTCAAGCCCACCTAGTAAAGAAATAAAAGCGTCAACATGATTGATCATTTCAGTAAGTCTTTCAGACATACATGAGGCAATGCATTCTTCTTAATTTGATTTTCCAATGAGGTTTTCCTCTTTCAGAAGATTTGGAAT
Source organism: Zanthoxylum bungeanum (assembly GCA_019454045.1). NCBI lineage: Eukaryota > Viridiplantae > Streptophyta > Magnoliopsida > Sapindales > Rutaceae > Zanthoxylum > Zanthoxylum bungeanum. Next base: position 291,501 of record SKCR01026643.1, on the reverse strand, counting down.
GATCCCCAAAACTTGATGTGTAGTTTTTACTTCTATATACAGTTATACTGTTATATACGGGATGAATGCACATAAAATAAATTATATTGAGACACAAATATACTCATGAAATGATTTTGGGGACAATTGGTAAACTCATTGCATTCTGGTATGAAACTATACAATGTTCCCCTCCAGACAGCCCGTAGTATTTGGGACGTAACTTTCTCATACAAACTCCTATTTTTTATGCATTTTATATCTTCAGAAAGATGAGATCTAGACCTACAACTTCCGTGTTAAATATTTTCCCAAATTTGGACCAGATATAAGTCAAATATCGCAGTAAGCTGCTACAGTGATTTCGTGATTGATCTAGAATTGGATGGGTGGCATCATCTTGGCCATTCATGCCTAATAAAAAAAAAATCAGCCCATTTTGTCTATAAAAGGGAACTATTCCCTCATCATCAAGAGTAGGAAAAACATGGGGGGGTGATAGGGGAAATCTTTTGATGCAAAACTTCTTTCCTTCTCCATTTCTTAAAGCATCTTAATCCAATTAAGCTTCATTTCCAAACTTAATCATCACAGGAATCACAAGTTTCACCAACAAAGTAATGAAAGGCTAGTTGAATTCCAATAACAGTGAGTGGACATCTCTTTCTTCAAGTTGATTTTATTTATTGATTTATTTTTTTCATTATAAATTGATATTTACTTTTCCAGCACATAGGGCGTTAGCTATTATTTATTTACAGTTATTTTTCAGATAATAGTGAAAAGAAATATTTTTTAAACCTGAGTTTTATGTTTTCCGAGGTATGAGGGAAAAACTCACCCTATTATGTAACTTGAGACAGTATGGAATTGACGGACAGAGAACATGTGCACGTGTGAAGGACTGAGGGGATAGTGATACATAACGGCCTCAGATCCTAGAACAGGGCTAGGGGATGGTGATACGTAACTCTCATATACCCTAGTTTCAGAGCTTGGGTGGTAGCATAGATTCGCACCCCCTGTTCTAGTTTGTGGCTTGGGGGACGACGATACGTAATGCCCCAAGACCATCAGTTTCAGAGACAGTAGTGGCATGCTTTTGAGGACGGCGATACGCAATGTCCTAAAGTCATGGATTTGCACTGCTGGCTACAGTTAGGCGTATGGGGGGATGGCGGTATGTAACGCCCTCATAAGTCAAGTTTTTCAGACAGAGACACAGTTTTCATAAAGAGCTTTCAGTTTTCAGTTATAGTTTTCTAAAGAACTTTTAGAAAAGAAAGTTTCCAGAAACAACAGTTTTATAAGAGATTTTTAGAAAGAAGCTCAGATTTTTCAGACAGAAAATAGTTTTCTTATAAAGCTATCTCATGAGTTTTCAGTTTTAGAACCAAATATTCTTATAGCAGTTTTCATTTTTCGTCCACTCACTTAAATCATACAACGGTCTAACCCCCTCACTCCTATTGTCTGTTTTGCAGGTATTCACAGAGGACGAGCTCGAGAGGATGGATACCGATGCAGTCACTAGGGTATGGAGTCTACCAGTTCAAGTTAGAGAGAGTAAGAGTCCAGACATAGTCAAACATAAGTCATGTATTAGTATTTGGTTGTGTGATTAAGACGTGTTTTATGTATACAGTTATTTTTTTCTTTTTGGAGTTGAGTTTGCATGATAAGTTGTTGAGTTTGGGCTACGGTCTCATACTTACTACATATATATAATTAGAGAAAATTATAACATCCCGCCTAACCCAGGATGCTACCTACCGACAGAAGATAGACTAATCCTGCCTCTATGAGCCTCTGACTCTTGACGAAAATTCGGCATGACCTCTGCTAAAAGTCATGCAACCTGGATAATGTCCAGCACCAACATACAACCTATTGGGCCCAAACACAAAACATAACTCTGAATAAAGATCTCAAGACACAATACAACTGGGCTCCGTGCCCGAAAATACGTATAAATAAAAACTTTTACAATTCAGTCAGTACAGACTTATACTATTTACAACTATACTTATACAACTTGACTCTGATACTCCCAAGACCTGGTGACTGGCTGACTGCAACGCTGCTATCCGGCTCCTCAAGCTCTGAAGACTGTGGTCAACCGAATGGGTCACCAACCTGCAAAACTAACAAACTGTGATGGTGTGAGTCATTATGACTCAGTAAGTAACTATGCTCATTCCTTGAGCTGTAAATCAAACATAAAATCTGAATTTTATTCCGTCATTAACTTAAGCTAGTCTCTGCTCTAAAACATTTTAATCAAATATGCAACCCTACTATAGATTTCTTTTTATATGGTCTTTCATGTTTTATATCTTGTTTACTATTAATCTTATCATACATTCACAATATACTTGTTAAGTTTCTATATCCCCAATCATCAAATCGAATTCCATTAAGCTTCTGCTGCGCTATTCTAATATCTTATTTCTTACCCACTTACTTTTATTTTCCTAATCTAGCTCGGGAACTTATTATAATTATCTTTCTTTTTATTTTATTGAAATATCATCAAATAGGCTTTATGAAATACTCTTTCTAAGAATTCATTCATCAACCATATGTATATAAGTATGCAATCATATTGTCATGCACTGTTATTCACAAAGGTGCTTCCTATATAAACACACAATTCATACAAGCATCAGTCATACATTCATATAGATGCAACCTTACTTTCATGCATTAATACAGTTTTATGCATCACAAATGGTTTCTATTATATATATATATATATATATATATGCGTAACATATGAGTTAACTTAATCATGCTATGCGTTCATGAAAAACGTTTTGAAAATATTTTCCTGAAAAACTGCTTTCTGAAAACTGTTTTCTGGAACACTTTTTAAAACCTATCATTCTGAAGTATTGTTTTCTGAAAACTGTTTTTAAAAACAGTTTATCTGAAAACTGTTTCTGAAAACTAAAATTCCTATCTGAAATATGAAAAACTGTTTCTAAATTCTATTTTTGAAAACTGTTTACTATAATCGGATTTCTTGAAATCTAAGCACTGAAAATCTGAAAACAGTGTACTGAAAGTCTGAAATCTGATAACTGAAAATCTGATAACTGAAAATCTGAAACTGAAAACTGCTCTACGTCCAGGAAACGTCTCAACTGGACATCTCTCTACACCCAGGAAAACGACTCAACTGGGTGTGCTTTATGCCCAGGAAAATGACTCAACCGAACATAAGCTCCATGTACAGGAAAACGACTCAACTGGACATAGCCACCACTAGAGTCCAGGTACACGAACCTAAGTCGTCGTCCTGACTCTCTACATGTGCACATGTCTCTGGATCCGTCAATTCCAACTGTATCTCAAGTTACATACTGAGGTGAGTTTTTCCCTCATGCCCCGAAAATATAAAACTCTTGATCTGTATCTCAAAACTGCAAAACATTTTCTGAAATACATTCTCTTTTAAAAACATTTAAAACCTTTCTTCAAAACTCTTGGATTTGGAAATCGTTCTTAGTTCAACTCAATTTATGAAAATCACGATGCACAACATGCATATACATTTCTTATACTATCTCACATGTTCGTGCATTCTTATATCACATTGAAATCATATAATCATGGTATAGTTACTAGCGAACAATCATAACAGTAATCAAATTAACCTAAAAGATAAAAGAGATACTGTAACTAGATAGTATAAAAATACCATCATCAATAATTAAATGATTATACTGTGGACACTTCCCCAATAGCCAACTTAGAATATGAATTTTACATTTTAGTTTGAATAATCAAAATCGCACAATATCCAAATAAAGTCAGCAATTGAGAAATAAAAGAAGTATTCTGTTTCTAGAATCAATAATTCTTTTATTCAACCTTCTTTTGGATTTAACATTTATTATAACTTATACTTGCAATCATCGTAATACTTCACTGAAATGTAATTATAATGTTTCTAAAATCACCAAGGATGCTAAAAGAAACTCCCAATAAACAAAAACAGAAAACCAAATTCAAGTCAACACATACGGAAATAAATGGTGATCAAAATAAAGAGGTTTCATATTGAAATTGGCTCTGCATAAAAGCTATTTGAATAATCATAAGTCCAATAATGTTATTTATTCTTGTATGCAATTTCATAAATCAATTATCTTCCCTTAAATTCCGCTCTCAATAAATCTACTTCTTCATCTCCACTTAACTTCCTTAAACTTTTAACCCATTACAAATAAATAGTCTCAACTCCAACTGTCCATGGTCGAAATTTTCTTCCTCACTCATCTAATTTTTTTTTTTACTTATTAATTTGTCGAGATAACCCTATAATACGAGCAATTCCTAAACCAATCTCCACTTACTTTAACACCCAAATATGTAATAGCAAACAAACACCCAATCACAAACTGTCGTACAACAGTAAAAGTGCAACCTACAGCAAAATAAACAGCCCCATTTATTCACTTGGTCGAGAATCTCGCAATCAATTTCCCATTATTCTACACTATCTATCTTCAGAACATTAACACAAATAACCCCAATTTCTACCCTATGGTTCTGCCGATTTTTATTATTTTCTTAATCTATTAAATTTCTTTCAATTTCAAGTTTAAATCATTTTGTATTACTCTAACCCATACTTCTTTACCCTTCTTAACTCAAAATCTTCATAATTACACAAAATCAAGTAAACCCAAAACCACCCAATCCCAAAGAAATCATTTCATAGAATACTTACTATTGCCTCTACTCCGAATCCGGCGACGTGGACACGCCGAAGACTCACCGACGACCAAAGCCATCACTGGTCGTTCCTCTTTCTCTCGCACACCGCTTCTCCTTTTTCCCTTCATTGATTCTGTCCCCTCTCTCGGTCTATCACTCTTTCTTTTCTCTCGTTACTTTTCTCTATCCTTCTCGATTCATCAGCCTATCTCACTGTCTCTCTTTCCTCCTTCAATCTCTCTTCTCTCTCTCGCAATCTCCCTCATCTATTCTGTTTTTCCCCAAATTCGTGTGCGTTACTGTGTGTGAAATCTATGTGCGTGTGTATTGTCACGTGAGTCAAGGGCGTGTGTATATATATGACATGTGTGGGTGTTTAATATAATACACGTGTGTTTCTAGAATGTGTGGTATATAAATATCTTGATTTCTTTTTATTAATTTAATGGATTTCCAAATTAACCCATGAAATTAATTAACAATATTCTTTAATTAATTTCTTGTAAAATTCCCATTTTACCATTCAAATCGACCCCGCGTTTTACAAGACTACACAAGCAAAAATACATTTGTGAAATCTCGTTAAAATAACCCGGGTCGTTACATTCACCCCTCCCTATAAAGGATTCGTCCTCGAATCCTGATCTGGACATACCGAAACCAATCGTCAAACAACAAACAAAGACTAAAAACCAAACATCAAACAAAAACCGATATGGTCCAAACAAAACACATACATACTAAGGTAGCCGAATAGTCAGCAGCTGCAGTCACCGACACTCTATAAACCTTGGCTCTGATACCATCTTGTAACATCCCGCCTAAGCCAGGATGCTACCAGCAGGAGAAAGACTAATCCTGCCTCCATGAGCCTCTGACTCTTGACGAAAATTCGACATGACCTCTGCTAAAAGTCATGCAACCTGGATCATGTCCAGCACCAACATACAACCTATTGGGCCCAAACAAAAAACATAACTCTGAATAAAGATCTCAAGACACAATACAACTGGGCTCCGTGCCCGAAAATATGTATAAATAAAAACTTTTATAATTCAGTCAGTACATACTTATACTCTTTACAACTATACTAATATAACTTGACTTTGATACTCCCAAGACCTGGTGACTGGCTGACTATAATGCTGCTATCCGGCTCCTCAAGCTCTGAAAACTGTGGTCAACCGAATGGGTCACCAACCTGCAAAACTAACAAACTGTGATGGTGTGAGTCATTATGACTCAGTAAGTAACTATGCTTATTCCTTGAGCTGTAAATCAAACATAAAATCTGAATTTTGTTCCGTCATTAACTTAAGCTAGTCTCTGCTCTAAAACATTTTAATCAAATATGCAACCCTACTATAGATTTCTTTTTATATGGTTTTTCATGTTTTATATCTTGTTTACTATTATTCTTATCATACATTCACAATATACTTGTTAAGTTTCTATATCCCCAATCATCAAATCGAATTCCATTCTGCTTCTGCTGCGCTATTCTAATATCTTATTTCTTACCCACTTACTTTTATTTTCCTAATCTAGCTTGGGAACTTATTATAATTATCTTTCTTTTATTTTATTGAAATATCATCAAATCGGCTTTATGAAATACTCTTTCTAACAATTCATTCATCAACCATATATATATAAGTATGCAATCATATTGTCATGCACTGTTATTCACAAAGGTGCTTCCTATATAAACACACAATTCATACAAGCATCAGTCATACATTCATATAGATGCATTAATAACAGTTTTATGCATCACAAATGGTTTCTATAATATATATATATATATATGGTCTATATGCATAACATATGAGTTAACTTAATAATGCTATGCCTTCATGAAATACGTTTTGAAAATCTTTTCCTGAAAAACTGCTTTCTGAAAACTGTTTTCTGAAACTCTTTTTAAAACCTATCATTCTGAAGTATTGTTTTCTGAAAACTGTTTTTAAAAACAGTTTATCTGAAAACTGTTTCTGAAAACTAAAATTCCTATCTGAAATATGAAAAACTGTTTCTAAATTCTATTTTTGAAAACTGTTTACTATAATCGGATTTCTTGAAATCTAAGCACTGAAAATCTGAAAACAGTGTACTGAAAGTCTGAAATCTGATAACTGAAAATCTGAAATCTGAAAACTGCTCTACGTCCAGGAAACCGTCTCAACTGGACGTCTCTCTACACCCAGGAAAACGACTCAACTGGGTGTGCTTTATGCCCAGGAAAATGACTCAACCGAACATAAGCTCCATGTACAAGAAAACGACTCAACTGGACATAGCCACCACTAGAGTCCAGGTACACAAACCTAAGTCGTCGTCCTGAGTCAGGTGGTGGAATACAATTTTAATTTTATCAAGTAATGAAAACATTGTTTCTCCGGTGGTGGAATAACTTGATGCATCAACTGATTCAATAAATACAGACCCTTTTGGAGAATTGACCAAGAAATTAATCAAGGTCCTATGCTTCCTATCAGTCCACCCATCCGCCATAATAGAGCAACCATACTTTATCCATTCCTCTTCATGACTCTTCAACAAATCTTGAGTACGGGCAACTTCTCTTTTCAACAAAGGCACCCTTATCTCATGATAGCTTGGAGGTTTCATTCCATGACCATATTGTCCTATAGAATCAATCATCTTCTTAAAAGTTGGATGATTGACACAATTGAAAGGCACACCCGAATCATAAATCCACCTAGCAATATCTTCACAAGCTCTCCCCCTTAATTCTTTCTTACATGCCTCATTGATAGATGTTTGCCGCATCTTCCCATCCTTTGATCTTTTCTCAACTGTTGAATTAAAAAACAAGTGAAGCGGGCCCTTTTGCTTTGCCTTTTTTCTCTTTGAACTCCCCCTACAACTTTTGTCCCACTTTGATTAATTTCAACATCTTCATCTTCATCATCACTATACCCTAAATCTTCATCCATGTCATACATTAATTCTCTTTCTTTCTCCTCCAAGCTCGCAACCGTTTTTTTGTGCATGAAGTCTTTAATTTCTTCACGAACAGCAGGAGGACATTTTGTACAACCAGTTACATTTCGAAATCCCCCTACAAGATGCTGTTTCGCTCGATATACTCCACCTTTTGAAACTTTCCCACAAAAATTGCACTTCAAGTCGTTTTTATTGATTGCGTCTACCAAACTTGCATACTTCCATGCAGGATCCTTTCTTGAACTTGATTTACTAGAACTAATACTTGAATCCATAATGATAATAGTATACGTCTATATAAGACCCTAAATTTCATAAAAAAATTCATATCAATATCAAGTTATCAACATACAATAATCCATAGACCATAATGATAATATCAAAGATTAAAATATTAAATATTAACAATTTTTTTTTTTTGGAGCAGCAGCTGCAGACTGCTGTGAATATCACAGCAGCAGCCTGCTGCTGTGCTGCTATTCACAGCAGCCTGCAGCTGCTGTGCTGCTGTGAATATCACAACAGCACAGCAGCTGCTGCTGCTGTGAATTATCATAGCAGCAGCAGCCTGCTGCTGCTCACAGCAGCACAGCAGCAGCCTGCTGCTGCTCACAGCAGCACAGCAGCAGCTGCTGCGATTACTTGTTTGAGTGCTTGGGTGAGAGTGGGGGCGTGAGGGAGAGGAGAGGGAGAGGGAGAGTTAGGGACTTAGGGTTTTGTTTTGTTAATGCTAAAATCGGCAGTTAGGGTTTAAGTTTGAGTCAAAAAATTGTGATTTGGGTTGGGTTTATTAGGTATTTGGGTCGGGCTTGGGTGGGTTACAAAAATAAAAAAACGGGTCTTTTTTTGCGCCTTAGGCGCGCCTTTTCTGGACCATTCAGGCGCGCGCCTAGACGCGTAGGCGCGCGCCTGAGTGGTGTCGCCTCGCCTGAAGGTCCTAGAGGCGCATTGCTTGTCGCCTCTCTATAGGCGCGCCTGAGGCGCGCCTGAGGCGCGCCTTTAATAACACTGGTCCTGACTCTCTACATGTGCACATGTCTCTGGATCCGTCAATTCCAACTGTATCTCAAGTTACATACTGAGGTGAGTTTTTCCCTCATGCCCCGAAAATATAAAACTCTTGATCTGTATCTCAAAACTGCAAAACATTTTCTGAAATACATTCTCTTTTAAAAGCATTTAAAACCTTTCTTCAAAACTCTTGGATTTGGAAATCGTTCTTAGTTCAACTCAATTTATGAAAATCACGATGCACAACATGCATATACATTTCTTATACTATCTCACATGTTCGTGCATTCTTATATCACATTGAAATCATATAATCATGGTATAGTTACTAGCGAACAATCATAACAGTAATCAAATTAACCTAAAAGATAAAAGAGGTACTGTAACTAGATAGTATAAAAATACCATCATCAATAATTAAACGATTATACTGTGGACACTTCCCCAATAGCCAACTTAGTATATGAATTTTACATTTTAGATTGATAATCAAAATCGCACAATATCCAAATAAAGTCAGCAATTGAGAATAAAAAAGTATTCTGGTTCTAGAATCAATAATTTTTTTATTCAACCTTCTTTTGGATTAACATTTATTATAACTTATACTTGCAATCATCGTAATACTTCACTGAAATGTAATTATAATGTTTCTAAAATCACCAAGGATGCTAAAAGAAACTCCCAATAAACAAAAAACAGAAAACCAAATTCAAGTCAACACATACGGAATAAATGGTGATCAAAATAAAGAGGTTTCATATTGAAATTGGCTTTGCATAAAAGCTATTTGAATAATCATAAGTCCAATAATGTTATTTATTCTTGTATGCAATTTCATAAATCAATTATCTTCCCTTAAATTCCGCTCTCAATAAATCTACTTCTTCATCTCCACTTAACTTCCTTAAACTTTTAACCCATTACAAATAAATAGTCTCAACTCCAACTGTCCATGGTCGAAATTTTCTTCCTCACTCATCTAATTTTTTTTTTTACTTATTAATTTGTCGAGATAACCCTATAATACGAGCAATTCCTAAATCAATCTCCACTTACTTTAACACCCAAATATGTAATAGCAAATAAACACCCAATCACAAACTGTCGTACAACAGTAAAAGTGCAACCTACAGCAAAATGAACAGCCCCATTTATTCACTTGGTCGAGAATCTTGCAATCAATTTCCCATTATTCTACATTATCCATCTTCAGAACATTAACACAAATAACCCCAATTTCTACCCTATGGTTCTGCCGATTTTGACTATTTTCTTAATCTATTAAATTTCTTTCAATTTCAAGTTTAAATCATTTTGTATTACTCTAACCCATACTTCTTTACCCTTCTTAACTCAAAATCCTTCATAATTACACAAAATTAAGTAAACCCAAAACCACCCAATCCCAAAGAAATCATTTCATAGAATACTTACTAATGCCTCTACTCCGAATCCGGCGACGTGGACACGCCGAAGACTCACCGATGACCAAGCCATCACTGGTCGTTCCTCTTTCTCTCGCGCACCGCTTCTCCTTCTTCCCTTCACTGATTCTTTCCCCTCTCTCGGTCTCTCACTCTTTCTTTTCTCTCATTACTTTTCTATATCCTTCTCGATTCATCAGCCTATCTCACTGTCTCCCTTTCCTCCTTCAATCTCTATTCTCTCTCTCGCAATCTCCCTCATCTATTCTGGTTTTCCCCAAATTCGTGTGCGTTGCTGTGTGCTCTCTCTATGTGTGAAATCTATGTGCGTGTGTGTTGTCACGTGAGTCAAGGGCGTGTGTATATATATGACATGTGTGGGTGTTTAATATAATACACATGTGTTTCTAGAATGTATGGTATATAAATATCTTGATTTCTTTTTATTAATTTAATGGATTTCCAAATTAACCCATGAAATTAATTAACAATATTCTTTAATTAATTTCTTGTAAAATTCCCATTTTACCATACAAATCGACCCCGTGTTTGCAAGACTACACAAGCAAAAATACATTTGTGAAATCTCATTAAAATAACCCGGGTCGTTACAAAAATAGTATCAGATATTGAACAACATTATCAGAGTCAAGGGCTTATGGGATTAGTATGGTTTATCCCATGTAGGTAGCATCCCCCGGATTAGAGATGTTACAAAGATGGTATCAGAGCATGGTCTAGGGAGTCAGTGACTGTAGTAGGTAGAGTGTTGGAGTCATGTATAGTTATAGTTTTTCCGGGATACTAGCATATGGGGCACTAACTCTCCAGTATCCGATCATTGAGTATGTCCTCAAGATCCACAAATAGGTTAGTATGCATTCCCGAGCCATCTGAATCCTTTTTCCTTACTCTAGTTAGGAATCATTCTGTAATCATCCTAGACTACTCCCTAAAGTTCAGTACAAGCTAGGGAACCAGATAGTAAGTTCCAAAGAAAGTTATCCAAGAAAGTAAAAGAGGAAGAGAAAGCTAGAAGAGAAGTAAGGAAAGTGTAAGGATGATCAAGTAGTCAGAAGTAAGAAAAGATAGAGATACCAGATTAGACCAGTAAGAAAGTACAGGAACCTATAGTAGCCAAGAGAATAGTGAAAGTTTTAGAGTTTCCTAGTGGATGTAATATTTCTTCCCTCCTCAGGAAATCTTTTCGGACAGATCACATAGCCTTCGAGTACCTTGAATAAATAGTTAGTTTCCTGAGTAAAGAAGAATAGCCAGAGGGGTAACAGAAGTAAGAAACCCAAATTAGTCTTGAGGGCCCCAATAGACCTAGATGCTAAAAAATAATTTAGAGAAATCCAGATCCCCAAATTCCGACCCAGATCCCCAAGCAAGAAATAGAAACGGTTAGTTATTTTACCCTCTAGAAATATGATAGAGACAATACCTTAAACTATCTAATCTTCGAACTCTCCAGTGACATCAGATAAGGAAGCTTCCCTAATAGAGCCTACCTTATACCTACCTTACATGAGAAATAGACTCTACCAGGACACAGAGAACCATAATGAGGTCACCGAAACCCATTAAGATATAAGATGCTTGCCCTAATCCTTACCAGTATAGATATAGGCGACTATAAGAAGTCGATGACAATTTAGCATAAGAAATGAAGGCATTCAGAAGATTGATCACCTAGAAAAGATTAAGGTAGTTTTGAGAATATAAATAAGAGAACCTAGTAGAGCATAAAGACCAAAGCAAGCTAGCACGAGGCATGCAGTACTAGTAGAAGTCCTTAGAATAGATCAAGCATAGTAGGTTCCAAAGATCAACCCAAGTTAGTAGAAATCCATATAAGTATGAAAGAATTGACACGTGAGGCTGAAGATAATTAAGAATGACAAAAGTACCAATATGAATAGTGGAATAGAATGCCATAGCTATGGTTTATAACTAGATCAGAGAGCGGGGAACTAGGGAGTATTTAGAAGAGTGAACCACCATTAGCCTCAATAGCATGGTGTAGAGCAATGAAACGAGGTATGAAAATAGTAAATAAGAAATAGGAAGTAATAAGAGAGAGTTCAGTATGTATAGTAATACAAGAAATGAAGTTTAGAGATAGTAAGATAGGTGAAGACCTTAGAGTATTCGATAAAAAACAAAAGATCTTAATACATGGAGTAGACGATAAGGTCCGTGCAGAACAAATGCCCTCTCTTCCAGAAACCTCGATTCTAGAAAGCGTGCAAATACTAACCAGATTATCACAGAGCCTAAGTGTAAAGTAGAAATACGTACCCGTAGATCCTTAGAGAATGCATGCACTCATCCCTCAACTTAGCACCCAGTAAAGAAGAATAAGGGACAGAATAGACGAATTAAGAAAATGACAATGTTTTATATGAGGTAGAACAGTTGAAAACACAGTACGTTAAGTCTAATCTAGAAGTTATTTTAGAATTATAATCCTTTAGGGGAGTAAAGGCTCAAATGAACAAAGGAACCAAAGAGAAAACGACTCTCGAGAATATAGTATATGACTCATAAGAGTCTCATTATTTTGAGAATGGAGAACTAGATAAGAGTAACACCTGAACCTAAGGATTTAGTAGAAGAGGTCCTAAATAATTTAAGCTGATAGAGTTCTCAGGAGAGTAAAGATGTAACGAGTTCAAGGGACTGAGATAAGATAGAAACCTAAGCTGCTGACTGAGTTTCTTAAGGAAAGACAGCAAAAGAGAGAACAGTGGCACCCAGAGAAAGGAAGTAACAACTTTAAAAGGTTAAACAACAAATATAAGATAGGAAAAGTACGGAGGTAGTACTCGAAAGTTCTTAGAGAGCATGACCTTAGAAGGACATCATAGAAGAGATAATGTGTTAGAGAGTCAGAAAAGAACAGAATAAAAACAAGTGACAATGCAAGGTTAAAGAGTTAGGAAAGAAGTTATTCATATGGTATAGTATAATGATAAAGTAGTAGTCAAGTATTAACTAGGATACAGAGCAACCATTGTTAGACATAGTAATGGATAGAGAAACGAAAAGATATCCTTCGGATAAGGAGCCAGAGATATAGACCACAGGAGTTCTTAGTATAGCAAAAGACAAATGAGAAGGCAAGAAGAGTGCAAGCAAAAAGTTTAGAAGTAAGCTGTGAAGGTGCACCAATGGTAGTAGAAGAATGCCTAAAAGCAAAGACAAGTGTATAACCACAAGGTTTCATAGTATCTAGATGGAACCGAAGATCCCTTATGTGTTAGTTCACGTAAATCATATAGAGTACCATGCCATAGTCTAAGTTGACCAAACCATTACGGGTTTGGGACGGCTTTGGCCACGGGTATGGATGGTTTCGTAAATGTATAGAATAGCATTAATTAAGGGGATAAGTTATTGCAAGTTTCAATTAGCATATGGAGTGAATCTTTAAGGCATGTGATGTTCGCGTGTATTCGAGAGTTGACCCTTAGCAGCCCTAGAACATGGAAAGCAAGTTAGTGTGGAACACCCTAACCAGACTTACAGTAGCAGTGAGAGTAGGGTATGAAGAAAACATGGACTATTAGCTTGAACAAAAATTTCCAATGTCCCCGTCTATAATAAGAAGTACAGTATAATCAGAAGTATACATATAGTTAAGCTCCCAGTGAAACTATCGGAACCAACCTTCTCAGTATGACCCCATTGGGAGAACAACAGTAAAGGATAAAGCTATATAAGAGTCTGACCCTGCACTACAAGGTCCTAAGTTATACAGACAAGTAGAGATAAGAAATTGAAGTGAGGAACCGATAAGCAGCCTAGTATAGACATATGCACGTATGTACCTTCCAAAGTCAAAGCCAAAGTAAATGGACCCAGTTATAGAAAGAGTAAATACCTATAGAGATAAAAGATTCGTAAATAAAGAAGACTCTTAGAATATGTATTCTCATAGAATAGATATGAAGAGTCTAACCGGTCAAGAAATGGAAGGAGTGGACATAAACAATCAACCTAGTACGCTTCGAAATTAATAGTTCAGATGGGAAATGAGCTGGAGTAAATAGAGTATAATGAAAAATCTATGAGCGAGATTCCATGATGCACCATAACAGTTAAGACATGACAATAGTATAAAATAATGAGCAGGAAGTTATGGGGAAAAAATGATTTGTTTCTTCTCGATCAAAAGTTCAAAAGTATTAAGCATGAAACAGAAGCCAAGATAAGATAAGGAATATGGCGAATGTGAGTTAGTTCATAATAAAAGTAAATAGTCTTAGCAGATGAGACAAGAGAGTTACGAGTATAAATTCAGTTAAGCTGGTGGTCTAGGGAGAGGCCGTGAATCGGTTGAAATCGTGGTGAGATCCTAAGTTTAAATAGGATTCGAGGACAAATCTTATTTAAGGATGGGAGAATTTATAACGACTGGTAGTTTTTACTTCTATATACAGTTGTACTGTTACATACGGTATGAAGGCACATAAAATAAATTATGTTGAGACTCAAATATACGCATGAAAATATTTTGGGGACAATTGGTAAACTCCTTGCATTCCCTGTACGAAACTGTACAATGTTCCCCTCTGGACAGCCTGTGGTATTTGGGAAGTAACTTTCTCATACAAACTCAGATTTTTATAAATTTTATATCGTCGGAAAGCTAAGATCGAGACCTACAACTTCTGCATTGATCATGTTCCCAAAGTCGGACTAGAAATAAGTCAAAAATCGCACAATCAGTAAGCTACTACAGTGACTTTGTGATTGATCTAGAATTGGATGAGGTGGCATCATCTTGGCCATTCATGCCCAATAAAAAAAATCAGCCCCTTTTGTCTATAAAAGGGAACTATTCCCTCATCATCAAGAGTGGGAAAAATGTGGAGGTGATATGGGGAAATATTTTGATGCAAAACTTCTTTCCTTCCTCATTTCTTAATACATCTTAAGCCATTTAAGTTTTATTTCCAAGCTTGATCATCGTAGGAATCACAAGTTTCACCAGCAAAGTAAAGAAAGGCGAGGAAAATTCCAATAACATTGAATGGACATCTCTTTCTTCAAGTTGATTTTGTTTATTGATTCATTTTGTTCATTGTAAATTGAGACATACTTTTCTAGCACATAAGGCATTAGCCATTATTTATTTACAGTTGTTTTTCAGATAATAGTGAGTTAGAAAAGAAATATTTTTCAAACTTGACTTTTATGTTTTCCGGGACATGAGGGAAAAACTCACCCCAGTATGCAACTTGAGACAGTATGGAATTGACGGACATATGATATGTGCACATGTAGAGGACTAAGGGGATGACGATACATAACGCCCTCAGATCCTAGAATAGAGCTAGGGGACGGTGATACGTAAAGCCCTTAAACCCTTGTTTCATAGCTTAGGTGGTAGCATAGATCCACATCCCTAGTTCTAATTTGTGGCTTGGGGGACGGCGATACGTAACGCCCCAAGACCATCAGTTTCAGAGACAGTAAAAGTCACAGATTTGCATTGTTGGCTATAGTTAGGCGTATGCGGGGACGGCGGTATGTAACACCCTCATACGTCAAGTTTTTTTAGACAAAGACACAGTTTTCATAAAGAGTTTTCAGCATTCAGTTACATTTTTCAAAAAGAACTTTTAGAAAAGAAATTTTCCAGAAACAACAGTTTTATAAGAGATTTTTAGAAAGAAGATCAGAGTTTTAAGAAAGAAAACAGTTTTCTTATAAAGCTATCTCATGAGTTTTCGATTTTAGAACCAAGTGTTCTTATAACAGTTTTTCATTTTTCGTCCACTCACTTAGATCGTAAAACGGTCTAACCCCTCACTCACAGTGTCTGTTTTACAGGTATTCTCGGAGGACAAGCTCGAGAGGATGGATACTGATGCAGTCACTAGGGTATGGAGTCCCCCAGTTCAAGTCATAGAGAGTAAGAGTCTAATCAGAGTCAAACATAAGTCATGTGTTAGTCTTTGGTTGTGTGATAGTTGTTGTAAAGACATGTGTTTTATGTATACAGTTTTTTTTTTGAGTTGAGTTTGCATGATAAGTTGTTGAGTGTGGGCTACGGTCCCATACATACTACATATATATAATTAGAGAAAATAGTATCAGATATTGAACAACAGTTATCAGAGTCAGAGGCTTATGGGGTTAGTATGGTCTATCCCCTGCCAGTAGCATCCCCTGAATTATGGATGTTACACTTGACTACCACCTTCTTGCACAGCCTTTGAAACACATCCCATCAGTCCAAGATTGCCACCGCCATATACTAAGTGCATGTTTCTTTCCACCATAACTCTACCCAATTCTTTTAAGCCTCAATAAATTTTGGTTTAGTTCCAGAGGTAGTTCTACAAAACACACAAATATTAATGACTCGTCTTCTTGAAGTTGTTTCCTTTTTTGTTCTCTCTCTTATTTGGATGTGTCGAAGAGAGAAATGATGAACTCAATTTATAGACCCTGAAAAAAGGTGAGTAATAAATGCATTGATACCTGCAAAATGACAATTGTCATATAACAGTAAAATAGATCATGAAGTCAAAAAGTTTAGCTACTATCAGTAAAAATAAAGGAAATCAAAACAGTTAATTAAAGTATATCAACACAGTAATTTAAAGTAAAAGAAATCAAAGCAATAAATTGAAAAATATGTACTGGTAGTTGTGATTGTGGCTCACATCTTCCTCTGGTTTTATGTCCAATAACTGCTTGAACGCCTTATATGGGTCTAGGACGTGCTTCCTATCTAATTTTCTTATAAATTGGCAAATAGGGTCTTTTAAAGACAGATTCCCGAGACTGAATTTTTATCTTTCTTTTTGAAATTGTGTATGCAAATTGTGAATTACTCGATGAACATGTCCACTAGGATGTGTCTCAAGAGTCAATGATATATCATCTAAAGACTCCTTACTCAAGCCATCTCTAATGAATTGAATTTATCTTCACGATTGTCAGACACCATTCCTAAAGAGCGACAACGAGTGTTGCATGTCCAGCGTGCATATTTATAATAAACATCTAATTGTTTACTCTTCATTTCTTAGCATATGTGCTTTTCCCTAAACCAGAAATGTAAGAAATGAAAGAATCAGATGACTCACCTACCAAGGGAACTCTTGCTTCAATTAACCAATGAATATCACTAGGAATTCTATGGATCATAAGAAGCCTCATTTTTTC
This sequence comes from Zanthoxylum bungeanum, assembly GCA_019454045.1. NCBI lineage: Eukaryota > Viridiplantae > Streptophyta > Magnoliopsida > Sapindales > Rutaceae > Zanthoxylum > Zanthoxylum bungeanum. The sequence goes on along the minus strand of SKCR01026643.1, from coordinate 274,201 downwards.
AGTTCGTGATTTGTAAATTTTCATTATAGCATTTTGGGGAAGATAAGGAAAATGTATGTGGAGTTTTGCAAGAGTTTCTTCCATATTAATGTGTGTGGAGTTTTGCAAGACTTTCTTCCATACTTTGATTGTAGGGTATCAGTAATTTTAGGAAACGAAAAGAACTAACTTACTATCACGGAGTACCATTATCTGCTGTTTAATCGGGGTGCAAGATTCTATCGGAAAGCGAAAAGGTAAAAAATGCTGCAAAACTCAAGAAAAAAGGAAGTTAGACAAATACAAAAGAAAAAGAAAAGAAAATACATCAATCACAATACATTGGTTTGAAAGGAAAAGAGATTCTTGAAAATTTGAACATTGTAAAAATGGTTTCAGATGTTGTCCATTCACTTTAAATACATCACCATCCCTAGGATTCTCAATGTCAATAGCCTTATATGAATAAATATGTTTCATAATAAATGGACCACTCCATTTGGATTTTAATTTTCTAGGAAATAAATGAAAATGAGAATTTTAAAGCAAAACTTTTTGACCAATTTCAAATATTTTTCGTGAAATTCGACTGTCATGAAAGGTCTTAGTTTAGCTTTAAAAAAATTTGCATTCTCATATGAATCATTCCTTAACTCTTAAAGCTCATGTAATTTCAGTTTACGTTCGGGACTGGCATTTTCAATGTTTTATTTGAATGCTTTAATAGTTCAATATGCCTTATGCTCAAGTTCTATAGGCAAATGACAAGGTTTTCCATAAACTAGACGATAGGAAGAAATTCCCAGAGATATTTTGAAAGCTGTTCGGTATGCCCAAAGTGCATCAGTCAGTCGAAAAGAACAATTTGGGTTGATCGTTTTTCCAAAATTTATTTAATTTTCCTATTTACTAGTTCAAAATGACCATTTGTCTAAGGGTGTTAAAAGGTAGAAACTTTATGTGTAAGTCCATATTTTTCATTAAGGACTCAAAAGTCCTGTTATAAAAGTGTTTACCTCTATCACTTATAATGACCCAAGGGATTCCAAATCGACTTAAAATATTTTATTTTAAAAATTTAATCACAGTTTTGTGATCATTATTTCAACAAGGAATCGCCTCAACCCATTTTCAGACATAATCGACTGCAACTAAAATATATATAAAAATCCAAATGATGGTGGAAATGGACCTATGAAATCTATCCCCTAACAATCAAAGATTTCGATGACAATGATGGGATTTAAAAGAATCATGTTTCTTTTTGAAATGGATCCCAAATTTTGATAATTTTCATAAATTTTGTAAAAAGCATGAGTATCTTTAAAAATGATGGGCCAATAAAATCTACACTGTAATATTTGTACAGCGGTTTTCTTAGATGAGAAGTAACCTCCACATGCCTCTCAATGAAAAAACTGAGTAACACCACTTATCTCATTGTTTGGTATGCATAGTCAGAAATTTCGATCAGGGCAATACTTGAACAGATATAGATCGTCCCAGCATAATCTTTTGATTTCGGTTAAAGATTTCTTCTTATCTTGATGGCTCCAATCTGGAGGTATTTTTCCTGTTTCAAGAAAATTGACAATATTAGCATACCAAGGCATTGTATTTACAGAAAATAACAATTCATCAGGAAAAGATTTATTGATAAGAGTTGTTTCAATTGATGACTCATTTGTGAGTCTCAATAAATGATCTGCAACTACATTCTCTGCTCATGTCTTATCCTTGATTGTAAGATTGAATTCTTGAAGCAACAAAATCCACCAGAGTAATCTTGGTTTTGCATCGTATTTAGACATCAAATATCTAACAGCAACATGATCATAATAAACAAAGGTTGAAGATCCAATTAAATATGATCGAAATTTATCCAATGTAAATATTACAGTAAGTAGTTCTTTTTCCGTGGTAGTGAAATTCATTTATACATTGTTTAATGTTCTACTTGCATAATATATTTCATGCGGCTTACCTTCCTTTCGTTGTCCTAGCACTGCACCAACTACATAACCACTGGCATCACACATTAGCTCAAAGGGTAAAGACCAATTAGGGGATTACATGATAGGAGCAGAAGTCAAAAGATGATAATCTTTTCAAATATTTTTTGACATTCTTCTGTCCATTCAAATGATGCATATTTTAATATGAGGTTAAATAAGGGTCTGGATATGGTACTGAAGTTTTTTATAAACCTTATATAAAATCCTACTTGTCCTAAGAAAGAACGGATTTCTCTGACAGTTTTTGGTGATGGCAAATTAAAGATTACCTCTATTTTTACCTTGTCAACGTCAATACCTTGTAGATGGAACAACGTGTCCTAAAATAATTCCTGAATTAGTCATGAAATGATATTTTTCTCAATTTAACACAAGACTTTTTTTCTTCTCAACTTTTCTAAACTTTTTCCAAATTATTCAAGCAATTATCAAATGAATTCCCAAAAATAATTATATCATCCATAAGAACCTCTAAACAGTGTTCAACCATGTCACTAAATATGCTTAACATGCAACGTTGGAATGTTGATGGTCCTTACAAAGTCCAAAAGGCATTTTCCTAAATACAAATGTTCCAAATGGACATGTAAATGAGGTCTTTTCCTGATCTTCTAAAGAAATGGGAATTTGATAATAACCTAAGTAACCATCAAGAAAATAATGGTATGTATGCTATGCTACTCTTTCTAAAATTTGGTAAAGAAATATGAAATGAAAATGATCTTTTCTAGTGGCGTAATTTAGTTTTCTATAGTAAATGCACATATGTCAATTAGATGGGATTCGAGTTGGAATTAATTCTCCTTTATCATTTTTCATAACAGTTATTCCAAAATTTTTAGGTACAACTTATGTAGGCTTACCCATTTACTATCAGAGATAAGGTAGATAATGCATACTTCAAGAAGTTTAAGGACTTCTGTTTTTACCACTTCTTTTATGTGAGGGTTCAATCTTCTTTGGGGTTGACGATATGTCCTAGTATCAAAGGATAAATGCCTTTTATGTCTTTTAAAGTCCTTCCAATTGTCAGTTTATGTTCTTTCAACGCATTTAACAACTTACCTTCTTGATTGCTTGTGAGGGAAGCAGAAATTACCATAGAGTAAGTTTGTTCATCTCCAAGAAATACATACTTCAATCCTTCTGGCAAAGTCTTTAACTCTAATTTCGGTATTTCCTTAAGTTTTTCTTCTTCCAACTCTCCTAGTTCCTCAAAATTTTGTTTATCTCCATCATCTTCTAGTACCTATGTAGAATCAAGAAAACAATCATTAGGAGTATCTGAATCTAATTGTATACTTGATTCAAGAAAATTAGCATTATAAATTTCCATGGGATCAAATAAACCCCCATGAGTATGTTCCTCCAAAATTGGTTCAAACATTCATCTCTAACGTTATATTGCCAAAAGAAAAATTCAAAATTATATTCCTGCAATTTATTAAAGCATTAGCTTTTGCTAAAAATGGGCGACCAAGTATTATGGGAATTGGCTTATAACTGTCTGCTACAGGTTGTGTTTCCAAGATAATAAAATCCACATGATATATGAATTTATCGACTCGTAATAACATCTCTTTCATAATTCCTTTTGGTACCTTAACTGATCTATTGGCAAGTAAAAGAGTAGTTGAGGTTGGTTTTAACTCACCAATATTAAGTTGTTGGTAAAATGAAAATAGAATTAAATTGATATTGGCTCCAAAATCAAGCAAAACATGTTCAATTTTTTAATTTTCAATAATATAAGAAACAGTTGGACAGCCGGAGTCCTTATATTTTAATGCATTATTGGTTAAGAGAGTGGAACTTAACTGTTCAACTAGAAAAACTTTATTTCTTACCTAATGTTTTCTTTTAATGGTGCACAAGTCTTTCAAAAATTTGGCATAAGATGATATCTATTGGATGAAATCTAACAAATGAATATTGACATTTACCTGTTTGAATATTTCATATATCTTTGGGGAATGGTTTAATTTCTTTATTTTTAATACTTAAGGAAATGAAGGTGCATGAGAAAAATTATTATCATCAACGGCTGGTAATGGGTCATCAACCTCTTTCTTACCCTCTGAATCTGATTTATTTTTAGTTTCATGAGGTTCAAGAATAGTTTTGTAGATGACCTTAACACTACGAAGAGTAATAAGAGATTTGACTTGGTCTATGTGTTGACTACCAGAACTACCTCGTGAGGATTTTGATGACTCTTGGGATTTGGCTGTGATTGGGCAGGAAACTTTCCTTTCTCATTAATGGTCAATGCAAATGTGATTTTGGAGAAGGTATCTTTTAAATCAATCAATGTTTGAACATTTTGGTTATTAATGGCTTCTTGTTTCTCAATGCATGCATGCAAGGTGTTCTAAGGTTTTTCTTAGGAGGTGTGACATATGGTGCATAACTTTGAGAATTTCGAAAAGTCTGGTGTACTTGGGGAGAATGTTGCGATGGTTCTGCTTGGTTATCATTCCTCTAATTGAGGTTTGGATGGTTTCTCTAACCAGAATTGTAGGTTTGGGAGTGTGGGTTTAGATTTGGTCAATTGAGGTGTTTACGGAACTGACTTGGTCGGAGAGATATTCTTGCAGGGTTGGCAAGATTGGACAAACTTGTGTGACATGATCATTTGAATTACACATTTGACATGTGACTTCTTGAATTGACTTGACATGATTACCATTTCTCATTTCTAATACCTTGACTTTTTTAGCTAGAAATGCATATTTAGCAGAAAGTACATATTCTTCCCTAAGGTAAGCATACCTCTACCAGATGACTATGGTTTTAGAGCTGACTCATAAGTGCTAACAATGTCTTATTGTTGTGCATTCTCTGTTATGTGTTCTAGGTAATCTAGTATATCTTCAGGATTTTTGTCCCTAAAAGCACCATTACACATGATTTCCACTACTTATCTACCTTGGGGTGTTAAACTCTTGTAGAAGTAGGAAACCAACCTCCATTTTTCAAATCCGTGATATGGATAAATATTTAACATCTCTTTAAATCTCTCCAAATATTGATAAAATATTTTTCCCCCGACTATTGTTTGAAACTTATGATTCTCCTATTCAAGGATTTTATCCTGTAAGGGGGAAAGAATTTTTTCACAAATTTCTCTTGCAAGTCATCTCATGCTCTGATGGATCATGACCTACGATTTTGCAACCAACTTTTAGCTTTATTCTTTAAAGAAAAGGGAAAAATTTAAGTCGAATTATATTTATGCTATAATTGTAAATACCTCTTCAAATTTTCTTAAGTGTTAATATAGATATTCTGATTTTAGACTGTGGATTGGATGATACTTGGTTTAAAATTGAATCGTGATGTATCTGGGGGAAAGCAATGAAATATGGTGATCCAGTATTAGTGGGATTCATGAATTGTATGAGTGTCATATGATGATTAAAATCGCAATGTCGAGAGTCGTTTTCTACCTGATCAACTAGATTTGCATCTCAGCCAGATGGATTTTCATTTTGGTTTTTGGCCATTTTAACTAACGATGAAGGTGATGGAGACTCTCTATTTAATCTACCGCTGGTTGATTGAGATCAATGTTTCATACAATCTAAATGCAAACTGATGTTAAAATTTACAAATGCAATATTTACAGAAAGAAAAACTAATAAACAAGTGGAAAAAAGTTAAAATAATTGGGAAAAAATGAGAAATGAAATACAAAATAACAAAAAAAAAAAAGAAAAGAAAAAATTAAGGATGTTAAATTATTATTCTATCTACTAAATTATATTCCCCGGCAAAGACGCCAGAAACTTGACACACTCACAAAGTGATTCTTTACTCACAAGTATAAGAGTGTTGAAAGAATAAAATAACCCGGTAAGTCCGGGGTCGATCCATATGAAATAGATTTAGCAAAATAAAATAGTAATTTGAGTGAAAAGAAAAACGTTGAATTTTTTGAAGTGATTGGAAAATGCAATAATAAATTAAAATACTGGGGCTAGGGGATCCATTTTTAATATTTCAAATTCAAAAATCTTTTTTTATAATATATAATTTGTCATTATTACCCAATTAATTTATTTGAGGAATTAATTATGCCAAAATAGATAAAACCAGCCATAAATGTGGTGATAATATTTATATATAATAAGTTCAGTTAGGTACTCAATTATGTCAAATAAATAAAACCAGCAATATAGGCAGTAACAAAGTTTGTCAATAATTAATCCAAATTTAAAATAAATAAAACTAGCAATAATGGTCAATGCATATGTGATTTTAGAGAATGTATCTTTTAAATCAATCAATGTTTGAATATTTTAGTTATTGATGGCTACCTGCTTCTCAATGAATTCATGCAAGGTGTCCTTAAGGTTTTTCCTAGGTGGTGGGACATATGGTGCAAAACTCTGAGAATTTTGAAAATTCTGGTGTACCTGGGGAGATTGTTACGATGGTTGTGCTTGGTTATTATTCATCCCATTGAGGTTTGGATGGTTTCTCCAACCAGAATTGTAGGTTTGGGAGTATGGGTTTGGATTTGGTCTCTTGAAAGTGTTTATGGAATTGACTTGGTCATGAAGACATTCTTGCAAGACTGACAAGGTTGGGTAAACTTGTGCGACATATTCATTTGAATTACAGATTTGATTGGTGACTTCTTGAACAGACTTGACATGATCATTTTTCCTTAATTCCAATGCCTCAATTTTTTTAGCTAGAGATGCATATTTAGCAGAAAGATCATGGTCTTCCTTACCTCTACCAAATGGCTGTGGTTTTACAGATGACTCATAAGTGCCAACTGTATCCCATTATTTTACATTCTCTGCTATGTGTTCTAGGTAATTCAGTGCATCTTCGGGATTTTTGTCCCTAAATTCACCATTACACATCATCTCCATTACTTGTCTACCTTAGAATGTTAAACTCTCATAGAAGTAGACAACTAGCCTCCATGTTTCAAACCCATGATGTGGACAAATATTTAGCATCTCTTTAAACCTCTTCTAGCATTGGTAAAGTGTTTCCCCTGACTCTTGTGTGAAAGTTGTGATTCTCTTCTTGAAGGAGTTTGTCCTATGAGGGAAAAGAATTTTTTTAGAAACTACTCTTACAAATCATCTCATGTTTCGATGGATCCTGACCTAAGGTTCTGCAGCCAAATTTTAGTTTTATCCTTTAAAGAAAATGGAAAAAACTTTAATCGAATTATATTCATGCTGTAATTTTGGTATGTGCAAGTGTTATATACCTCTTCTAATTCCCTTAAGTGATGATAAGGATTTTCTGATTCTAGACCGTGGAATAAGTGTAAAAATTAGATGACACATGGCTTAAAATTGAAACGTGTTACATCTGGTGGGAAAGCCATGCAAGATGGTGATCATGTCCTAGTGGGATTCATGAATTGTCTGAGTGTCCTAGGTTGATTAAGATCGCCATGCTGAGACTAATTTTCTTCATGATCAACTGGGTTTTAAACTCGGGCAGGTAGATTTTCATTTTGGCTCTCGGCATTTTGATAGACAATGAAGGTGATGGAGACTCTCTTTTTAATCAATCGCTATATAATTTAGACTAGTGTTTCATCCAACCTAAATGCAAACTATATGCTAAAATTTAAAAATACAAATACAATACTTACAAAAAGAAAATAATAAAAAGTGGAAAAAATTTAATTAAATTCAAATTAAAACTAACAAAAAGTGAAAAGAAAAACTAATAAAGAAAATACAAATGCAGTGGTTTAGATCTAAAAAACGTCATCTGATTCTTGTCAATTCTGATCTTAATTGAATTCTCATTCAGCTGTCTCAATCTCTCGAATTAAGTTATCATAAAAAATTATGGAAGAATCTCTGGATAAGGATGGTTCAAGAAATTCTTTGAAAAATACAAGCTCCATTTTAATTGATTTTTTTTGTCTCTTGTAACCATGAAGAATTAAAAACAAGGCATGTCTTTATGTGGGATTTATGGGTTCAGGATTCATTTATTATCAATCATGATATTTTAGATCTACACAAATACAAAGGGAAAAAAATGAGATGCAGGAAAAAAATAACCCAAAAATAAAAAAATAAAAAAGAACAAAAAATTAATTACAACGATTATTCTATCTACTAAATTTATTCCCAGACAATGGCGCCAAAAACTTGACACGCTCAAAAAATGGTTCTTTACTCCCAAGTATAAGAGTGTCAAAGTAATAAAATAACCTGGTGATTACGTCCAAATATGACTTGCGGTTATCGCAGTATAAGTGGGGTGTCGATTCCTCAAAGAGAAGACTACAATGAAACTAATTCACTTAAGCAAAAATGTTAACGGTAACTTAATAAATAAAATGATAAAATTGGTAATTAAAATAAAGATAAATAAAATAAAGAAAAGGTAATAAACAATAATGGCAGAGAAAAGCAGCAAAGCGTCGGGAATCCCTCTTGCATCAAATTCTTATATTTGGTTATTAATTCCTATTATTACTCAGTTGAGGGTTTCACATCCTAAACCAACAACCGGAATATATTCAATTCTATGAATATTAAATTCTAAGATAATTAATGATTATTTTCTCTATGTTAACAGCACACAAAAGTCATCGTTACGAGTTATCTAATGTCGATAATATACCCTCAGGCAATGCTACAACAAAAGACCAACACGCAAAACAACTTTACCAGTCACAATTAAATTCGCAAACCACACATAGAAGAAGCATGACTGGATCTATATGGGATTTAACAAAACATAATTTCTGGATTAATAAATCAAATGATGATAGAAAATAATAAACATCAATTTATTCAATGATTAAAAGGTTCGTAAGAATCAAAAACATAAATAATAAAAATCCAACACAAGAGTTCATCCCTAGCTTTGCCTAGGGGATTAGTTTCTCATAAAAGAAAAAGAAATAGCCTCGAATTGGAGAGAAATATTGTTCTGAATCATCATGGCTCCGTGTCCCGGCCTCTGGGCTCTGATTTATTTTCTGAACTCTCGGCACTGTTCTTACTTTTTGTTATTTGTTTTCTTATGCATGGAGAGGAAAGTTGTGCCCCTTCAACTTCCAGCCTTCACTTCCAGCCCTCACGTCCAGTTGCTTATGTTTCTTTCGGCTGACTTAGTTTTAGGGCCAGTAGTCTTCCTTTGACTCTTGGCTGCAGACTGCTTTTTATTCTTGTTCTAGGGGCATGAACTACTTCACGCAGAAGCCCCTCAAATTCACGTTAAAGCTAGTTTTTATAATAAACAAAAACAGAACCCTAATGGCCACTTGTGCAAGCTTCTTTGACTTGGTCAACATCAACTTTTCAAATCACTTTTCAAGCTTCTCTCTGATATTGGTCATCCCCACCATTCTTTCCTCTTTTTCTTATTTTCATCAAAGTCTTCTTTGCTTTCTTTTTGGTCAAATTCGGCAGCTTCCTTTTATTTAGTTGCCAGCCCCACTTGGAAGCAAAACAAGTAACAAATCCCACTCTCTCCAATTCTCTTCATTACTATAACCTGTAAAGTTGGAAACAAATACAAGAAATTTACGTGAAGTATTGATAAATAGGGAAATTACTTAAATTAACTTGAATAATAAATACTTTCTAAATTAATATAATGACAAATATTAGATAATAAAATATAAAATATATAACTAAATAATTAAGAATAAACCCGAATAAGTGATGTTTCAAAATACATTTTCATGCACTTAACACAACCCCCAACTAGATTATTGCTAGTCCCTAGCAATTCAAGCGTAAAAATAAATAAAAAATAAACTGAATAAATATAAATAAAAATAAATAAAAACTATCTAAGCCAATTTCGTAGTGATCACGATTGCATTTAGCGTATGCAACAAGCCTTTAAACCCCAAGGTGTCCCTAGTGGACGAGTTATAGTCTCGTGAGGGCTTACAGCGACGACACCCACAAACACCATTCAAAACACACAATCATGCAAAAATAAAAATTAAATAGTCCCAATAGTTTCACATAATTTTTGTCCTCAAAGAATGTCTAGTAATGAAACCAGAGAACCTTCAAAGTACTCAACGTAACTCAAATCTAAGTCTTTGAATAAGTTATCTAAGCCAGACTAATGGGGGGGTGTGTGTGTAAAGGTTCATTCACATCTTTATTCCCGGGTATGCCAACTCAATGATTTCGTTTAAAAATTGGGATCGATGGGTCAAACCAATCTACATATCTTAATTAAGCTCTATAATTGCTTTTCTGTGCTTAATATGGTATGATTTCTCTTTTTTCCTTTGTTTTTTTTTTTTCATTTTCTTCTTTTTGAAATTTTCTTTTCTTTCTCTCTCTTTTTTTTAACACACCTACCCTTTAAGGTAGCATTGCTCGCATGGTGGTCCTAATACTCGCACATGGGTAGCTTCACGCTTATCGATTATAGGTGGTTTATTTTCTTTCTTCAGAGACATTTCTTTTATTTTCAATCATACCATACGTCATAACACAAGCAAATCAAGATAAAAATCTAAGCAAACGGTCATTCATCAACATGCAATTTCTTCAACTAGTCACATTGCCAACTACTCAGGCTTTCACTGCTAAAAATCCATAATTAAGTGCTTGCGAGTATAACATAGATAAATTATTCAAAGCATCATATAAAATACATTAAAGAACTTATCATTTCTAAGATTTCATCCTAAAAAAACAATATCATCATTGGACTTATGCTTTAACTATCAAGGACTAAAAACAAACAAAACAATAAAAAAAATTTTGTTTTGTTTTTTTAAAAAAAATTATATTTAAGACAGGTTTTCATGCGCATGCATACACCCCCACACTTAAAACTTACATTGTCCTCAATGTAAGATAAATATAAAGAAAAAAGATTAAGGAACAACACTACCAGGCGCGGAGTTGATCAGTTTCCTGCTGGTGAGACGACAGTTGTGTGGCTCTGTAGGTTGTGCTAACTCCTGCATAAACACTCATGCAAATAGAAAAATAAACATGCAGTTAGCACATAATAATATAAAACTAAAGTCAATAAAATAAATAAAACAAAACAAATACAGATGCAAGGGTTGCCTCCCCCGCTAGCGCTAAGTTTAACATTTCAGCCAGAAGTAACCACTTAAGTTGTTCAAGGCGGCTTCCATCTAGCGTACTAATGAAGGCACGAGAGAGAATATTTGTCTAGTTGTGGCAGTTTATCCATGAATCCTCCTAGGTCCGGAGATTGTTGAAATCTTGGACGCCTCATAAAGAAAAGTTTACTCAATCTCCTTTTTAACCTCACAAGTATCATCTTCAATTGATCATTAACTCTCATTTTCCACCTTTTTCCGTTCCTGGGGACCAGTTTCAGCTCAGGAGGATTTAATTCAGGTTGTAGAGAAGCTGTTTCTGACTGGACTGTTTCTAGTATGTATGAGTAATGACACTCATCCTCACCCTGTGATTGGTTTTCAACAGTTGGATCTGGAACTCTCACTGTGGGCCAAAGTGCTTGTGGAAAAGGTAATCTTGGTTGGAAAGGTGGCACCGATTCTTCCTGAGGTGTACCTATACCACTATCGTTGAGGTTATCTATGGTTTTGGACGTGTCTTGAAAGCTGTCCCCCTTACCACTCCTAGTGAATATGACATTAACACCCTTTATATTGGCTACTTCGTGATCAGCATGTGCCCTGTGTTGGCCTTGTGGATTTGGTTGAGTTTAATATGGGAATTTTCCTTGTTCGTGCACACTCAGAACATTAGTGAATTTAGAGATTTGGCTCTTTATTTCCTTATTATCTTCCGCTACCTGAGCTATCAATGACTCAAACCTCTGATTGGCTTTGCTCTAGTCTCCACAAATGCTTTATGGGCTTCCATAGTCGTTTTCTAGGCCTCTACGAATGTTTGTATACTATCCTATAAAGAATTTCTAGGAACGGTAGGTGTGTGATACTGAGGTGCACTATAACCTCTAGGTGGTGGTGTTTGACTCGGCTGATGAGACTCATGTTTCCAAATAAGGTTGGGATGGTTCCCCCAACTAGGATTATAGGTGTCTGGGTATGGTGTGTGAGGCTTCTGATACGTCCCTAATGCATGGCATTGTTCGTCATATGTCCCTCTCATCTCACCATACACCAGACACTCTTGGGATTCTAGCTGGGCTACTAAATGCATTGTCTTGCTGTCTTTGGCTATTAAGGCTCATATCTGTCTAGTTAACAGCTCAGCTTGTGTCTTAAGGCTATCCTCTTCCCTAAAGTGTTGTAGGCTTCTGCTAGAAGAAATATGTGTCCTATCAATGTTATCTACGGCATTGGGTCCAGTCTAAGTATGAGATTTCTTAGCTAGGTCGAGCGCCTCATCAGGGTCCTTTTGGATAAACTCACCATTGCACATTGTCTCAATGAATTGGCTCTCCCTAGGGGTCAGTTCATCATATAAATAACTTACTAAACGCTAACCCTCATATCCACGGTGAGGACAACTAGCTAACAACTCCTTATACCGCTCCCACATTTGATAAAGGGACTCACTGTCTCTCTGGGAGAAGGTGGAGATTTTTCTTTTCAGGGCATCTATCTTATGGTGTGGGAATTATTTATTGAAAAATACCTGGGTCATCTCGCCCCATGATCCTATTGACCTAGGTCCAAAAGAATACAACCAGCTCTTAGCTCTATCCTTAAGGACAAATGGAAAGAACTTAAGTCTAATCGTGTCAGTGTTTCCAAACTGGTCATGGAAGGTTGCTACTACATCTTCAAATTCCCTAATGTGCACGTAAGGGTTCTAACTCTCTAAACCGTGAAAAGTTGGAAGATACTGTATCATTCCATGCCTAAAGTCTATGTGTGGTGCATTAGGGGGAAACATTATACACGAAGGTTTAGCTGTGCCTGTTGGGTGGAGGTACTCTTCAAGAGTCCTCCTAGTTGGTCTCTCGTATTCACTCATATTATGTGCGCTAGACGCGGATGATGTGAAGAATGGATTTTCAAATATGTTCTCAGAGTCTGGGCTTTCTTCTTCAGCCCTAACAAATCTACCAAATATATCCATACGTCTAGACATGCAATTTAAGTTCAAATAATACAAGAAATAAAATAAAAATAAATAAATAAATAAATAAAATAAAGTAAAACTTAAAATCTAATTAAAACTAAAACAGAAATAAAATAACAAAAATAAAGACTAAAATAAAAGACTGGAAAAAATAAAAAGAACTAATTAAGAATAAAAAAACTAAAATACAAAAAAAAAAAAAAATAAGCGAATAATAAATGAATAAATAAATAAAATACTAATAATAAAAAAATGGAACGAAGTTACCGCTTCGTTGTTGACTAAGCAAACCTAGTCCTTTTGCTTGTAAACCGTCTCCCCGTCAACGGCGCCAAATTTTGATTACGTCCAAATATGACTTGCGGTTATCGCAGTATAACTGGGGTGTCGATTCCTCAGATAAAAGGTTACAATGGAACTAATTCACTTAAGTAAAAATATTAACGGTAACTTAATAAATAAAACGATAAAATTGGTAATTAAAACAAAGATAAGTAAAATAATAAAAAAGTAATAAACGATAATGGCAGAGAAAAGCAGCAATTCCTATTATTACTCAGTTAAGGGTTTCACATCCCAAACCAACAACCAGAATATATTCAATTCTACGCATATTAAATTCTAAGATAATTAATTATTATTTTCTCTATGTTAACAGCACACAAAAGTCATCGTTACGAGTTATCTAACGTCGACAATATACCTTCAGGCAATACTGCAGCAGAAGACCAACACGCAAAACAACTTTACCAGTCACAATTAAATTCGAAAACCACACATAGAAGAAGCATGACTGGATCTATATGAGATTTAACAAAACATAATTTCTGGATTAATAAATCGAAGGATGATAGAAAATAATAAACATCAATTTATTAAACGATTAAAAGGTTCGTAGGAATCAAAAACATAAATAATAAAAATCCAACACAAGAGTTCATCCCTAACTTTGCCAATGGGATTAGTTTCTCATAAAAGAAAAAGAAATAGCGTGGAATTGGAGAGAAATATTGTTCTGAATCATCACGGCTTCGTGTCCCGACCTTTGGGCTCTGATTTCTTTTCTTAACTCTCGGTACTGCTCTTACTTTTTGTTATTTGTTTTCTTATGCATGGAGAGGAAAGTTCTGCCCCTTCAACTTCTAGCCCTCACACCCACCCTCACGTTCAGTTGCTTCTATTTCTTTCAGCTGACTTAGTTTTAGGGCCAGCAGCCTTCCTTTAACTCTTGGCTACATGCTGCTTTTTATTCTTGTTCTATGCACAACCTTCACACGTTCAGCAGCCTTCTTTTGTTTCTGTTAATGCGTGAATTGCTTCACGCAACAGCCCCTCAAATTCACGTTAAAGCTAGTTTTTATAATAAACAAAAATAGAACCCTAATGCCCATGTGTGCAAGCTTCTTTGACATGGTCAACATCAACTTTTCAATTCACTTTTCAAGCTTCTCTCCTCTATTGGTCGTCTCTATCATTCTTTCCACTTTTTCTTGTTTTGATCAAAGTCTTCTTTGCTTTCTTTTTGGTCAATTCGGAAGCTTCCTTTTATTTAGTTCTCGGCCCCACTTGGAAGCAAAATAAGTAACAATCTCACTCTCTCCAATTCTCTTCATTACTAAAACCTGTAAAGTTGCAAACAAATACAAGAAATTCACGTGAAGTATTGATAAATAGGGAAATTACTTAAATTAACTTGAATAATAAATACTTTCTAAATTAATATAATGATAAATATTAGATAATAAAATATAAAATATATAACTAAATACTTATCAATAAACCTGAATAAGTGATGTTTCAAAGTATATTTTCATGCACTTATCACCTGGTAAGACCAGGGTCGATCCACAGGGAATATATTTAGTAAAATAAAATAATAATTTGAATGAAAAATAAAAAGGTTGAATTGTTTGAAGGGATTGAAAGTTTTAATTTAAACTGCAATAAGAAAAAAAAATTTGGAGCTAGAGGAGCCACTTTTAATATTTCAAATTTTGAAATCTCAGTTTTTATAATAAATAAATTATCATTATTACCTAATTAATTTTTTTCAAAAATTAATTATACCAAAATAAATAAAACCAGCCATATAAGGGGTAGTAACTTTTTTTATAGCAAGTCCAGTTAGGCACTCAATTATGCCAAATAAATAAAACCAGCCATATAGGCGGTAACAAAGTTTATCAATAATTAATCCAGAATTAAATTAAATATTAATCATTAGATTACAATTTCTATATTATAATATAAGTAAGATTAATCTAAATTTTCATATTAAAAGTTTCACCCCTTACCCCAGCAAAAGGAAATTAGCTACTCATAATATGAATAAAAACATGCATAATTTTGTTACTGAAAGAAAAAAAATTACAAGAAAAAGCTTAGAAAAATAAAACACACAAGCTGGATTCCTTCACAAAACCTCAGAGAGAATTCCATGTAGGAAGCTGAAGAAAATGAGATGCTGAGAACCTCTATTTACGGCACCTCAATTATCATTTTGTAAATTTCTTTTACAAATTTGGCAAAATTTTCGAAAAGCATTTTAACATTTAGCGAGATTTTTCAAATGCTATTTGTTTTTTTTGATAATTGTCGAATATTTTGCCAAATTTGTCAACTTTTCACTATCAGTGAGTTATTTCATGTTTTTTAATTATTTTTTATTTTGAAGCTTTAATAATTACATATAACACACTTTGTAGTTTTCATCAATTTTGTTCTTGAAAATTTTAGAATTAGAAACTCTTATGAACAGAAATATTGTAGATGTTTGAGTCTTCCTTCATCTGGAACTAAAATCACTTCAATCCGATATCAAATGTAACATCCCAGATTTTCGGGATAATTCTGAAAAAGTTCCCGGACCAAAATTGCAATCCCGGAACAGAGCGATATTAGCAGATAAGTATTAAAGTGATGGAATACGGGTTGGAATAATATATTATGAATATTTGTCACGTTGAAAAACACATGGGATCAAAAGTCAGTTACGTGATTTTCTATTATACGCGTAAAGTTTGCAATTTTGATCACAGAATTGGAAAATGAACTTCGATTGAGTTGATTCTTGGACCAACGAACTCTTTTTTCCGAGATGAACAACTTTTGTGTTGTACACTTTTCGAAAATCGCATCAGAAGGGCTTCAAAAATTCGAAATTGTAGAAAGTTCTATGAAAGGGATCTCATTGAAAGTGTTCAGGGGTCAGAGTGTAATTTTTCGAATTGTTTATAAATAACCCATGGTTTCCACAAATTGCAAGGAGAGCATATTTTCTCAAAACCTCCAAGTTAGCCCCACCCCCTAAAAATTCGAACTGCTGTTGTGGCTGCACCGGCAGCCAGCCGGCCACTACCGGCCAGCGCACCAGTGCAGAGGGAACGTCTGGCCACCACGCATCCGACGGTGGCCGGCGACGATGCAAAAGACGCCGGAAACGGTGACGAGAATGAGAAAATGATGGGTGAAATGGGTTTCCCAATCCCGGCTCCTTGCTTCGATTCACGGCCCGAGCCACCTACCAAATCGAAGCCCTAAACGAGTACTACGAGATGATGGTGATGGTTTTCCCGATCCGTGCTAGGTGGCACGCAAAACAAGGAAGGAAACTTTGGATGAATAGTGACCCACTGTGAACAGTAACTCCGATCAGAATTTCGACGACACCAGCGCGTTCGTATGGCCGTTGGGAGTCTGAATATGCCCTCGAAATTTCGGTACGACTCTCCGTTAAAAATTTGATATTTTAAAGCTTATCGTTTTATATTCGGATGTTTCCAGTAGTTCCGTAGTGTAGTGAATTGATATGAAATGAATTGGATGTGTTATAATATGCTAAAACGATGAATGTCGTAGAATCCGGGCAGAAACGAAATAGATTATATTGATCCGATAGAATTAGCGAGTTTCCGATAAAAACAGTGTTTCTCGCTCGATTGAGCGTAGATGATCATAATCATAGTTATGATATAAATATGATATTGCGAGGGTAATTAAGTAATTTTGAATAAGTTCAGAGGGTTGAGACCCTTCCGTAGCATTTGCGGAAACTTTTCCGCAAGATTTATCGTAAATGCGTAAAATGAGAATCTAAGCTATCTAGCTAGTTGGAATAGTATAGAAAGATATGTGTTAGAATAAAGGAGTTTAAACGATAGTGTCGAATTTGATTTGATCATTCCGAGAAGGTCCAAAGTTTATTATAGAAATGTCTAAGTTCCGCAAATAGCGGTTATGATCACGTTTTATGATTTGTTTTGACAGATATGAACTGGACTATGAGTGTCCACGAATCCAGGTAAGTATTCTATGTGGTGATCATCTTGAGTTTGTTTGAATTGATTTCTAGGGTTTAGGTAAAACCTGGAATTGAACTTAATAATGGAATAGAAGCATGCTATGATGCTTTAGTAATGACATAGAGCAAGAAATTAAAAACTAGTGGTAAAACTATGCAAATGTGTAATTTGGATAGAAATCCTAGAATTTGGGAATTCTTTGTATTGAAGTGTATACCTGTTATACATGAGATTATATATATGTTTATACATGTTAGTGATAAATGACAATGTTTGCAAGAATGAATAAGAATATATGTGTAGCAAATATGTGATTTTGGCGTGATCATGTATATTTGATATTTTGAGGAAATTGGCTTAACTAGTATATATGTCAATATATGAATACATATTATATTGTATGAGTTAGGAATGTAGACTGAAATGACTTGATGTTGTATACCGGTTATGAATAAGAAAATATGTGACATATTTATAAATGTTTATTTGTAAATATGTAAAGAAAGTATGTGAATGTGTATGTTTGAGCATGAGTTTGTATGCGTGAATGAATAAGATGTGAAAGTTTATGATTATGAGAAATATATATGTTTGAACATGAATTAGCAAACGTAAATTGAGAATGCAGTACATGGGCATGAATATGCATGAACATGCATACACGAGTATAGGCATGAATAGAATGAGAAAATATGAGAATATGAAAAGTTGCATCAAAGCATGCATAGAAAGCATACATGTGTATCTGAGCATTATTTTATGAATGCATATATATAGAGGATTGCATAAACATAAAAGGAATGTTTTCAAAAGTAAAAAGGATTTCCAGAGTTTTCAAAAGTTCTCAGTAGTTTTTTAGAAACTGTTATAAATGATTTTCATTTTTTTTATATTTATTGGGATTCAATTAATCCCATAGTTAATTGAAAATGATGTATTTCATAAGGATTTGGGATTTGACCCATCCCAGTTGTACACTAATTGGAATTGACAGATTTCACACATGTGCACAATGGAGGACTAGGGGGACGCTCCTAGATCCTCAGCGCTCAGATGGTACATTCCTAGGCGGAGATGCTCCTACTGGCGGAGATGCGCCTACGGGCGGAGATTTGCCTTCGGGCGGAGATGCGCCTACGGGCGGAGATTTGGTTTTCAGAAAAAGGATTTCAGATTTCAATTTTCAGTTTTCAGAAAAGAGATTCAGAAAAGAACTTAGAAAGACGGTTTTAGAAAGAAGTACAAGAAAAAGAAAGATTTTCAGAAAGAGTTTCAGTTTTCAGATTCCCAGTAAACAGCTTTCAGAAACAAGATTTTAGAAATAGTTTCCAGAAACCAGAGATTCAAAGCATGATTTTAGAAAGATAAGTTTTATTAAGAGGTTTTCAAACTGAGTTTCAGAAAGAATTTTTAGAAAGCAGTTTCTCAGGAAAAAAAAGTATTTTCTAAAAGCATAACATGTTAGAGTAGAGTATGGTTTACAAATCATGCATATAAATCATGTATTCTGGTAATTCATTTGAGATGCACATAGTTGATGTTAATGCATGATAGCGTGATCACATTCATGTAAGTATGTAACAGACGTTTATATGAATCATATGTCTACATATAATGAGTATTTTAGAAAACATTGATGTATGATAACATGATATGATAACATGATTCTATATATATATATGAGTACGTGATTGCGAATAGTATGAGAATAAAAATAATGTTTTATATTACCGATTTGATGAAATTTCAATGAAATAAGAGAAAGATAACTATATTAAGTGTCCAAACCAAACTGGCAAAAAATGAATAGGAAATTTGAAAGATAACTGAGTAGCGCAGTAAAAGCGTGAAGGGTTTTTGATGAGGCTATTAATGATATTGAGAATTGACACGTATATTATAGATATATGAAAATATAACTAGTAAACAGAACCTGAGATATGTGTGAGCAAACAAAAAGAATTAGTAACAAGTAATATGTTTGTAAATGGATAAGACTTAGATAGTTAGCTCAGACCTAATACTTAGTTGCATGTATTATAAGCATAGTAAACATTTAATGAATGATGAATTGTTGATATGTTAAATAGAATGGTAAGAAAGTAAGTTAGATAAGTTACCTGAGTTTAAGGTAATAGAGTATAAAGAAAGATAAAAATTTAAGAAAATGAAAAGGTGTTAGGCTTGTGTGTAAGCAATGTAGTACAATGTACTATGATTATCATACATATGAGATCTTAAGTGTGTGGTCAATTAAAATGGTTCTGTTACGAATTAAAAATTAAAATATATAAGAACTTGTGTATATGGTTTTAATGACCAATATATTATTAATGAAAAGATGATATATGTCGTACATATGATGGTATGGATTATATAAGAATGATATATGATTGCAAGATTTGGATATTGTGAAAAGTTCATGATCGATATACTTATGTTTGCAATGATTGCAAATGAATAAGCTAGAAGAATGTTACGAGAAAATAGAAAGAGATGAGTGTATGAATGCTCACATAAAAGAAATATAAGAAATGAAATATTTGCCAATTGGCTACGAAACAGATCGTATGAACAGTTGGTAATATAGAGAATGTGTGAATCAATTAGAAATCCCAGGAATAATATGTAAACTGGAATTCAAACTTTGCTTGTGTATGATGCTCAAGGTAGGAGCATAGTTACTTACTGAGTCTTATGACTCACTATACTACAATGTTTGAGTTTTGCAGGTTGGCGACCTAAAAGGTCGACCGTAGATTTCAGAGTTACAGAGTAGTCGAATAGCAGCGTTGTAGTCAACCAGTCACCAGGTCTTGGGGAAATAAAGATTCTAGTAGTTTATGTTTTAGATTGTATAAGTTGTAACGTGCTGAGCACATATGTTTATTTTAGAAAAGTTTTAGTATATGTGTATTTTCGGGCACGGAGCCCTGGTTATATTGTGTTTATATGTCTGCATTACATATTAGATGGGCCCATATATTGCATTGATGTTGAGATACCGGCCTGAGGCCGAGACTTTATGTTTATGTTGTATATGGATGCTGGCTATAGGCCACGTTACATGATGTTACGAATACATCATGCAGAAATTTTTCTAGAATCAGAGGCTTATGGAGATGGGTTTAGCCTGTCTCCTGTCGATAACATCGCTACTAAGGTGGGATGTTACATCATAGTAAAACGTTATATCCAAAATACAAACATTGCAAAGGATTGAAATTATGAAGTTGTACACTGTTAGAATGCCCAATTAAATTTCTGGCCTCCAAAACATAAATTTAATTAATATGCTAAATTAAGGGGATTAATGAAACTACAAGTATAAAATGATTGATTTTTTCTTTTAATAAATATGCACTTTTTAGTGTTCATTAACATGATATTTTTTCTAGGCCGATTCTCTATCCTAGTGGAGTTTCCATCTGTAGGAACAATGCAGTGTTTACCGCTATGCCTATGACATCGAAGACCACGACACTATTAGGATCGCGTACGTAAAACGTACGGATAGCCTATGTCCAACTGTTTATAGATTGATAACGACATGAGATTGATACTTGGCCCTAAATCACATAGTGCCTTACCAAAATATCGATTCCCAATAGTGCACGATATGATAAAGCTGTCTGGATCCTTCAGCTTTGGAGAAAGCTTCTTCTGTATAATGGCACTACACTTCTTTATGAGTGCTACTATTTCAAAATCTCTCAGCTTCAATTTCTTTGACATTATCTCCTTCATAAATTTCTCATTTTTTATAAACCGTCTACGAATGGGATATTGATATGGATCTTTTTGAAAATGTCAAGGAATTTAGAAAACTGAGCATCCAACTTCTTCTTTTGAAAGCGCTGAAAGTATGGCAAATGTGTCTTCATGATAGTAGGTGGCTTATATGAAGGAACTACTATAATGTTCTCTTCTTCTATTGATGCTTCCTCTTGAATTGTCACCTCTTTATCTTGTTTGCATTGGTCTTTAGGAGCATCTCTAATCTCTTTTACGCTCATGAGGGTTATGGCTTGGCACTGCTCTTTAGGGTGGTCCTCATTATTACTAGAAAATGCTTCTTACTGTTGATTAGTTATGGAGGAAGCAATCTGCCCATTCTACAATTCTAAAGACTTCATTGTTGCCCCTATATTGCCCATGTGTGTTTCAATATTGTTCAGCCTTAACTTATTCTGCTCAAACCTCTCTGAAGTTTTAGCAACAAACATGCTCATTAGGTCTTCTAAGGAAGGTTTCTGCTAAGCTCTTGGATAGTTGAAGCTAGATAAAATTTTTAAGGCATTCTTTGTATTAGTATATGACAGGTTCAGATAAGAGTAGTTAGGCATCAGATTGTGTCTATAATTATTGAAGTTTCGACTGTTCACATACTAGAATTGCTTATATCATTCGACAGGTAAGATCATTTTATTTGCAGCAGCATTTTTAATAGATTGTTGGCCCTGTAGATTGGTCAATGCTGTTAGATGAGTCGTGAAGGATGACACTTGAGCTATAAGTGCAATAATAGGATCTACCTCATATATATCTGCCACCTTAGGCATAGTAGTGGGCTCACTTGGCCATTGAATATTATTAATAGCCATCTCCTCCAGTAGAGCATAGGCATCTTCAGCAGATTTCTTGAACAGGGTTCCTCCAGCAGCAGCATTAACCATGGTCCTGTTTAGACCATTCAACCTATTGTAGAATAACTGAATCTGAACCCAGTCTTCAAAATTATGTTATGGGCATCCTCTGAGTAGATCTTTAAAGCGCTCTCAGGCCTCGTACAAATTCTCATTCTCCAAGTGCTTGAATATGTTTATTTCTGTTCTCAGTTGGGCAGATTTAGCTGGTGGAAAGAACCTCGTAAGAAAATTATAGCCATATCCTGCCATGTCATGATGCTCCCTGTTAATATTGATTACAGCCAACCCCTCACCTTGTCTCTTAAAGATAATAGAGACAAGCGTAGCCTGATGGTCTCTTTGGTGACGTCATTCATCTTTATGGTGTCTGTCATTTCCAAGAACATCCTTACATGCACATTGGGATCCTCTACAACTGAACCCCCAAACTGGTTCTTTTGCACCATATTAATCAATAAAGGTTTTATCTCAAAGTTGTTAGTATTGATTGGTGTCCAATCCCAGAATAATTATCGTCTACAACTAGCTTGAAGTGATCTCAGATTGCCACCTGGCGTGGATTATCTCTCTATTTTCAGCCATGATTGCTTATTTTTGAAGTGTCATTTCTTTCTTAGTCTCCTCGTTGTTCTTTCTATTTTAGGATCAAATAGGAGCGAGTCACGACTTGTGGATCTTCGTATTCACAGAAGCACAGAAAAACAGAGAAAATTCCAAAATAAAAATAAAAATAACAGAAAAAATAATAATAAATTAAAAGTCTAAATTAAAGTTAGTGATATTTGGTAATAGTATTAATGTGAATTAAATTAACAATTCCCGGCAACAGCACCAAAAACTTGTTGCGGTATTTTATATTATACCGCAAGTGTACGGTGTCAAGCTTTAGTAAAGATGAGTGAAAGAGTGTTGAACCCACATGGATTGTACTCAACTCACACTAAGTACTATAATTAATAAACCTAACTTTATTTAGAAGCAATTTAAATTAAGACTAAAAATTAAATAAATAAGATGTTAAAATATGTAATTATGAGAAACCAATATGAGAGAGATTCTAGAGTCTGATTTCACAAAGCTATCCCCTATGTATTTGTCATAAGGTATTTAATTCTTATTCAGTTGCATTGTTTATAAGTCAAGAATCCTAAAGTATTCCACTCCCTCTCCCGATCAATAGTGAAAAGATTATTAATCACCGACTTCAATATCCCTATAAAAATCTTGTAATTAACAATTCATTACGTTATGTGATTCTTTATTAACGACTTCAAATAGATTGTAGATTCTCCCGAACTCTACAAGTCTCCTAGATTATATCTCTATATCCTATTCAAAATCCCTCTCTCCCGAGTGATAGTTTCTAAACATGCATCATCTCAATTTGTGGCCAACAAACAAGAAGCATTAAACGCAAGAGAATATAAATAAACTGAATTAAAACTTTATAAAAATCAAATTGGCAAGCAACATATAGGTTCAAACATTGGCTACATCATCCTCTAGAATTATGGAGTTAGTTAATGGCCAAATAATAAAACAATGAAAGCATTGTCATGAATCTAATAGAAATCATTAGAGTTAAATGAAGAAACTAGAAGATTAAACCCAAATTAAATCCATTCGCCTTCAGACGTCACTGCCTTCGTCTCTTCTTGTCACTCTTCAATCTTTCGTATTGGATCTCTCTAAAATATATGTTTTAAGTCTTTATGTTGTGTCTTAGCCTCATCTTTTAGGGTTTTGGACTAGCTTATGTATTTATAATAAAGTCCTAGAGTCCTTATGCATGTAAAGCCCTAATTTCTGATGTTTCTAGGTGTCAGTCGCAGAGTCGCGACGCTAGAAAATGGCATTGTGATGCTGCTCCCTCGGGAAAATATGTGTGGACTGAAGGGGCATCGCGATGCCCATGAATGGAGTTGCAATGCCAGGCATAAATTCTGGCATGTTGTTTTCTATATTTTTCGCTCTTCACGCGTTCTTCTGATGCGTCTCTAGGGTCCCAAAACACATCTATTTGCTCCAAGGTCTATGTCATAATATTTCCTATCAATAAAACATACAACAAACTAAAAATACATTAAATGATACGGAATCTGACAATATAATAAGCTAAGAATGCATGAATAAGTGGGTATAAACCGCACTTATCATATACCATGATAATTTACTCACTGTACTGAATGCAACGTTGTAGTAAACTTATCTTCTCAGTTCCACACTATACTACGTATCTACGGAATTCTGACATCCCATTAACTTATTATCTACCAAACCACCCAAACCTGTGGCTAAGGCCACCCAAACCTGTGGCTAAGGCCATCCAAAACCTGTGGTGGTTTAGTCAGTTTGGTTACTTCATATTGATTATGTGAGCTAAAACGTAAGCATTAGCTAACTATGAGCCGTAAAATTTTTACTGAAACACTGAGCTTAAACCTCGGATCTCTATATAGTATAAGATACCAACACTTGATTTTATCCATTGAAATCCTCACAAACTGTATTCTAAATGTGGTAAACACCCAACACTCAAATCTTACATTAATATCACAAATTGACCATGCATATCAACATATAATGTATAAAAAGTACATACTTATAGCATATAACAATATTACACATCAAATCAAAACTATATATAACTGGTCATCCATATCAAAGAAAATATCTCCACCAGATAGGGGAAACAACTGTGCAAGGTCCAAATTCCAGAACCATATTAGGATAAAGTAACAATTCCACATGGCCTCGTGGGGCAAGCTATATGCAAAAGCTAGAATTTCTAGACTTGAAAATCATAAAATTTTAATACAAACTCTGAAAGTT
The DNA here is from genome assembly GCA_019454045.1 of Zanthoxylum bungeanum. Taxonomy (NCBI): domain Eukaryota; kingdom Viridiplantae; phylum Streptophyta; class Magnoliopsida; order Sapindales; family Rutaceae; genus Zanthoxylum; species Zanthoxylum bungeanum. Next base: position 249,395 of record SKCR01026643.1, on the reverse strand, counting down.
GTGTAGATTGGTAAAATAAAAAATCTCTTATGTTGGAAAATATCAAAGCTAGCTGGGAGTAAAATTGAATTCAAAATCTGTGATGGTATTCAAGATCAAGTATTGTCAAAATCCTATACATGAAATTCCATTTTGGTAATATGTTGGAAATCATTACTTTTATAAAAGTAAGCAGTTATGCAAAAGGATTATCATGAAATCTCCATACAACTAATAAAATCAATTCTAAATCAACAAATTCCATAATTACAGAAAGGAAACCCACGTACTCTATAAACTGTAAAACTTTTGTGTAAGCTTTTGAATCTCTATAGTTAGAATGTTGAGTTCTTATAAGGTCCCAAGAATCATCAAAATCAAGCACAAAAACGCATGAATACATCAAGGAATAATGGCGGAAACATATACTCACAATGATTGGATTTGATGCACCAAAAAAAAAATCTTTCTCCTCCTTATCATGAAACATTCGGCCAAGGCTTCCAAGAGGAGAGGGTGGCTCGGTTTTGATGCTCCATTTGTCTTCAAGATTCGGCCATGGAAGACCACCATTGAAGCTCCAAGCTTCAAAATGGATTCCATGCACACAAGTTCACAACCATATCACCTTTGTAACAAATCATAAGTGTGCTAGCTCTTTCTTTCCTTCATGCTTCTCACGTCCAAGCCTAGATTGGAGAAGAAGAAATGAAGAAAATGGCTTGAAGCCGTGAATAAGAGAGAAGAGGAGAGAGTTGGTTTCTAAAAACGTAACCCTAGCTTATAGGAGAGAGAAGACCGAATGTGATAAAAGGAGGGAGAGAAAAATTGTAATATATATTATTTTTTTATTTTCCAAAAACAAATAAAATATATATACCAAACTTTTCCAAATTCCAAAAAGTCAAAAGCAAAAGACAATCAATGCTTTTCACCTTTTACCCATCACTTTTACTATTTACATCAAGTCACTTTATCAAAGTAACAACATGTCATGTCACATCACTCAAAGTGACAAGTGATTTGACAATTGATGCGACTAGCGATTTGACGCTTGATGTGACTTGCGTGCCGCACTCGAATTCGAAATGCGAATGCGCTCACAACCATTCTCGGGCTCGGGTTCGCTAATTCCGAATTAATGAATTTTCCGTCGCGTCGTAATTAAATGATTACGCCTAGCGAATTCACTATTCACATCGCTAACGAATTAATTCTAAATTAATTCGTTCGCCCGAATTAAAATCCAATTTTAATTCCGCGTCGAAATCTAATTTCGTTTAATATATCGAATATATTAATTTACCCGATTAATTCCAAATTAATCGTTCTCTCTCTTTAAACGATATTTTATCCCAGATAAAATATCTCCGCAGTTAATCCCAGATTAATTTTCTCTCTCATCGAATTAATCCCAGATTAATTCTCTCTCTCTCTCTTCTAATTAATCTCAGATTAATTAAAGTGCGAGTCATACGTCATCGGTGAATCCTCGGGGAGCGACCCATGAGATCTCCGGATATGTTGGCAATAAATACGGTTATCGGACTATCCGAATACGCATGTACCAAGTACTATATTTTACCGATTCATAAGACAAGGTTGGCTTCTAGCAAAGCGCCATGCCTACCCAATTCTCCGGAAATATTCTTATAGGAATATAAAGATCTATATCAGGCGTAGTATACAACGTATAGTGCACATCGATCCAGTATCGAATTGTCACGTGCTAGGCCTGGGGCCGGAACCGTGTCTGCCCCATACGAAGCACATGTCGGATGTCTGGTAACTAGTCTCTATAATCGGATATACATGACCTAGTCATAATATCCCGATTGGCTGCAGCACATAAGAGCACTAGTCCCGTATCCTAAGTGACATCATCTCCACTATGACTGGAGTGATACTTCCGTCTCGACATCACACCCAATACACTACAATTCTCAATATACCCAGCATTAGCGTACGCAGAACCTATTAAAGCCCTGGACGACCGCAACCAAAGTATATTGATTGTCGTAAGTATTAGCGGTGCAAGTCTCAGATAAGACCAAATACACCTACCCTGATGTCGGACTCCCATAGACACATAGTCATACTACCAATGGGATTCCAAGGGGGTCAATCCAGAGCGAAGCTATTTCCCATACCATCGGAGAAACACAACCTCCTACTACACTTGCATGAGTATCCTATACCTAAATATATGAGAACTATGTCGTTGTGCCCTCACAAACGCGCATAAGTGTAATACTAGTCTTTTACGTATTTATCGATGTCCAATCTCGATAATACTCTGACTAGGGATATTTAATGATTTATCCTACGTGGACTGATACTGTCTCATATCATTCTCCGTCCAGGAACAAATCATAAGGACCTCTCATCATTTATACATCTAGGTGATCTAATCACAAACGATAAGAGTGTAATTTCCTTTGTCACATAGTTAATTTGTACAACAACATCATGATCTGTACAAATAGTGACGCTATGGGTCATAATTGTCCAACATAGAAATCACATAAAACCTTCTAAAAATTCTCATATCTGAAAACTTTAAAAGGCACTGAAATAAATTGGTGATTAAGGGCGTTACGTATTGTCATCCCTCTAAACACCTAGCTAGTGACATGTGGCGTTACGTATCGCGGTCCCCTACGACAATGAGGCTGAGATCTTGGGACGTTACGTATCACTGTCCCCATGGTCTAGATCTGTACATGTCCATGTGCACTGTGTCTCTCTCTGGGTATGCAAAATATATATGCATCATCATAGAAACCATATAAAGATGTAAGTCATGCATGTTGGGTTTCTCTAAGGTCCCAAAGATCATTTTAAGCATAGAAACATGTGAATACAACAATGAAATACGGCGGAATCATACTCACATTGAACGACGTTTGCGATGCGAGAACAACAAAGCTTTTTGTCTCTTTGAGCTCTCGGTAATGGGCTTTTGTTCTCCTCCAAAATTCGGCCATGGTCCTCCATTGATGCTCCAAGCTCCAAGCTTCTCAAATGGTGATTCCAAGCTCACAAGTGCGGTTCCCTATCACCTTAGGATGACCCTTTATGTGCTAGCATTGACAAGATTTACCACAAATCTTCCATTTTCTTCTTGTTGCTCACGGTTTTGGTGAAGAAAATGAGAGAAGAAAATGTTTGGCCCTTGGCCGAAACATGTAGGAGAGGGGGAGAGAGAGAGTTATGTCTTATTTTGGGTTTCAAAAACTAATGAAAAACATATACCGAATTTTGTAAAAGGCTTTCCAAAAGTCAACAAAAATTTGGAGGCAAAAATGCAATAAATGCATTCCAACAACTCACATCAACTATTCACATCACAATTGACTTGACATCACATCACTCAAAGTGATAAGTGATTTGACACTTGATGTGACTAGTGATTTGACACTTGATGTGACTTGAATTCGAAATGCGAGTGCGCCCGTAAACACTTCTGGGCTCGGGTTCGCTAATTCCAAATTAACGAATTTTCCATTGCGATGTAATTAAATAATTATGCCTAGTAAAATTACTATTCACGTCGCTAACGAATTAATTCTAAATTAACTCATTCACCCGAATTAAAATCTAATTTCAATTTCGCACTACGGGATTGGAGAATCACATGTTCCTGACGGTAGCGACCTCGGCAGTAGCGGGCTTGGTCTCAGAAGGCCCCCAAAGTCCTTCTATTCTGGCCATAAAACTTTCTGTTTTCAGCCTCCTCTTCTTCAATATCTATAACAGTCTCTCTCAACTGTCGAAAATCAGCAATCATCGAGGTCATCCTCCTCAGCTTACCATAAATAGAGGGCTTGATGCCATTGATGATCATTTTTATCTGGTCCTTCTCCGAGGGCCGAGTATTCATCTTCAGAAGCTGACTTCTCCAGCGATCTACGTACTCCTTGAAGTTCTTTTCCGGCTTCTGCTTGGTATTCTCCAAGTCACGGAGTGACAAGTCAATCTCCAAGTTTGTAACATACTGTTTCAGAAAGGCGTCTGTCAGTTCCCTCCAATCTACCTTAATATTTCCTTCAAGGCTATGGTACCACACTACGGGTGCCCCCTCGAGCAACATCCCAAACATCTTCTGAACATGGCACTGTGACAGGCCGACTAACTCATAACTGAAACATACTGTCGGAGATGGACTCTCGGATCCCTATTCCCGTTGAATTTGGCTATATCGGGCATCTTAAACTGAGCCGGCAGCTATTCCTTAAAGGTTATCGCCTCATAGTCCAATAAGTCCTCATGTTTACCCCCCATCTTGCGGGTAACCGATTCTACCTGATCACGGAGTTTCTGTAACTCGGCCTGAGACCCAGCTATTCTTCCTACGGTATACTCAGCCATATCATCATCAAATACATGGATATCATCATTCAACCTGTTCGGAGGCTCCTCACGCCTCACATTCTAAGAATCTCCCCCAGCACAGGGCACAACCATATTAGCCATAGCAGCGATCAAAGCTTGTAATTGTTCAGTAATCTTGGTGAGCCCATTCTCCACCTGATCCATATGGGATCCCTCATTCTCTGATTCGCTCGTATTTACTGACGGCTTTTTGATGAGTCTTCCTTCTTCCCTAACCCAATGGGAATCTATGATGGCTTTTAAAATTCTCAGTCAGCATGAATGCGTGCAATGCATGTAATATACAAGCCCATAAAAAACTTCACACTAGTCGGCCCATTATCATTTTTAAAGCGTTTAATCACGCTATTGCATGGCGCAAACTTGTCCCAGTTGAAAAAGGCCCAACAGGTTTACACTTTGCAATAACGCGGCTAAACAACTCCAAATGATGAGAGGCCCAATCACAAGATGGCCCATCAGCATTTTAGAAACTTTTGGCCCAATTGTCATAGGATACGAACTCGTCCCAGTTTAAATGGCCCAACAAGTTCGCATTTCTGACAAGAAGTCCAACTGAATCAAAATGATGATGGTCCTCAAATATAAGCATAAAGAGATAATTCAAGCACAAAGCAATAATTTCTACAGAGTGGCCCATCGACATTTCAAATGCTTTTGGGCCAATTATCATAGGATACGACTCATCCCAGTTTAAATGGCCCAACAAGTTCGCATTTCTGACAAGAAGTCCAACTGCATCCAAATGAGGATGGTCCCAAGCATAAACATAAAGAAATAACTTCTACTAGTTCTACGACTAACGTTCACAGATGGGTTTACAGGAGTGCGGAAAAAGGCTCTCGCTGACGAAGGATCACCCACAACTAGGACTCCCCACTCAAGGGTTCAAGTGACCAAGTGAGCGCACCTTTTTTATACCTTACGGTACGTGCCAATGAGTTACGGTGTGTGACTAACTGTCGAATAGATTCCCTATTATAGATTCCCAGAGAGAGGGTGGAGTGAACTCTCTTAAATACCCAAGTCTCTTAAGCTCTTATCACCTTGGTGACAGGAATACACAACGAGTCATCCAAACTAGTCTGTCACAACAAGCTACGAGTAATGGTTATCTCGGTGCCTTCACAGTTTTTCCTTATAGAAAGGTAGTGAATGAAGGAAGACATCGAACCATCACCTAGCCTTAACAATGCCTTTGATTAAAACCCCTTAACCCACTATAGACACGGTCAACTAAAGCACAAATCATACACATCACAAGACATTATTTCGGGGCCAATTCTCTATCCCAGTGGAGTCGCCAGACTGTAGGACACATATGTTGATGACGCTGTTCTAGGCTCACGGCCTAGTTAGGAGTACGGAATAGCCCGCGGGGGAACTAAACCAGAGAAATAACATGGAGTCACCACCCGGTGTGAATCGGGAAAATATGGTTTAAGGCCGTACTCACCCCTCGTAAAGGAAGACCTCAAACCGTTGGGTTCGGAATGGTCCCTTACTTATGCCACTTGTAATGATATGATTTTGCAATGAATTAACCGAATCTATGCAACATATATTTCAAAAGTATTATATTCATAAGTTCACATGCATAAAAATAAAACTCATAGCTAAACTTACATATAACCTATATCTAAGTTTGCATACTTAGCAAGTAAGCATTATAACGACAAACATACAATTTCATAAGCACATTATATTCATGGATACAGAAACGCAAGTAAATAATAATTACACAAGCATGCATAAAAGTAAAACGGAATAACAGCAAACACATAATTTCATAAACACATCGTACTTACAAATACGGAAACACAAGTAAACGATAATTACTCAAGCATGTATAATGAAGAGAAGCAATTAGGTGAAAAATACAAAGAGATAATTCAAGAGGCAATTGTACATTGAAATAAACGTGCAATAATACGATACAGAAAAGTAAATAACGAAATAATAAATGGCGCGGCAAAGTATCATGGTAAAGGTAGCCTTTTAGGATTTTCTTCCCTCAAATAGAGAACCTTTAGACCAACGTAATAAGCTCATGTGTGTTACGTTATGATGCATGATTAAACAAAGAGATGGCATACAACAAGCAAATAACGGAATAATAAAGTCGCGGTAACACATCGTGGCAAAGGTAGCCCCTAGGCTTTTGATCCCACGAAATGGAGGACCTTTAATCCAACTTGATAAGCCCATGCGCATGACATTATAATGCATAAAAATAAACAAGACAATGATATGGGACTTCGCATGCTGAACATATCTCACATTCAACCAAACATACTTTGTCCCGCAAGGCAAAGTACTGTCGTAAAGGTAGTCTTTTAGACTTTTCTTCTCTCAAATAAAGGACCTTTAGACCAACATACTAAGCATATGCGCACTATATCATCAACACATAAACAGATAACTTGCGGAAAATAAGAAGAGGAATATTAAAAGGCGCGACAAAGTACTATCGTAAAGGTAGTCTTTTAAACTTTTCTTCTCTCAAATAGAGGACCTTTAGACCAACATACTAATCCCATGCGCATCATATCACAATGCATATAAAATAAATAAGACAAGGATATGGGACTTCGCATGCCCCATTAAACGTATCTCACATTCAATTGAACATACTTCGTCCGGCGCGGCAAAGTACTGTCGTAAAGATAGTCTTTTAGACTTTTCTTCTCTCAAATAGAGGACCTTTAGACCAACATACTAAGCCCATGTGCACTATATCATCATTATACAAGCAAATAACACATGGAAATTAAATGACAGAATATAAAATGTGAATAATAAATACACAAGATAAAATAAAGCAAAATATATGTCGTTTACTCAAGTGGTACGTGGAGTTGTCTCCCAAGTACAGACCGCACTACCGTCCATTCGGATTTGACTACGTAATTTACGTCTGGGTTTCCATCTGATATACCACAAGAGGCGACACATTTTCCATTCATCCAATATCCACAACACGTATTATTCCACAATACTCATGCATAGAAATATTAATAAAAATAAAAGGAATAAGCAGAAATAAATGAAGAAGGGTGCACTCAGGTCTAACCTCTTTTGTCGTCTCTCGAAAGCGCGTTACATTGCCGTCGGGAGGGTTGATGCTCCGTTATTTTTCTGGTTTACCGCTGTTTTGGATTGCAGTTTTTCTCACTGTTTCGAGGCAAATTCTGGACTGTTTTGGGCAGTTTTTAAGGGGGATTGGGCTGCTGTTTTTGGACTGTTTTAAGGCTAAAAAATTGGGCAATTTATGCGGCGGGTTCAGGGTATTTTCTAGGCAGTTTTAAAAGTCTAATAGGCGTGCAGTTTAGGGGGCAATATGTGGCAGTTTTGGAGGCTATGTGCATGTAGTTTTGGGTGTGATATGTGACAGTTTTGAAGGCTATGTGCGTGCAGTCTGTGGTGGTGTTTTACGGAAGTTCAAGGAGGGGTTTTTGGGTGGTTTGTGCGGTAATTTGGGATCAGTTATTGGGAAGTTAGCGTGAGGGACGAGGGTTGTTGCTTTGGATTGAATTGGGGCTTATGCGTTGAATTAAAGGGATGGTTTTGAACATGGCCATGTGTGACGATGAAGGCTTGTAATGTGTTGAGGGGGGTTTGCGTGAATGGGAGCTTTGTGGCAGGAGGCGTGATCTGTTGAGGGCAGGTGACATGATGAGTGTTTTGAAGGCAGTGAGTGGGTTGGTGGTTGTGAGTATTAGTGGGTGCAGTGGTCTTTGTATTATTGTCGGTGCGAAGTTTGGAGGGGCAGTTAATCATGAAGGGCGTGGTCAGGTTTGGGTAATGAGTGCATTGAGGTCGTTGAATGAGAAGGGCATTCCCGGCTTGGTGAGAAAGGCGTGGTTATTTAATGGGTGAGGTGTGTTTCACGTTACTAGAGAAGGGCACGTATGCATGGTTTATGAGGGGAGCAAGGGACGTGTGGCTTTAGGGTTTTTCTTTGTGCTTGTTTGCGTGAGAGGTGAGAGAGAGAAAGTGTGCTAGGGTTTCGATTTTTGGGTTGAGAGAGAGGGATGTAGTGCCGTAAATGAGAGAGGTAGAGTTTGGTTTTTGTCCTGTTTTTATAGTTGTAATCTAGGGTTTATTTGTTTGTGCATGGGATTTTTTTTAAAAAGAAACAAGATCAATTAAATAAAAGGATATTTAATTAGTTTATAAAGGGAAAGAATATTTATATTTTTGGTGAGTGATATATTAAAATTAGGTGAGTGATTTATTTAATTTAGGTATTGATTTATTTAAATTAGGAATTTAATTCAATTAGATTTTAATTTAATTTAATTTCAATTTAATTTGTGACATGTATTTTAAATATTTTAATTATTTTTGGAATGGGCTTGGGTGAGATGGGCTTGGTGTGTGTCTTAGTGATGCGTGGGCTAAGGGTGTGTTTTAAAACGAAAGTCCAACAAGCAAACCCGAAGCACAACGAGCGAATAAAATCCAACAAAATACTGATTTTTGTCTTTTCCCTTCTGATGTCTGTTTCCCGTGACTTCTGTGACCTAAAAGGTAGTGCCTCTAAATGAGACTCATCATAGGGACTTATGTGCAAAAATGCAGTGCATACACACATTATACTAAGTATCTACGGAATTCTGACATCCCATTAACTTATTACCTACCAAACCACCCAAACTCATGGCTAAGGCCATCCAAAACCCATGGTGGTTTAGTCAGCTTAAACTATGGCTGGTTACTTCATATGGATTATGTGAGCTAAAACGTAAGCATTAGCTAACTATGAACTGTAAAGGTTTTACTAAAACACTGAGCTTAAACCTCGGATCTCTATACAGTATAAGATACTGACGCTTGATTTCATCAAATGGAATCCTCATAAAATGCATTCTAAATGTGGTAAACACCCAACACGCATCTCTTACATTAATATCACAAATCGACAATGCATATCAACATACAATATATACTAAGTACATAATTATAACATACTATAATCTTACTCATCAAACCAGAACTAGATATAATGGGTCTTCCATATCAAAGAAAATATCTCCACCAGATAGGGAAACCAACTATGTAAGGTGACAAGTTAAAAAAGTGGTCTTTTACTCCCAAGTATAAAAGTGTCGAAGTGATAAAATAACCCAGTAAGTCTGGGATCGATTCACAGGGAATAGATTTAATAAAATAGAATGATAAGTAGAGTGAAAAGAAAAATGTATGGTTTGTTGGAAACTTTTAAGTGAAAATATAGTAATAAAATGAAATATTAGAGTTGGAGGATCCACTTTTAATATTTCAAATCTAGAAATCTCTCTTAATTATAATATATAATTGTCCTTATTACCCAATTTATTTAGCTTAGGAATTAATTATGCCAATATATAGAACCATCTATAAAGGTGGTAGTCATTTCTGTGAATAACTAATCCTGCTAAGGTACTAAATATACTAAAAATATAAAACCAGCCATAAAGGCGGTGATACTGTATAAAACCAGACATATAAGTGATGATACCTTTTGTCTATAATAAGTCATACCAAGGTACTCAATTATGCCAAAATCGTATAAACCATCCATATAGGTGGTAGCAAGATAAAACCACCATATAGGCGGTAGAAAGATAAAAACCAGCCATATAGGCGATAGCCAGTTTTGTCAATAATTAATCTAAATCTAAATCAAGTTTTACTCATTAGATTATAATTTATTTATTATAATATATGTGAGATTGATCTAAGTTTTCATTATAAAAGCTTCACTAATTACCCCAGCAAAAAGAAATTGGCTACTCATTTTGTAATTAAACATACTCGTAATTTTATTACTGAAAGAAAAAGACATTATAAAAAGCTTTAATAAATAAACACACAAGACACACTCTCCAAAATCTATAGAGGAATTCGGAAAGAAAGTATGAAAATTTCTTCTTCTGGAGGCTTCAATTTATAGGAAAAGTTTAGTCAGCGCATCACGACGCCAAGGCTCTGTGCGTCACGCAATGAATGCCACTTTAGGGAAATATGTTGAGAGAATAGTGCGTTCCATGGTGTCTTTATCTTATAAGGCATGTTTTCAGGACATAGAAATCGGCGACGCTGTTCTAGGCTCGCGGCCTAGTCAGGAGTACGGAGTAGCCCACGGGGGAACTAAACTAGAGAAATAAAATGGAGTCGCCACCCAGTGTGAATTGGGAAAATGATTTAAGGTCGCACTCACACCGTTGGGTTCAGAATGGTCCTTTATTTATGCAACTTGTAATGAAAGGATTTGTGTAATAATTTAACCAAGTCTACGCAACCTACATATACGAGAGTAACCTACGTCTAAGTTTACATACATCCTATGTCTAAGTTCGCATGCATAAAAGTAAGTCGACATAACGGAAAGCACGTAATCACGTGAACGTATTAAATCGATAAACATGGCAATATAACAACATAAATATAGAAGAGACATAATTAAGTTCCTAATGCGAAAGAAATAAATAAATCATGCTTGAAAATAATATGCTAAACGACTAAATCATGCATAAAAATAATATACTAAATGACTAAATCATGCATAAACAAATAACATATTAAACGACTAAATCATGCATAAACACAAGGTTTGATGAAATGAAATACGTGCGTCTCTCAAGCGGTACGTGGCATTGTATCCAGAGTGCAGACCGTAACATAGTCCATTCGGATTCGGCTACGGAATTTACGTCCGGGTTTCCATTCGATATACCGCAAGAGATAACAAATATTTCATTCATCCCATGGTCATAGCACATATTAACCAACAATACTCATGTAAAGAAACATAATAAATAACAGAAAAAGAACGTGAATAAATAAAAAAGGTTCCCTCAGGTCTAACCTTTTAAGTCATCTATTGGAAGTGTTTTACGCGGTCGTCGGAAGGGTTGATGCTCCGTAACTCCTCCGGTTCACTGATTCAACATTTTCCTTCATTGCTTCACTATTTTGGGCTGCTGTTTTACACTGTTTTGTTGATGTTTTTGCTGTATTTTTTGTCACTATTTTGCGGTAATATGGTGCGATTTTAGGTGATTTTTGTGGATTTTACTGGGCAGTTTTGGGATATGTTTCACTTTTTAAAGGTGTAATGTTTCTGGACAGTTTTGTGGTTTAAGGTGCAATGTTTCTGGACAGTTTTACGATAATTTCAGGGGTTAAATTTTGATAATTCTGGGCAGTTTATTGGAATATTTCGGTGGTGTTTTTGGCAGTTTATGGGTGTTTTCAGGCAGTTTACTAAGCAGTTTCTACGGTTTTCTGGATTGGCTCGGTTGTTGTTCATGATTTATTTGGTCGATGTGGTATGAGAGCTACTTATGTGTGTGACATGTGTGTATTCTGAGGAGGCAGGTTTAGTCGGCAATGGCTTGGTTTTGTTGATGAGTTGAAGGGCAGTTTGAGTGAGGCGTGGCTGCTGAGTGAGTTGAGTGGTGCTTTTGTGCTTTGTTGTTTGTGTTTTTTCATTTACGTGATAGAGGGGGCTGTGGCGTGAGGGCAGTGTGGTTTCAAGGGTTGTGTGATTTAATTATTTATGGGTGGCTACCAGAGTTTATGGGACGTGTGTCTGCATGGTTAATGGGGTTACGAGGGGTGAGGATGTTATATGTTTGTGACCGATGTGGGGCGTGAGGTAGCTTATGTTTTTGGGCTGCTTAAGGGTGTGATGATCTGAAGGGTGATTTCAAGCGTGCAGTTTGTTGAGGTCGAGGAGTGATGATGCTATGTGAGGGGTTGAGTGGTCTTGTTGATTTGTGAGGGCTGCGTTGAAGGCTGTTGTTAGGGTTTTTATTATTTTTTCAGAGAGAGAAGTGAGAGATAGAGGGTGAAGAGAGAAGGGCGTAAATCAGATGGAGGGGCCGTGAATGAGAAGGGAATGCTAGGGTCTCCAAGGTTGGGTTTATGCTTCTTTTTTATAGGCAAGGGTTGAGGTTTAACTTATACGGGGTAGTAAAACCTATATTGTGTAATTATAGGGGAATATTTAATTTGTGTGTCACAAAGAAAGAATCTCTCCAAATTAAGAAGGTAAATTGATTTGATTTGATTTTATTTATTTAGTTTAGGAATGTGGTTTAATTGGATTAGGAAAGTGATTAATGAGATTTGATTTGAATCTTTTAATTTGAGAAGGTGATTTTATTTATTTTCAACATGTGTTTAATGTGTGAGTTTGTTATTTTGGAAAGGGATGGGCGTGTATTTGGTCTCCTTAGGCGTGTGTTTTAGGTTTTTGGTGTGTGACTTGCGGGGGTTTGGGCCGAGGAAAAATTTAAAGCAGAGGTCTAACAAGCAAACCCGAGGCTAAGCAAACGAATTAAATCCAACAAGGTGTCAATTTCTGACTTCTTTCCTTCCGACGTCAAATCAACGAAGTTGCGGAATACTCATATCGATCGGTTAAGCGACGCGGGAGGCAACAAAAAATTCTTTTCTGCTCAATAATGGACTTCTCACAACTTACTGTTTTGACGTCCATTGATGCTTATTGAACAAGCTTCAAGCTTCGTCAAACGATTTTCGGCTTATGGGTGGACTTCCTATCACCTTCGTATGTCTCTCGGAGTGCTAGCTCTTATGATTTTTGCCACAAAAATCAAACACTTGCTTCATTTTTCCTTCAAGACTCACGACAGTTCACTGCCAAGAACAGAAGAAATTTTGCCCTCCAAGGGCTTGAAGAAGAGAGGAAAGAGAGAGAAGAAGTTGTGTGTGTCATGATTTGGTTGATGGCTAAAGTGTATCTAACACACTTTTATGAATTTCAAATTTATTTCATGTGAATTTGGCTTTCAAAAAGTCAAACAATTAAAGCCAATCAACATCCATCAAGTCACATCCATCAAGTGGTCAAGTCATATCATTCAAGTTGTCAAGTCACATCACTCAAAGTGACAAGTGATTTGACGCTTGAAACGACTAGCGATTTGACGCTTGATGCGACTAATGATTTAACACTGAATTTGACTTACGTGCCGCACTCGAATTCGAAATGCGAATGTGCTCGCAAATAATCTCGGGCTCGGGTTCGTTAATTCCAAATTAACGATTTTTCTGTTGCGTCGTAATTAAATCTAATTTAATTAAATAATCATGCCAAGCATAATTACTATTCACATCGCTAACGAATTAATTCTAAATTAATTCATTTGCCTGAATTAAAATCTAATTTTAATTCCGCATCGAAATCTAATTTCGTTTAATATATCGAATATATTAATTTAGTGATTAATTCCAAATTAATCGTTATCTCTCTTTAATTGATATTTTATCCCAGATAAAATATCTCCGCAATTAATCCCAGATTAATTTTCTCTCTCTTCTAATTAATCTCATATTAATTAAAGTGCGAGTCATACGTCATCGGTGAATCTTCGGGAAGCGACCCATGAGATCCCCGGATATGTTGGCAGTAAATACGGTCGTCGGACTATCCGAACACGTAAGTACCTCTACTATATTTTACCGATTTACAAGACAAGGTTGGCCTCTAGTAAAGCGTCATGCCTACCCAATTCTCCAGAAATATCCTTATAGAAATTAAGGATCTATATCAGGCATAGTATACGTAGTATTGTGTATGTCGATCCAGTATAAGACTGTCACGTGCTAGGCCTGGGGCTGGAGCTGTGTCTGCCCCGTACGAAGCACATGTCGAATATCTGGTAACTAGTCTCTATATCGGATATACATGACCTAGTCATAATATCCCGATGACTGCAGTACTTAAGAGCACCAATACCGTATCCTACGTGACATCATCTCCACTATGACTGGAGTGATACTTCCATCGTGACATCACACCCAACACATTACGATTCTCAATATACCCAGCATAGGCGTACACAGAACCTATTAAAGCCCTGGACGACTGCAACCGAAGTATATTGATTGTCGCAAGTATTAGCGGTGCAAGTCTCAGGTTAAGACCAAATACACCTAACCTGATTTCAGACTTCCATAGACACATAGTCATACTACCAATGGAATTCCGAGGGGTCCATCCAGAGCGAAGCTGTTTCCGTACCATCGGTAAAACACAACCTCCTATTACACTTGCATGAGTATCCTATACCCAAATATATGAGAACTATGCTATTGTGCCATCACAAGTCGCATAAGTGTAATACTAGTCTTTTACGTATTATCGATGTCCAAACTCGATAATACTCTGACTAGGGATATTTAATGATGTATCCTCGTGGACTGATACTGTCTCATATCATTCTCAATCCAGGAACAAATCATAAGGACCTCTCATCATTTATACATCTGGGTGATCTAATCACAAATGATAAGAGTGCAATCTCCTTGTCACATAGTTAATTGTACAACAACACCATGATCTGTACAAATAGTGACGCTAAATGTCATAATGTCCAACAATCTCCCACTTGGCCTATAGCCAGTCACTCGAATGTCTTACAACCGAACTATATATGGTTGGCTCAAATTGCTGAGGAAACGCTTTCGCCAGCGGATTTGCATGATTATCATCTGATGCGATTTATTCGATCATCACATCGCCATGATGTATGATCCGAACGAATCAGATGAATATCGAAGTATGTATCTGGATCGTTGATGAGACCATTAATTATTTAGCCTGTGCTGACGCCTAGCTTAGCTGCTAACAGAACTATATCTAATCTAATTAGATTTGTTATTGACCCATATGGCTTCTATTGCTGCCTCAGCTGCAGCAATTATCCGCATTTATTTTTTATTCGGTAACAGTATCTTGCTTGGAAGATTTCCAGCTCACTGTTCCATTATTCAAACTGTATAGTACCGTTTCTGACTTATAGTCATTTTATCGGTTCAGGAAACTTGCAGTAGTGATCCCAGTCACTCCAAGTTCTCATTCTCCATAGATTAAGACAGCATCCTTAGTTCTCTAAGATACTAACGGATGTTCTTAACATCAATCCAGTGACTATCACTTAGATTGGCTCGATTGTGAATCCATATGCTCAAAGCGTATGAGACATCAGGTCACGTATATTTTTCAATGTACGAGTTCTCGGAGAGTCTTAACAACTTTAAATCTATCCCAGTAGATCTTTATTCCTAGAATAAGGGTTGTTTCTCCCAAGAATTCTACAGAGAATTATTTTCAAAAGCCAAACTTTCGCCGATTGTTTTATGGGAATATCATTTCCAAGAAATGACATATCATCATTATTAGGACATTCATTGTCAGTGCGCTCCCACTAACCTCCTTATATACACAAGAATCATATTCGTTTTGAATCAAATCATACACCATTATGATTACATCAAAACGGTAATTTCAAGAACTCAATGCTTGCTTCAATCCAAACATGGATCGAATAACCTGCAAACCTTGTTTGCTAGTTTTGGTACGATAAAATCGACAGGATTTTATAAACATCCTCTAAAAGGCTTCCTTTTCAGGAAAGTGATTTTCCGTTAAGCTGTCATATTTCATAGATGAAACATGCAGCTTTAGCAAGCATTATCCAAATGGATTTACCGTGGCAACAGGTAAAAAAGATTGAATCGTAATCAACATAATGTTGATAACGATACCTTTCCGCTAAAAGCCTAGCTTTATACGTTGGTATGTTGCCATCCATGTATGTCTTCCTTGAAGACTTATATAGTACCTATAGGCACAATGCCTTTCGGTACAACAACTAGTGTCTAAACATAGTTGATATACATGGAATCCATTTCGGATTCATATGGCACTTTGCCATTAATAGGAAGTCGATACCTTGTATCATTACCTCATACGTCGTCAGTTGGTATACCTCAATAAGATAGACATCTTTATGAGGTGAGATCAAAAACCCATGTCCCAGGTTGTTTTCTGACTCTCTCCGACTCACGCGGTTCCTGTGTATTCGAAGATTATTGGTAATAGTTTCATCCTTGATGAACTATTTATATTCCATTAGGAATCGGTGCCTGGATAGTATTACTCGATTTTCATCGAGTTTTACTATCCTCCCACTTACCACTGCATTTCGGTATTCCTCTTATGAAAACCGCATGGCGAGCAACAATCTAATTGTTCTTTGGTGAGATGTATAAGTGCAATACTTATGGTATCCCTAGGATAACCTATAAATGGCACTTATCCAATTTGGGTTTTAGTTTGGTATCATCCAAACGTATGTCTAGCATCCCAAATATTCAGGATTGAGAAACCCAGTTTCTTTCCCGTTCATATATAATATGAAATCTGTCTAACAGATTTTATGGAACCTTATTCAAATTAAGTTCTGCACTATTTATGCTTATCCGTTGAAGGAAATGGTAGCTCAGAGCGACTCATGATTAACCTTATCATGTCCAACAAAATTCGGTTACTCCGTTCGGACACACCGTCAAAAAATGACGTGTTCCTAAAGGAGTCCTCATTGAAAGAATACTTTACTCTTTCAAGTATATTAGAAATTTATTGCTTAAGTATTTTCCATTACGGTCTTACCGTGACGGTTTAATGCTTTAGCCGATTTGTTTGTCTATTTCGTGTCGAAACTGTGAAAGTTTCCGATTCGTGTTTAAAAAAGAAACACTTAACCATAACGTGATGCCACATCCGTAAAGGTCACGAAATATTCATATCCACCTCTAGCCTAGCTAGACATGGGCCCACTTGCTTCACTATGAACTAGGGCTAACAGATTGATGGCATTTGCACTTTTACCAAGTACATAGTGTTTTAGGCACTTTGCCCAATAAACTAGATTCGTAGACTTTATTTGAATGTAATCAAATTAGTCCTAGTACCCACTCTTCAAAAGTGCGGATATACAATTCTTGTTTCATTGTGTCCCAGACATCAATGCCACTTATAGTTTCATCTGATCAAATCAGTTTGAGCTATTGTTTGTCATGTTATACGTTTGAGATTTATTTATATTCAAAATATAAATACTGTTATTCACATCTAATGTGTTTATCTCAATATCATCTTCATATAATAAAACACTTTAGTGTTCTAGAATATAAAGGTTCACCCGCAGCGGGTCAAACACTGATATAGAGATAATGTTTCTAGTCAAACTAGTTACATTATAACAGTTTCCAAATTTAGGTACATACCCGAGGGTAGTTCCTAAACTTAGGTATCTACGGTTAAAACAGTGACTTTCGTCCCGTTTCCAATTTGTAGATTAATCTCAATTGAAGTCAGTATCCTGCTCATAGCAGATTCTGAACACCAGTACATAATTTATGTACCACACTAAGTATCTAAAATCCAATTTCAATACTAGTACTGAACATAGTTTTGACAAACATATTTGAAGTCGGAGTCTTACTCGTCTTTAATTGCTTCATGTCTGCTTTGTCCAAACGGCAGTCACGCTTCCGCGATCCCGTTTGCCACAATTTAAGCAGACATTTTAGGATATGTCCTTTATCTTCACAGAAGATTATAATGATTTTACCTTTGCCCTTTTCAACATTCCAGTAGCCTTTGGCCAAGCCTTGGCCATGTAGAATATCCAAGTAAGGTGCGCCTCGCACTACTTGCCTAATTGCAAACTTTGACTTTATCTCTTTGAGAATAGTCATTAACTTCCAAGAGTTTAATATTGCAATTTAGTACTTCTAAAATCTAAGCATAGATTTATGAAGATCCTTCAATTTCATTATCATACTTGAAGGATCTAATCCTTTGTTCTGACAAAGAAATTAAGGAGTCTACTGCGACAAGCTTAATGGATTAAGCACTAAAGTTATCATTGCATAAATCTTCCAAAGATTGTGCTCGACTATTTGCTTAACTCCGGCTTAGGCATAATATGTTATTTTATCAAATAAAGTAACTTATTATTTTCCAGGACCATCCTGAAATTTATTCCCAATTTGAAAATTAAACCATTTAAATACATTTTCCCTAGGATTATGTTTTAAATGTCAATCTTTCAGTTTTATCTTGATTCTAATAGTCCAACTATTTAATCAATGATTTTAGGTACTATTTATTACAATGATTACAATAGTCCAACAATTTAATCAACTATAATTTAATAGATTAAAATCAATTATATTGATTACTATAATCCAATTATAAAATCAATTATAAATGAATAGTTTGAATACCGTCTAATTGTTAATTAAAACAACATTTTAAATATTACTCCAACTAATATTTAATTTATAACGACGAATGATATTTGTGATTGAACCCGTATGGCAAGTAATTAAACGAATATTGCAAATTCAATTCTTGCCTCCCACTATTTTTCGGCGAGCCTCTAACCCTCTGTCGAGTATTCGGGAAACCGTGTTTCCTAGTAGGCTAAGATCCCGTTAAATATCACACAATCTTGACTTTGGCCAACAAATTGTATGATAATTAACTAGGTAGATCTCTAAGATCAATTGGATCCAATCCAATTCCTAGAACCGGTAGGGGGACATCCAAGTCCGAAACATATATCTTATATATTCCAATACATCCAATGTATTACCTAACCATTTTTCCTCTGAATCAACTAAGCCTTCGCTTTGGCACAACAAGCTTAGTGATCCCAGTTAAGTGCGACCCATTGACCATGGAAAGCTTCGTAATCAATGTCGATGGACAAGAAGTGGTCTTGACTTTGGCCAACAAACACAACTTGGACAAGACACCGATATGGAACAAAGCTCTCGTGATTCAAACACATCCTCGAAGGACAGAGGCCTTGACTTTGGCCAACAAGCCAATGCCAGTCTTGGATCTTGAGTGAGAATCACTCAATGGAAGGAAAGACGCTTAATATTTTGCGAGGGTTTTTCGCGTGCAAATTGACAACCAATTTATTATCTTTGTTAAGGTCTCATCATCATACACCCTTAAACATGCATTCTAAACACATAATAAAGCGCATATGAAAAATAATAATGATATGCGGAAGGATACTTTACACATTGATCCTAGATTAGATCTCTCATTTTCTCTCTCGCGCTAGCACATGTATTTGCTTCTACCCGTTACACTACACTTCTAAAGAAACCTCATTTACATTTAGGGGAATAGGTGAGAAGAGAATACAAAGAATAAGGAGGTGATAAGGCTGGACACGCAGGTCAAATTTAATAAATCAAATTTATTACAATAATTTCTAAAATTGCCCCACCCATCTAATATCCATCCGATATACATTATTCATGCATCGCAACCATGTATTCACACAAGCATGTTATCAATCAATCTAATCAAATTAATTAATCTGATAATTAATGACCATCCAATGTTCAAACAACGATTTGATTTTGTGCGAGTCAAACTCGTTTTGTGAATAAGTACTCAAAGTACGAATTCTCGAATTAAATTACACTACATAATTAAATCCAATTCAATTTGTATTTAATACTAATTCACCATTTAATTCCAAATTAAATACTACATTTTATCAACGAACCTTTACGACTTAAATTCCAAATTTAATCGCTTCGGGTCTCAAAGCCTGATTAACGTCCAACATCAATTTAATTAAAGTCCAATGGGCTTTCAATTAATTTCTTAAAGGCGTGGACTTTTGGTCAACTCAGGTCAAACCGAATAACCAAAATCCAATCCGGTAGTTACCCCAAAAGCTTAGAAATCAATTTAGGCCCATTAGGCCCAATTAAACTTTAAAGGTCCATTAAGTCGCATTTGGGCTTTATAGAAGCGGTTTTGGGCCCAATTGGATCCAATCCATTTGGCCTAGACCTAACTTGGTACAAACAAGCCCAATAAGCCCAATAACAACTTAACAAGCCCAATTACTATTTAAGGCCCAATTTAATTAAATTCAAAATCCAATTTCACATTTAATTAAATTAAAGTGTATAGCATTATTCATTACCCAAATCAATATTTCCAAAACATTAATTTGTACAATTAATCATGCTCATTCATATTAAATCATGTCCAACACAATTTAATTAAAATCAAACCCAAACATGCTTATCAACTCTCGGCTTTGGAAGGTAATTTTATGTCCGATTCGGTTTCAATCCAATTAATTCCACAATCGACATTAAATCAACATCCTCAATCGTTTCCAACTCATCCAATGAATCAAAAAATGAAATCACCAAGAATTTAGGGCTATAGGCATTCGGCCAACATAAATAATTTGGGGAAAAATGTTCCAAACATAATTTCATCAAATTGATCCAATCAATCATCAATTAAAACACATTTAAGCATACTAATTCATCCAATTTCATTATACATGCTCAAAATCAATTTTACCTAAATTTTAAGCCCTAAACATTTCATGCTCAACCTTGCTCATAGATACCATTGTTGGTGTTTGCTAAGGTCCCAAGATCATTAAACAAGCATGAAACATGTGTGAATACAAATCAACGAAGTTGCAGAATACTCACATCGATCGATTGAGGGACGCGGAAGGCAATAAAAAATTCTTTTCTGCTCGACAGTGGACTGCTCATAACTCACTATTTTGGCATCCATTGATGCTCCTTGAACATGCTTCAAGCTTCGTCAAACGATTCCCGGCTCATGGGTGGACTTCCCTATCACCTTCACATGTCTCTCGGAGTGCTAGCTCTTATGATTTTTGCCATAAAAATCAAACACTTGCTTCATTTTTCCTTCAAGACTCACGGCAGTTCACTGCCAAGAACAGAAGAAATTTTGCCCTCCAAGGGCATGAAGAATAGAGGAAAGAGAGAGAAGAAGTTGTGTGTGTCATGATTTGGTTGATGGCTAAAGTGTATCTAATACATTTTTATGAATTTCAAATTCATTTCATGTGAATTTGGCTTTCAAAAATTCAAACAATTAAATCCAATCAACATCCATCAAGTCACATCCATCAAGTGGTCAAGTCACATCATTCAAATTATCAAGTCACATCACTCAAAGTGTCAAGTGATATGACGCTTGAAACGACTACCGATTTGACACCTGATGCGACTAATGATTTAACGCTTGATTTGACTTATGTGTCGCACTCGAATTCGAAATACGAATGCGCTCGCAAATAATCTCGGGCTGGGTTCGTTAATTCCAAATTAACGATTTTTCCATTGCATCGTAATTAAATCTAATTTAATTAAATAATCATGCCAAGCATAATTACTATTCACTTCACTAATGAATTAATTCTAAATTAATTCGTTCGCCCGAATTAAAATCTAATTTTAATTCCGCGTCAAAATCCAATTTCGTTTAATATATCGAATATATTAATTTACCGATTAATTCTAAATTAATAGTTATCAATTAATCCCAGATTAATTTTATCTCCCTTCCAATTAATCCCAGATTAATTAAAGTGCGAGTCATACGTCATCGGTGAATCTTTGGGAAGTGACCCATGAGATCCCCGGACTATCCGAACACGTAAGTACCTCGTACTACGTTTTACCGATTTACAAGACAAGGTTGGCCTCTAGCAAAGCGCCATGCCTACCCAATTCTCCAGAAATATCCTTACAGGAATTAAGGATCTATATCAAGAGTAGTATACGTAGTATTGTGTATGTCGATCCAGTATCGGACTGTCACATGCTAGGCCTGGGGCTGGAGCTGTGTCTGCCCCGTAAGAAGCACATGTCGGATGTCTGGTAACTAGTCTCTATATCGGATATACATGACCTAGTCATAATATCCAGATGACTGCAGTACTTAAGAGCACAAGTACCGTATCCTACGTGACATCATTTCCACTATGACTGGAGTGATACTTCCGTCCTGACATCACACCCAACACACTACGATTCTCAATATACCCAGCATAGGCGTACACAGAACCCGTTAAAGCCCTGGACGATCACAACCAAAGTATATTGATTTTCGCAAGTATTAGCGGTGCAAGTCTCAGGTTAAGACCAAATACACCTACCCTGATTTCAGACTTCCATAGACACATAGTCATACTACCAATGGAAGTCCGTGGGGTCTATCCAGAGCGAAGCTGTTTCCCGTACCATCGGTAAAACACAACCTCCTATTACACTTGCATGAGTATCCTATACCCAAATATATGAGAACTATGCTATTGTGCCCTCACAAGTCGCACAAGTGTAATACTAGTCTTTTACGTATTTATCGATGTCCAATCTCGATAATACTCTGACTAGGGATATTTAATGATTTATCTTTCGTGGACTGATATTGTCTCATATCATTCTCAATCCAGGAACAAATCATAAGGACCTCTCATCATTTATACATCTAGGTGATCTAATCACAAATGATAAGAGTGCATTCTCCTTTGTCACATAGTTAATTTGTACAACAACACCATGATCTGTACAAATAGTGATGCTATGGGTCATAACTGTCCAACAGTCTATTTCCCGTCACTTCCAAAACTAAAAGAGGAGTGCATCCGTACGAGACTCATCATCGGGACTTACATCCAAAAATACAGTGCCTATAGTCGCCCCTACTTTGATAGGACTTATGCAGTGTGTGACAGCGACAATCCTATCAAAGTTATGCAATGCATTTTTACTTACCTGGCTCACCGGCTGCCACCTGATTTGTCTGTTGCTTCGAACTGAGTTGATGATGCAGGGGGCCTCGACCTTGGGACGCATCCCGGAACTGCAACTGATGTGGGTCCTCGAACCTCGGACGCATCCCAAAACTGACGATGATTGAATTCCTGGCTCGCCAGCTGCCACCTGACTTGCCTGTTGCTTCGAGCTTAGTTGATATGGTGGCTAGGTGCCTCGACTTCTGGGCTTCGTTCCCGAACCACTGAGTGTGGGCTTTGTTCCCGAACTGTGTTGATATGGTGGTGATGTGCCTCGACCTCTGGGCTTTGTTCCCGAAACTGCTGGTGATGTGGTCCTCGACCCTGGGATTCATTCCCCAAACTCTGATGATGTGGGCCTCGACCCTGGGATTCATTCCCGGATTCAATCCAAAACTCTGAAGATGTGGACCTCGACCCTGGGATTCATTCCAAAACTCTGACAATGTGGGCCTCGACCGTGGGATTTATTCCCGGATTCGTTCCAAAACTCTGACGATGTGGGCCTCGACCCTGGGATTCATTCCCGGATTCATTCCAAAACTCTGACGATGTGGGCATCGACCCTGGGATTCATTCCTGGATTCATTCCAAAACTTTGACGATGTGGGCCTCAACCCTGGGATTCATTCCCGGATTCATTCCATAACTCTGATGATGTGGGCCTCGACCCTGGGATTTATTCCCAGATTCATTCCAAAACTCTAACAATGTGGGCCTCGACCCAGGGATTCATTCCAAAAATCTGATGATGTGGGCATCGACCCTGGGATTCGTTCCCGGACTGCTGACAACGTGGGCCTCGACTTTGGGATTCATTCCCGGATTCATTCCAAAACTCTGATAAAGTGGGCCTCAACCCTGGGATTCATTCCCGAAACTGTTGATAAATTGGGCCTCGATCCTAGGATTCATTCCCGAAAATGCTGATATTGTGGGCCTCGACCCTGAACTTAGGGGTGGGCACAAAAACCGACCTAACCGAACCAAACTGCAAACCGAACCAAACCAGACCGAATTTACGGTTTTTTTCTAACGGTTTGATTTGCGGTTCGGATTGGCCCACCAAATGGTTTACGGTTCGGTTCATGAGTCAATCCGAACCACACCTGTTAAACCGAACCGAACCGTTATAATTAAAAAAATTATATATTTATATTTTAAAAAAAATTGTATTTTTCTTTTAATTTTATTCTATGTTTTCTTTTATTAGTATGTTAATACTTTTATTCTTAAATTTTTGTTAATATATTATTTGTTAATAGTTTTATTCTTCAATTTATTGTTTATGGTAGCATCATTATTCTTGAAAGTAAGATGTTCGATTTGTTTCTTAATTAGAATGATGGTAGCATCATTATTCAATGTAATTTTTAAAAAATAGAAGAATTAATTGTGCCTCATTTTTCAATACTTGATGGAGTGCATGCGTTCCCTACAGTCACAGCTTATACCCTAGCACTTCATACTATTTGTTGGATAGACTAGTTTTTTTTTCACTTAAGTGGATGAAAATTTATTTTAAATATAATAATCCGTAAACCAAACCGAACCGAACCGTAAACCGCTGGTTTAAAAAATTTTCAATCTGAACCAAACCGTTATTTAATAGTTTGGTTTGAGAGGTAAAAAATCCGAACAGTAAAATATGGTTTGGTTCGGTTTTTAGCAAAAACTGAACCAACCGAACCGTGCCCACCCCTACCTGAACTGATATTGATGTGGGCCTCGTCCCTAAACTGATATTTATATGGGCTTCGCCCCCAAACTGATACTGATGTGGGCCTCGACCCATGCTCTATTCTCAAAATGTCCTTCTCGGCATACTGAACCTCATCCCCGAGGCATTACTTGATATGATGGTTCATTGTCGCCCCCAGTCTCGGTTCATTTTTCTTGTCCTTTGTTGCCTTTTCATTTTCTTCAACACCTGCGAATGAAAACAAAACACCAAAAAGAATACAAGTACGTTACGTGTATGCATGCATGCATGAATAAATTTCCTATTCCGTTGGGTTAGGTCTTCTTTGTGCTCTTCGGCGCTCTTTGTCTACAGATGTCTTCGGTCACCCTCTGGGTCTGCTTACGGTTTCTTTCTGTCAATTATTTTCCAGTGATTGCTCAATTTCCTTTGGTCCCATGGCTCAAGATCCCAATATATCCTTTATTCGCGAGGTGGTAGACTGGTCGCCCCTAGTCTTGGCTTAGCTTTCTGCTCTTCGCTTCTTACATTAGGTCAAAGTAGATCATGTGATGTGACGTTTCCATACCAATATACTGCATTGCCTCTTACGAAATAGTCCCAATAGTTACACATATTATCGTCCTCAAAGAATGTCTAGTGTCGAAACCAGAGAACCTTCAAAGTGCTCGATGTAACTCAAATTCGACCGTTTGTATAAATGATCTGAACCAGACTCAAAGTGTGTGCGCTAAGGTTCTTTTACAGCTTGATCCTTGGGTAAGCTAACTCGATGATTTTGCCTCAGAGCATTGGATCAGTAACCAACCTAGATGTCATGATCATACTCTGTGATTACTTTCTCGTACTCAACATGATATGGTTTTCTTCTTTCATCTCTTTCTTTTCTTTCTTTTCATTTTGAACTTTTTCATTTCTTTTTCTTTTTCCTCTTTTTTTTTCTTTCTTTCTCTTTTTTCGACACACCTACCCTTTTAAGGTATCATTTCTCCTTATGGTGGTCCTAGTACTCGCACATGGGTAGCTTTACACTTATCGGTTATATGTGGTCTATTTTTCCTTTTCTTTTTGGAGACTTTTTCTTTATTTCCAACCATATCATATATCATAACATAAGTAAACCACGATAGACATTTAGGCAAACAGTCATTCACTGATCCGCCATCTCTTCAACTAGTCATCTCACCGACTACTCAGGCTTCTACTGCTAAGATCCTGTAATTGAGTACTCGTGAGTCTAGTCAAGATCAACTACTCAAAATATCGGATGAGAGTACATCTCGCACTCATCGTTTCTAAGGTTCCAACCTAGAGCAAATAATTTCATCATCGGACTTATGCCTAACTATTAAGGACTAAGAACAAATAAAATTTTTTTCTCTCTTTTTTCTTTTTTTCTTTTCTTTTTTTCACTGAAGGCCCCCCAATGGTCTTTTTATTCTTACCGTAAAGTTTTTTATTCCTCGACTTCCCTTTCCCGATATCCATGTTCTCTAAACTCTTTTTGACAAGTCTTTTTTTTTCTCTAACCCAACGGATATCTATGATGGCTTTTAAGACACAGGGTTAACATAATGCGTATATGCGCGAGATGCATGAAATGCGTGCGATGCATGAGATATAATATGCATGTGTTTATCAAAAGCATAAAGTGGTGGCTTCTATTGGTGGTTTCTATTGGTCATACAACTATGGTTCACATATAGGTTTATAGGAGTGTAGATAAAGGCTCCCGTTGTTGAAGGATTGCCCACAACTAGGTCTCCCCGGCGTACCCTTTTTATATGCTAAGGTACGTGCCAATGAGTGATGATGCATGACTGACTGTCAAATGGATTTCCTATTGAAGATTCCCCAGAGGGAGGGTGGAGTGGACTCTCTTAAATACCCAAGCCTCATAGGCTCTTATCACCTTGGTGATAGGAATAACCAACAAGTCCTCCAAATTAGTCCATCATAGTAAGCTTCGAGTAAATGATTATCTAGGTGCCTTCACAGCTTTTCCTTCTAAAAAGGTAGTGAATGAAGGAAGACACCAAACTATTATCTAGCTCTAATAATGTCTTTGATTAAACCTCTTCAACCCACGGAAGACACGGTCAACTAAAGCATAAATCATAAATATTACAAGATATTATTTTAGGCCGATTCTCTATTCCTAGTGGAGTCGCCAGATTGTAGGACACAGAAATCAGCGACGCTGTTCTAGGCTCGCGGCCTAGTTGGGAGTACGGAGCTGCCCACGGGGGAACTAAATCGGAGAAATAAAATGGAGTCGTCACCCAGGCCGAACTCACCTCTTGCAAGGGAAGACCTCAAACCATTGGATTCGAAATGGTCCTTTATTTATGCCACTTGTAATGAAAGGATTTGTGCAATAATTTAACCAAATCTACGCAACCTACATATACGAGAGTAACCTACGTCTAAGTTTGCATACATCCTATGTCTAAGTTCGCATGCATAAAAGTAAGTCGACATAACGGTAAGCACGCAATCACATGAACGCATTAAATCGATAAACATGGCAATATAACAACATAAATATAGAAGAGACATAATTAAGTTCCTAATGCGAAAGAAATAAATAAATCATGCTTGAAAATAATATGCTAAACGACTAAATCATGCATAAAAATAATATACTAAATGACTAAATCATGCATAAATAAATAACATATTAAACGACTAAACCATGCATAAACACAAGGTTAGATGAAACGAAATATGTGCGTCTCTCAAGCGGTACGTGGCATTGTATCATGTGTGCAGACCGCAATACCGTCCATTCGGATTCGGCTACGGAATTTATGTTCAGGTTTCCATCCGATATACTGCAAGAGATAACACATATTTCATTCATCCCATGGCCATAGCACACATTAACCAACAATACTCATGCAAAGAAATATTAATAAATAACAGAAAAAGAATGGGAATAAATAAAAAGGTGCCCTCAAGTCTAACCTCTTCAGTCGTCTCTTGGAAGTGCGTTAAGCGGTCGTCTGAAGGGTTGACGCTCCGTAACTCCTCCAGTTCACTGATTCAACGTTTTCCTTTGTTGCTTCACTATTTTGGGCTGCTATTTTACTCTATATCGCTGCAGTTTTGTTGTATTTTCTAGTCATTATTTTACGGTAACATGGTGTGGTTTTAGGTGATTTTTGTGGTTTTTACTGGGCAGTTTTGGGATATGTTTCACTGTTTAAAGGTGCAGTTTTTCTAGACAGTTTTGTGGTAACTTCAGGGGTTAAATTTTGATAATTCTGGGCAGTTTACTGGACTGTTTCGGTGGTGTTTTAGGCAGTTTTTGGGTATTTTCAGGTAGTTTACTGGGCAGTTTCTGCAGTTTTATGGTTCGATTATGGGGCAGTTTGTGGTCGGTGATGGGCTACTATTTTGGAGGTTTATTGGCTTGGTTGTTGTTCATGGTTTATTTGGTCGATGTGGGATGATGGCTGCTTATGTGTGTGACGTGTGTGTATTCTGAGGAGGCAGGTTTAGTCGGTAGTGGCTTGGCTTTTCTTGATGAGTTGAAGGGCAATTTGAGTGAGGCATGGCTACTAAGTAAGTTGAGTGGTGCTTTTATGCTTTGTTTGTTTGTGTTTTTATCGTTTACGTGATAGAGATGGGCTGTGGCATGAGGGCAGTGTTGTTTGAATGGTTGTGTGATTTAGTTATTTATGGGTGGCTACCAGATTTTAGGGGACGTGTGTCTACATGGTTAATAGGGTTGCGAGGGGTGAGGATGCTATATTTTTATTACCGATGTGGGACGTGAGGTAGCTTATGTGTTTAGGCTGCTTAAGGATATGATGGTCTGAAGGGTGAGTTCACGCGTGCAATTTGTTGAGGGCGAGGAGTGCGGGTGCTATATGAGGGGTTGAGTGGTCTTGTTGATTTGTGAGGGCTGCATTGAAGGCTTCTGTTAGGGTTTTTATTTTTTTCAGAGAGAGAAGGGAGAGAGAGAGGGTGAAGAGAGAAGGGCGTCAATCAGAGGGGGCGGCCGTGAATGAGAAGGGAATTCTAGGGTCTCCAAGTTTGGGTTTATGCTTCTTTTTATAGGCAAGGGTTGAGGTTTACCTTATACGAGTAGGAAAACCTAGATTGTGTAATTATGGGAGAATATTTAATTTGTGTGTCACAAGGAAAGAATCTCTCCAAATTAGGAAGGTAAATTGATTTGATTTGATTTTATTTTATTTAGTTTATGAATGTGATTTAATTGGATTAGGAAAGTGATTAATGAGATTTGATTTGAATCTTTTAATTTGGGAAGGTGATTTTATTTATTTTCAACATGTGTTTACTGTGTGAGTTTGTTATTTTGGAAGGGGATGGGCGTGTATTTGGTCTCCTTGGGCATGTGTTTTGGGTTTTTGGTGTGTGACTTACGGGGGTTTGGGCCGAGGATAAATTTTAAAATAGAGGTCTAACGAGCAAATCCGAGGCTAAGCAAACGAATTAAATCCAACAAGGTGTCAATTTCTGACTTCTTCCTTCCGACGTCCGTTTCCCGTGACTTCCAAAACTTAAAGAGGAGTTCCTCCGTACGAGACTCATCATCGAGAATTACATGCAAAAATACAGTGCCCACAATATCGCAATGTGCCGTCATTTTCTTGTGGCAACGCGGAAGCTGAATTTTCATTTTTACCATTTTCCAAGTCTGGTTTGTCCTTTCGAGCTTTCGAGCATTATTTTACCTATCAAATAATAAAAATAACATAATAAAAATACTATAAACAGAACTTAAAATATTATTTCAAAACGTGTCAAATTAAGGGGATAAGTGAAATTATAAGCATAAAATGATTGATTTGTCGTATAATAAATATGTACTTTTTAGTGTTCATCACACTCCCAACTAGCTTACTACTAGTCCCTAGTAGTTCAAGCGAAATCTAAAAGCATAATTCTCATCTAAGTTAATAATTGTTTTCTTCATTTCTAAATGATCAAATAAATTACTTCTCCTGTACTTTTTACCATCCTTCCATATTCTCATAAAATAAGGTATTAATCAAAATATTGTGCCTACAATATCCACAGGTATTTGTTGAAAAAAAGAGTAATATTTTTGTCCTAAAATTCTGTTAGAGTTTATACATTTTGGCAGAGAAAGATTATTTATAAACATATCTTCAATCCTTGTATCGAACTTTGGGCCAGTGACTCCCAAACCAGTTGGTTTTAGGGCACTACGTGATAAGGCACCCCTACGGACTTAATGGCTTGGATCTCAGATATTAAAAAGAAAAATTCATGATTTCCTTAAGTTTCTTTTTAACCCTTGTTATGAGCTTTGGGCCACTAATTCCCAGACTAGCTGGCCTAAGGGTACTAAGTGTTAAGACACCCATACAGACTTAATTGCTCGAGTTAAAAAGGCTACGAAAATTAAATTATTCAAAATTCCTTTTTTCCAAGCTTTACCGTTTTATGCGAACAATCAATGCTTGCTGAGGCAAGATGTCCGATTACTGAGTAAAAAGCTTTATTAAACTAAATCAAACTCTACCGTTTTACACGAATAATCACTACTTGCTGAGGTAAGATGTCATGTTACTAAGTAAAAGCATGATTTAATTTTTTTAAATATATTATATATATTATATATATATATATATATATATATATATATATTATATATATTATATATATATAATATATATATATATATATATATATATATATATATATATCTATATATATATATATTTCACTGCCTTTAGGTGTTACCTCCAACATATTAGAGAACTAAATATTACAAAATTTTCACTTACTACTCATGACCATATGTTACCATGTTGTTGATAATATATGTCAGATGAGCACGTAAAGATCAATTTTAATCAATGTTATGCGAAATTCACAAATTTAAATGATTCAAAAAAAAAGAAAGGAACAATAAATAACTTGTTACTAATTATATTGGGATGTGTCTCATAAGTGAAAACTCCTTACTCAGCCACCTCTGAACAACAATTCCATTTAGTTTAGAAAATAAATTTGTTGTCAGTTTGTATGTATATATATATATATATGGATAATAATAAAGTAACAACATTATTATTATTTTTTAAAAAATAAAAATAAAAATATCAATGAAACATGAAAATTATCTAGTAAACTATCCCCTCTCCCTAACCAGAATGAGACATTGTCCCCAATGTTTAAAGAGAGAGAAGTAGAATTTAGAAGATATCACCTGGTTATTATGGAATTGACAGTTACAACTATGACTAAAGATTACAGATTAAGGTCCAAGTTTACTTTTTTCCATGATAGTTACCAGACCAGTTCAATTTGGAAAGAGTATGGTCGATTTTTGATTCATAAGCAATGAGTTGTCAACTAAATCATCAGTTTTTCTTGCAGTTAGGAAGATATCTCTTATCGGTTTTGAAATAAACCCATTTCTTTTGGTATCTTCAAGAAATACAAAAAGAAAATTGAAAAATCCATTAACATTAAACAGCTCAATGGGTTTTTGGTGAATATTCAAGTTTGCCCATGACGTAACTATGAATATTTCTTCTAATGTTCCTAGACCACCTGAGACTATACATTCTTCTCTATTTGATTTCAGTGAGTCTTTCAGCCATACCTGGGACTATACATTCTTCTCTATTTGATCTTCCAATGATGATGTCCTCTGTTAATTTTGGAATGATCCCCAAGACTTGACTGCTACCTTCTTATACAACCTTTGAAATACACCCCATCAATCCAAGATTGCCACCTCCATATACTAAGTGCAAGTTTCTATTTGCTATAACTCTATCCAATTCTCTCGCATCCTCAACAAATTCTGGTTTAGTTCTGGAGCTAGTTCCACAAAACATACAGATATTAATGAATCATCATTTTGAAGTTGTCTCCATTTGTGCTATCTCTCCTAGCTAGATATATTGAAGAAAAAGAAATGACAAGCTGAATTTCTAGATCCTTAAAAGAGTGGGTAATAAAGGCACCAGTACCTACAAAATTACAATTATTAGGAAAATAGATCGTGAACAAAAAGGTTAGATATTGTCGGTAAAAAGTAAATCAAAATAGTAATTTAAAGTAAAGAAAATTAAAGTAAAAATTTAAAACAATATATATTGGTAGATGTGATTGTGGCTCACATCTTCCTCTGGTTTTACGTCCAGTTATGGGTTGAACTCCCTCTATGGGTCGGGGATAGTCTTCTCATCTAATTTTTTTATAAATTGGCAAACAGGGTCTTTTAAAGTCAGATTCCCGAGACTATATTATTGTCTTTCTTTTTAAAATTGTGTATGTAACTTGCGAATCTCTCGATGAACATATCCACTAGGATGCGTCTCAAGAGTCAATGATATATAATCCAAAGACTCCCTACTCAAGCCATCCCTATTGAATTGAACTTTATCTTCGCGATTATCAGACACCATTCCTAAAGAATGACAACGAGTGTTGCACATATAGCGTGCACACTTATAACAAACACCTAATTGTTTAGCTCTTCGTTTTTTAGCATAGGTACTTTTCCCTAAACCAGACATGTAAGAATTGAAAGAGTCAGATGACTCACCTAGCAAGTGAACTTTTTCTTCAATCACACAACAGGTATCACTAGGAATACCATAAATCATGAAAAATCTCATTTTTTCTGTGCGTGCTTTGTAATTTTTTGTTAGAGCATTTTGGGGAGGAGAAGGAAAATGTTTACAGAGGTTTGCGAGAGTTTCTTCCATGCTTTGGTTTGTAGGGTATCAGTATTTTTAGAAGATTCGACTTTGAGTCACGGTGTACCGTTATCTGCTGCTTTACCGGGGTTTGAGAAAAAAATAGTAAAGACAAAAAATGCTGTAAAACTAGAAAAAATAAAAAATACTGTAAAACTAAGAAAAATAGAAACTATAGAAATATTAAACTACATCAATCATGATATATTGGGTTTGACAGGAAAAACGTTTCATGAAATTTTGAGCACTCCAAAAATAGTTTTAGACGCTATCCATTCACTTTCAATACATCACCATCTCTATGATTCTCAATGTCAATAGCCCTGTATAGGTAAACGTATTTCACAATGAATGGGTCACTCCATTTGGATTTTAATTTTCCAGGAAATAAATGAAGACGGGAATTATAAAGCAAAATATTTGACCACTTCAAATATTTTTCGTGAAATTTGACTATCATGAAAGGCCTTAGTTTTAGCTTAAGAATTTTGTTTCTCATATGAATCATTCCTTAACTCTCAAGTTCATTTAACTGCAATTTTTGTTTATGAGCATTTTCAAGGTTTGAATTGAATGCTTTAATAGCCCAATGCTTTATGCTCAAGTTTAACAAGCAAATGACAAGGTTTTCCATAAACTAGACGATAGGGTGACATTCCCAAAGATGTTTTTGAAAGATGTTTGATCTGCCCAAAGTGCATCAGTTAGACGAAGAGTCCAACTTTTGCGATTTGGGTTAACCATTTTTTCTAAAATTTGTTTAATTTCCCTATTTGCTAATTCAACTTGTCCATTTGTCTGGGGGTGATAGCAAGTGGAAACTTTAGTGTGACTCCATACTTTTTCATTAAGGACTCAAAGGGGTCTGTTACAAAGTGTTTACCTCTATCATTTGATGGCTCGAGGGAATCCAAATCGACTCAACATGTTTTCTTTTCAAAATTTGATCACAATTTGTGTGATCATTGTTCCGATAAGGAATTGCCTCGACCCATTTTGAAACATAATCGACTGCAACTAAAATATATAAAAATTCAAATGACGGTGGAAATGGGCCATGAAATCTATCCCCCAATAATCAAATATTTCGACGACAATGGTGGGATTTAAAGGCATCATGTTTCTCTTTGAAATGGATCCCAACTTTTGACATTTTTGGCAAGTTTTGCAGAAACTGTGTGTATCTTTAAGAATGGTGGGCCAATAAAATCCACACTGCAAGATTCTTACAGCGATTTTCTTATATAAAAATGGCATCCACATGTTTCTAAATGACAAAACTGAATAACATCATTTATCTCACTGTCCGATATATATGTCTGAAAATTGATCAGGGCATCATTTAAACATATAGGGATCATCCCAGTAGAATTTTTCGATTTCGGTCAAACATTTCCTCTTATTTGTTTGGCTCCAGTTGGAGGTATCTTTCATATTGTACGAAAAAGACAATATTAGCATACCAGATATTGTGTTTAGAGTGAATAAAATTCATCGGAATAGAAATGAATCATTGATGGAGTTGGATCTGAAGGGGTTTTATTACGGGTGAATCCGGTAACGCAGCGGAGGAAGCGGGAAAATCGTTATTCCGATTTCAAAACTTTTTCTTGGATTAAATAAATAAACATATTTATTTAATACCAATAATCAAATAATGAAATAAAATTTCAAATGAATCAAATTCAAGTGAAATTACCAAATTACCCTTATATGGTATTTTGTCCGTTTTGGTCCGAAATTGATCCAATCAATTTTGAATGATTCTAAATCATTTCTAGGATGAATTAATCATGCTCAAAACATCAAAACACCAAAGGACACAAAATCCCCAAATTTGCATCCAAAGGTGAGCTCATTTGGGCCAAAGTTGACCATTTGGTCATTTCATGCTTCAAAACTCATCCAAATGAAATCCAATCAACATGAAACTTTGCATGCATCATATACACACCCAAATGCTCAACATATCTCAAAAGCCCCAAATTCGGAATTGGTTATAAACCCTAATTTCTCAATTTCAACAAATTGGACAAATTGGACTTAATACACCAAATCAATTACTTCAATCATCAATCTTTCAACTAATTCAAGTCTCAACACAATGAAACAACTCAAGATCAAATCTAGGTCATTTAAGAGTGGGTCAACAACTCTAGAATAGCAACATGGTTTCATAAACCTTAAAAGAATACATATAACTACACTAGTTACACTCTTTGTTCATCATACATGCTCAACACTTTCAAAAAATTTCCATCAACAAAAACACAAGAAATAAAGAAAGAATAACTTAAGAAACTCACAGATATAGCTTAGATCCTAAGGAACAAATTCCTTTCTAATAGCAAGTTGAAAAACTTACAAAATCCAAGCTTTTCTTAAGGTTTATCTTTTTCTCCTTCACTTTCTTTCTTTGCCTTTCTTCAATGGAACTGTTTGTGATAAAGTGTATTAGGTTAATGAAATGAAAAATGAAAAAACAATTTTATTGTACAACTTTTGAGCCTTGGCCGAAAATTGCACACAAATTCACAAAATTGTAATTTCAATTTCATTTCATTCATTGCAATCAACTTGCATAAATATCTTTTAACACCTTTATTAGATATTTATTTAAGTCAAATTGGCAACTAAAGTCATATTACTAAAAATATCCTAATGTAAGATATTTATATTTTAATTAATTTAATCATTTAACAATTAAATAATTAATTAATTAATCAAATACAAATATATTAAATATATATATAATATTTACATTAAATAAAAATCAAATATATATATTCATTTAGGAAATAAGTCAAATAACTCATTTTGACTATTAATTAATGTGTATTTAAATTAATCAAGTATTAAATGTAAATACACAATAATTACGTAAATGACTATCGGGTCCCTTTTGCACGTATTTGCGTTTAACCTTTAAACGACTTTATAAATAATCAATATTATTTATTTAATGTTGCTCTAGTGCTCTACGAGTATGTTTCATTATGGAGACTCTCTAGGTTCAGGTATTTCCGTCACGAAATCAAATTTCGTGTCCATAATCTATCCACCCGTAGATTATGACGATCACGGATAATCTCGCTGAACCACACAGGTCGAGGTCATGGCAAATGTATAATTCCTCCGTCACAGGTATCCGGATATCCCAGAGATATAGATGTAAACGTCAAATCTCTATGGGGATTATCCAGTCGACTATTCTATTAGCAATTCTCATAAGAATGTTTAGAACTAGCTTCTAAACTTTACCACGGGCCCATGGATTTATCTTATTGCTAATTGTATGGACTACCTATGCTCTGGTACACAGAACTGACGGATCCTATCTTGACACACATAGGACACACTGAGGATCTATCTACACCCAACGAACAGGCGGAGGTCTGATCTAAATAGATCGGTGACGTGACTGCCATCTAAGTGTAGAGGATGTCATGTGCCCACTATGGCATCTCAAGTCTAAGAATCACAAGTGCTACTCAACCCAAGAAGATTCTTATTGACGCTGGTGTACCATCCATTAAGAATCTTCGGTGAGTCGTTCAGTGTTTATCCGCTAAACACCTACAGGTCTATACCAGTCTCCAAGACTTATGGTTCATTGAGAAACCATTGGAATCATATATTCCAGTATACGACTTGTACCGGTCTCAACGGGTTTACTATACTGACCAAGCAGTGTAAACCTTGACCAGGAACTGTCTGAGAATGACAACGTCATGATACGTATCAATGTCCGTTGCGACGCTTTTGCAACTGTATCATGACTAATCATTCTAAGGTCATTACGTCTTTACCATATTATAAGATTATTATATTAAAGAAACTGCATATATTATTCATAATAATATTGTTTTACAGAAGTATTTACAAGGAAATACAACCGGGAATTGGCGCTCTGAGCACCAACCCCAACAAAACTCCCACTTGCTCTAGTGCCAATAACGATTGTATCTAATACCCATCGACTCCACGTGTTTATCAAACAACTTCGGAGGTATGGCCTTCGTCAGCGGGTCTGCTACATTGTCTTCACTCGGTACCTTGCACACGACAATATCCCCTCGGACACAATCTCTCGAATGATGTGGTACTTGCGTTCCACATGCTTCGACTTCTGATGCGCCCTGGTTCCTTTGCTTGCGCAATGGCTCCAGTATTATCACAGTATAACGGAATCGCATTCACGATACTTGGGACAACTCCCAATTCTGTGACAAAATTCTTTATCCACACAGCCTCTTTTGCGGCTTCAGAAGCTGCAATGTATTCCGCCTCAGTGGTGGAATCAGCTGTAGATCCCTGTTTGGAACTCTTCCAACAAACTGCGCCTCCGTTAAGGGTAAAGACAAATCCAGATGTAGACTTTCTATCATCGGGATCCGATTGGAAATCGGAGTCTGTATACCCATTAACTTGCAGTTCGTTTCCTCCATAAATTATTAACTTATCCTTAGTACCTTTAAGATACTTGAGGATATGTTTAATGGCCATCCAATGGTCATTACCCGGGTTGGACTGATATCTGCTAGTAACGCTAACAGCGAAACTGATATCAGGCCTTGTACATAACATGGCATACATTATGCTGCCCAAACACGAAGCATAAGGTTGGTTAGACATTCTAACCTTCTCATCTTCTGTTTGCGGACTCATCTTCTTTGAAAGATGAATCCCATGTCGGAACGGTATGTTTGCTGTCTTACAGTTACCAAAATTATACCGTTCCAAGATCTTATCTATGTACGTTGATTGGGATAACCCAATCAGCTTCCTTTGTCTATCTCTATAGAGTTTTATCCCTAAAACATAGGAAGCTCTCCCAGGTCCTTCATGGAGAAATTCTTACAGAGGTACGCTTTAACGCCTTGTAACATACCTAAATCATTTCCAATGATTAGGATGTCATCAACATACAGGACTAAAAATACGACCATGCTCCCACTGGCCTTCTGATACACACAGGATTCTTGAATTCTTGAGAAAACCAGACGATCTAATAATCTCGTCGAATCGAAGATTCCAACTTCGTGAAGCTTGTTTGAGTCCATAAATGGACTTCTTAAGCTTACATACCATGCCCGAGTTTTCGCTGGACGCAAAACCTTCCGGCTGTTCCATATAGATTTCTTCATCAAGAAATCCATTTAGAAAAGCCGTTTTGACATCCATTTGCCAAATCTCGTAGTCATGATACGCAGCTATAGAAAGCAAAATCCGAATAGACTTAAGCATTGCAACGGGTGAAAAAGTCTCATCGTAGTCGACGCCAGGTCGCTGCGTGTAACCTTTTGCAACCAGTCGGGCCTTGTAAGTTTCAACCTTACCGTCAGGCCCTCGCTTCCTCTTGTAAACCCATTTACAGCCGATAGGAACAATTCCCTCTGGAAGCGGAACCAAGTCCCAAACTTGATTCTCATGCATTGAGTCTACTCGGATTTCATGGCACTTTGCCATTTCACGGAGTCGATGTCCAACATCGATTCTCTATAGGTGAAAGGATCTGTCTCTTCTATTAAGAGAACATCCAGACTCTTTTCTTGTATCAAATACAAGCGTTCAGGAGGTCTAGATACCCTTTGTGACCTACGGTGTGTGTGTGTTGAAGGTCCTTCATCTACTTGAACTTCAGGTTCCTCCGTTGGTTCATTGTTTTCAGGTTGTACTTCGTCAAGCATAACCTGTCTATGATCACCACCTTCTGACAAAAATTCTACTTCTAGAAATTTTGCGAAGCGAGCTACGAATACATTTCGATGCTCGGTATCATAGAACAGATATCCCCTCGTATTCGGAGGATATCCAATAAACCTAAACTTTTGCCCTCGAGGCGAAAGCTTACTTTGCTCAGTCACCCTGACATAGGCAGGACAACCCCAAACCTTAATATAATTAAGATTCGGTTTCCTACCGAACCATATCTCATACGGTGTCGTAGGAACAGCTTTTGAAGGAATCTTATTCAAAAGATGTGCGGCGGTTAAGAGAGAGTAGCCCCATAAATAATAGGGCAAATCTGTAAAACTCAACATTGATCGGACCATATCCAATAAAGTCCGATTTCTCCTCTCAGATACACCA
Organism: Zanthoxylum bungeanum; assembly: GCA_019454045.1. Classification (NCBI taxonomy): domain Eukaryota; kingdom Viridiplantae; phylum Streptophyta; class Magnoliopsida; order Sapindales; family Rutaceae; genus Zanthoxylum; species Zanthoxylum bungeanum. The sequence goes on along the minus strand of SKCR01026643.1, from coordinate 211,029 downwards.
TTGTGTTGTGGGGTACCTGGAGGAGTGTATTGAGCGAGAATCCCATTCTCCTTCATATAATCAATGAACTCACCACTCATATATTCGCCACCTCGATCAGATCGAAGGCATTTAATATATTTCCCAGTTTGTTTTTCTACTTCATTTCGGAATTCTTTGAACTTTTCAAAAGTTTCCGATTTATGTCGCATCAAATAGACATAACCGTACCGTGATAAATCATCGGTAAAGGTAACGAAGTATGAATAACCACTGTGAGCAGTTTGACTTAGTGGACCACATACATCAGAATGTACGAGTTCCAGTAAGTTTGTGGCTCGGTGTCCAACACCAGAAAATGGGGCTTTAGTCATTTTACCTTGAATACAGGATTCACAGGTTGGAAAGGATTCAATGGTGAGATCTGGTATCAAACCATTCCTAACCATTTGGTTAAGGCGTTTAGCCCCAATATGACCTAGCCGCATATGCCAGAGTTCAGTATTATTAATTTCAGGTAAACTACGTTTATTAATTCCAGAACTTAATATATCTTTTGATGTTTGCAGTGTATAATGACCATGCATATTTGGACAACAAAGGATCTTAATATTATTTTTATCATATAAATACAAAGAACTATTCTTAATATTAATACAAAAGCCTTCTGTATCTAATACATAAAGGGATATAATATTAGCCACACATCCTGGTACAAAATGGCAATCATTTAACAAAAGTGTCCCATTCGGCAATGAGATCTCGCATACTCCCACTGCAACTGCATCCAGTGAGTCTCCACTCCCGAATCGCAACTGCATCTCTCCGGGCTTCAGCCTCCTACTTTCCTTCAGCACCTGCAACGAATTGCAAATGTGAATGGGACAAGCAGAATCTAAAATCCAGCTGGATGTAACGGCTTCACAAGCCAAAGATATATCAATAACTGGAAAAATAAAAGTACCTGATGTAGATGCTCTGTCTCTCCTCATTGGGCAATGTAATCTGGACAGTTCCTCTTCCAGTGCCCGACCTTGCCGCAGTGGTGGCATTTGTCCTCAGAAGCCCTCTTGGGCTTGGCTATCTTCGGCTGCTGTTGAGGACCAACTGCCTTCTTCTTCTTCTTCCCCTTCTTGTTCTTTCCCTTGGACATTCCTTGGGAAGAAGCTGAAATGAAAGTGAAGTAGATCTCGGAGGGCGTGTTGGTAGTCCCTTCTTAAGGTCCTCCTCTGCCGTGAGCAACATCCTATGTAGCTCATGGTAGGTGCAGACAGTCCCGTGCATGTTGAAGTACATCACAAACTGTCGGAATGAAGCTGGCATAGAACCAAGAATGACACTCCTCCCGAGGATGTCATTGAGGATGAGATTATGTTGCCTCAATTGATCGATCAAATCGATCATATGAAGAACATGTGGGCTAACACTTTGCCCCTCATCCAGGCGCGCATGGAACAGTTCCATGGCGACCTTGTGAACAATCACCTGTTCTTGGTTCTCGAACGATTGTCTTAATCGCGTCATCATACTATAGGAATCAATCATACCATAGTATTGCTGTTTGAGTTTCGGAGAGAGCGAACTTAGGATGTATGATTTGACTCTCAAGTCATCATCCTTCCAAGTTTCAAAAACTCGGCGTTCCTCTTCCGAAGCCTCTCACCCACTGCAAGGGGCAAAGGGCCCTCAAGCACATAACCCAACTTCTCGGAATCGAGGACAATCCTCAAATCCATTTCCCAGTCAGTAAAGTTCTCAGCGCCTTTCAGTTTGTTCGCATCAAGCATACGCGCAAACTGGTTTGTGGATTGACCCGCCATCGCAAATCTATCATATAGATCACGAAAAACGGTTAGCAGATTAAAAACAGTTTCATATAATATCAAAAGCATAAACTAGATCATGGATTTTTAATCTAATATGCCCCTCCCACTAAATCATGCATTACTGTAATCCCAACACAGAATACAAATATTCAATAATTAAATTAAATATAAATAGTGAAAAGTGGACCCCGTGAATATATTTCAGCTCACAGCAGAGGCACGGTCTCGCTTACGTATATTCATCAGGTAGACAACTCACTTGTCAATCACTCAACAGTGACTCCTAAACACCCGGTCCTGGCCGTTTCTCGTTGTCGCTGCGGAGGCAGGCCCACAAGGAGACGTACCAAGGTTAAACTCGTCAATGATAAACTCAAGTTACTCACGTAATCCTGACAGCTAGGGCACGTTCAGAATTCCGCTTTTACTTGAATTTACCTAGTATCTGATATACGTTCGGTATAAATAAATCTTTATCGGCTACACCCTCACAGCAGAGGCACGGTCTCGGATGTAGTCACAAAGAGATATTCATAAACCGTATTGACGAGACGGACCATATAACATGCATCAAATACATAATTACAATAAAACCTTATTATCAGGGATTTTCCGCTAAGTGTCATACACCCTAAATCTAACCGGTTTAGATCCTAATAAGCATGCATACAATCAAGGAAGATGATTAAAATATAGCCAATCATTTTACATGGCCTAGAATCAGACTCGCTCTGATACCATTTTGAAGGGGTTTTATTACGGGTGAATCCGGTAACGCAGCGGAAGCGGGAAAATCGTTATTTTCCGATTTCAAAACTTTTTCTCGGATTAAATAAATAAACATATTTATTTAATTACCCAATAATCAAATAATGAAATAAAATTTCAAATGAATCAAATTCAAGTGAAATTACCAAATTACCCTTATATGGTATTTTGTCCGTTTTGGTCCGAAATTGATCCAATCAATTTTGAATGATTCTAAATCATTTCTAGGATGAATTATCATGCTCAAAACATCAAAACACCAAAGGACACAAAATCCCCAATTTGCATCCAAGGCCGTGAGCTCATTTAGGGCCAAAGTTGACCATTTGGTCATTTCATGCTTCAAAACTCATCCAATGAAATCCAATCAACATGAAACTTTGCATGCATCATATACACACCCAAATGCTCAACATATCTCAAAAGCCCCAAATTTGGAATTGGTTATAAACCCTAATTTCTCAATTTCAACAAATTGGACAAATTGGACTTAATACACCAAATCAATTACTTCAATCATCAATCTTTCAACAATTCAAGTCTCAACACAATGAAACAACTCAAGATCAAATCTAGGTCATTTAAGAGTGGGTCAACAACTCTAGAATAGCAACATGGTTTCATAAACCTTAAAAGAATACATATAACTACAATAGTTACACTCTTTGTTCATCATACATGCTCAACACTTTTAAACAAATTTCCATCAACAAAAACACAAGAAATAAAGAAAAGAATAATTAAGAAACTCACAAGATATAGCCTAGATCCTAAGGAACAAATTCCTTCTAATAGCAAGTTGAAAAACTTACAAAATCCAAGCTTTTCTTTGGTTTTATCTTTTTCCTTCACTTCTTTCTTTGCCTTCTTCAATGGAACTTTGTTTTGATAAAGTGTATTAGGTTAATGAAATGAAAAATGAAAAAACAATTTATATGTACAACTTTTGAGCCTTGGCCGAAATTGCAAACCAAATCACAAAATGTAATTTCAATTTCATTTCAATCATTTGCAAATCAACTTGCATAAATATCTTTTAACACCTTTATTAGATATTTATTTAAGTCAAACTTGGCAACTAAAGTCATATACTAAAAATATCCTAATGTAAGATATTTATATTTTAATTAATTTAATCATTTAACAATTAAATAATTAATTAATTAATCAAATACAAATATATTAAATATATGTATAATATTTACATTAAATATTAAAAACATATATTCATTTAGGAAATAAGTCAAATAACTCATTTTGACTATTAATTAATGTGTATTTAAATTAATCAAGTATTAAATGTAAATACACAATAATTACGTAAATGACTATCGGGTCCTTTTGCACGTATCTTGCGTTTAACCTTTAAACGACTTTATAAATAATCAATATTATTTATTTAATGTTGCTCTAGTGCTCTACGAGTATGTTTCATTATGGAGACTCTCTAGGTTCAGGTATCCGTCACGAAATCAAATTTCGTGTCCATAATCTATCCACCCGTAGATTATGACGATCACGGATAATCTCGCTGAACCACACAGGTCGAGGTCATGGCAAATGTATAATTCCTCCGTCACAGGTATCCGGATTATCCCAGAGATATAGATGTAAACGTCAAATCTCTATGGGGATTATCCAGTCGACTATTCTATTAGCAATTCTCATAAGAATGTTTAGAACTAGCTTCTAAACTTTACCACGGGCCCATGGATTTATCTTATTGCTAATTGTATGGACTACCTATGCTCTGGTACACAGAACTGACGGATCCTATCTTGACACACATAGGACACACTGAGGATCTATCTACACCCAACGAACAGGCGGAGGTCTGATCTAAATAGATCGGTGACGTGACTGCCATCTAAGTGTAGAGGATGTCTCATGTGCCCACTATGGCATCTCAAGTCTAAGAATCACAAGTGCTACTCAACCCAAGAAGATTCTTATTGACGCTGGTGTACCATCCATTAAGAATCTTCGGTGAGTCGTTCAGTGTTTATCCGCTATAAACACCTACAGGTCTATACCAGTCTCCAAGACTTATGGTTCATTGAGAAACCATTGGAATCATATATTCCAGTATACGACTTGTACCGGTCTCAACGGGTTTACTATACTGACCAAGCAGTGTAAACCTTGACCAGGAACTGTCTGAGAATGACAACGTCATGATACGTATCAATGTCCGTTGCGACGCTTTTGCAACTGTATCATGACTAATCATTCTAAGGTCATTACGTCTTTACCATATTATAAGATTTATTATATTAAAGAAACTGCATATATATTATCATAATAATATTGTTTTACAGAAGTATTTACAAGGAAATACAACCGGGAATTGGCGCTCTGAGCACCAACCCCAACAGTATCAATTGGGACTCGTTTGTAAGTCTCGATAAGTGATCTGAAACTCGTTCTCCACCCCTTCTGTCTTTGATATGAAATTGCATTCTGCGTAAAAAACATCGTATAATCTTGCTTAGAATCTGTTTAGACATCAAATATCTAAACAGCAGCATGATCAGAGTAAAACAAAGGTTGAAGAACCGACTACATATGATCGAAATTTATTAATAAAAATATTACAGCAAGTAGTTGGTAGTTCTTGAGAGACGTAAAATTTGAAAGTCGATTATATATATTAGGGATTGACGTTCTTATCTAAGTCCCCGATATAATATTGATAGCCTATGATAGAGGGATTTATATGTATGCAATGACTCGACTTGCATAGTTTAGCGAAATTATTGTGGTCATCATAATCAAGAGTGGGTGAATTATGGAAACGAATTGAATTCTTGACGGATAAACCTAACTTAGAGAGTCCCACAATATGAAGTGTACTCGCTGAGCACTTGAGCAATACGTTATAAGTAATATAGATTATTATAATACTTCACCGAATTAAATGAGTTAATTCGAATCGTTTAAATTGTTAAGCGAAGATACATACATTAGGGGCATTTCGATCAATTAATAATTAATATGTATTTATATTTGATACAAGATATGATTTGATACTTATTAATTAATTGTCAAATGAGACTTTGAAACATACCATTTACATATGTATTTGTTATTTAATATAAATAAAAATACATATAGAATAATAATCGCATTAATTAATTATTTAGATGTTAAATATATAGGTAATTAAATTATTTCAATATTATATAATTATTATGAAATATGTTGATTATTATTGGTTACATGTCGCATGATTCTATTAAGCTTAAAGTTTACAAATTGGATTTGTTAACTTAAAGCTTATTATTATTTAATTTGATTAAAATAACCAAATGACCATTTTATCCCTCCAAAATTAGTTTGGCCTTGTTTTTAAGTTGTAAAATTTTGTTTTCTATTTAACCAAGACTCCATGGCCGAACCTCTTAAGAAAGAAAGCACCCAAAATTTTTTTTGAATAAACAAGGAAGAAAGTGAAGAAATCAAGAAAAAGTTTAAGGAAATTAGGAAATTTGGAGGTAATTTTCATAACTCTTAAACTTAGAAAGTATGTTTCTTGTTCTTGAGCATCTAGACAAGTTCTAGGGTTTATTCCTTTCTTATACTTTTTTCTTGATTTCTTCACTTTCTTATTATTATAATCTTTTATTTAGAGGATGGATTTGGAGTCTAAATGCACGTGTGTAGTAAGATTGGATAATATTATTGTAATATTAGTTCAATTTTATTGTTTGATGACTTGTTTCCATTATAGAGTGTTATGACCACTCTTGTAATTCCTAGAATTATTCTTGAGTTCTTCATTTTGGTTACTTTGGTGGGTGTAAGTTTTAATATGATTAATGTTGAGAAAATTGGATTTAAAGTATGAAAAATGATATTCTTAGTTACCAAATAAGATCTGAAATTTCTGTGATTTTGGTGATGAAAAGTATGTTGCATAAATGTATTGGATGTGTTTTGGGCATTGGAACAATTGCTGGAAATTGTTTCGGAGTTGAAATAAGTGAAAACGACTAAAATGGCATTACAGGGTGAGTTTCGGGCTTACCGAGCTTCCATTGTCCAAACTGTGAATTGGCCACTGTTTGGGTAGCTCATGAACTGTCCAAGTACTATTGGGGCTGACCTAGGCAGTCCTCATATGTATTGGTTGGTCGGTTCGGACAAAAACGTATTTTATGCCATTTTACGGAAAAATATTTTCATAAATGTTTTGTGATATTTCTAACCTATTTATGTCATCATTTGATATCGAATAAATATTTTTAGGTGAAATATGAATGAATTATTCATATTGGATATTGAATAATTTATTTAGTAATTTTAAGAGTTTTTAAAGCTGCGATTTCACCTGAACTGCGCGCTTCCGTTGTTCCCGACTAAAACCCAAAAAATGGTTTAAAGCGGGTCTGATCCTTCATCCATTACATTTATCATGTTTGATATATGATATACAATCCAATTTTGATATTTGTACATGCATGAAATTTAGATGTTTCTTAACTTTTCGGTTCTACGTTAACGGAAAACATAACACAGATTTAATGGTTAAGTTAAGTTATTTTTTCCCATGTAGAATTAAAATGTTGAGAAATTGATCTAGAATTAAAATCTACATATGATGTAGAGTAGAACCCTCGTAGGAATATCCCCGCTTAAATAAGGCATTAAAGTAACTAGTATTTGGAATAATTATTTCTTGGTCCTCCTTGTCAGTACGGATGCAAATGATTTCCTGATGTTGTAGATGTATCATGCCAAAGCTGTGCTATTATGGTTTATGGTAGTTCATTTGTACCAGTAGAATTTATATGATAAGAGACAAATTCAAGTGAAAGTAGAAATCCTGAACGTGCCAAAATGTAACATCCCAGATTTTCGGGATTGTTCTAGAAGATTCCCGGATGGATGTTTTAGTCTCGGAGCATGACGATGATGAAGAATAAGAGTTTAAGTGATTTTATGTGAATTGGAATATTATATTATGAATTTTCGTCGCGTCGGAAAATGCGGAGGATCAAAAGTCAATTGCGTGGTTTTCGTAAAACGCATAAAGTTTGCGGTTTTGGTCACGGAGAGAGCAAACGAACTCTAATCGAGTTGATTCGTGAACCATTGGACTCATTTTTCCGAGACGAACAACTTTCGTGTTGAACACTTTTCAAGAATTGAATCAGAAGGGCTCCAAAATTGCGACATTCCAGAAGGTTCTAGAATAGGGGGCTGATCAGTAAATTCACAGGGACCCATTTGATATTTTCCACCTAAGTATATAAAGCCTTGAAGTTTTAAGAAATGGAAAAATTGGCAAAAGTTTATTGCTTCCTCCACCCGACCCCCTTCCCCCCAAATTTCGCCCTTGCTCACGCCTGCCACTTCCCGGCCACCGCCGGCCGACGCGACGGTCGGGAAAGAAGCGCCCGGCCACACTGCGTCTGTTGGTGGCCGGCGGCGACTCTGGATCACCAGCGGACGATGAGTTTTGAAGGAGAAAGAGGCGCGCAATGGGTTAACCGGATCCGGCTCGTCGGTTTGTTTCACGGCCCAAGCCACCTACCAAATCGAAGCCCTCGACGATTTCTACGAGTGTGCGGGTTAATTTCGCCGAACAACGGCCGGGGCTCGCGAAACGAGGGAGAAAGCCACGGTGAATAGTAAACCCACGATGAACAGTAGCTCCGATCAAAATTCCGTCGACACCAACGTGTTCGTATGGCCGATGGGAGTCCGAATATGGCCTCGGAATTTCGGTACGACTCTCCGTTTAGAATTTTATATTTCAAAGTGAATCGATTTATATTCGGATATTTTTGGTAGTTTCGTAGTTTAGCGAATTGCTTTGATATGAATTGGATATGTTTTAATATGTTAAAATGATAAATGTGGTAGAATCCGGGGAGAATCAGATGAGATATGATCGATCTGGTAGAATTAGCAAGTTTCCGGTAAAACAGAGTTTCTCGCGCGATTGAGCGTAGATGCTCGTAAACATAGTTATGATGTAAATATGGTATTGCGAGGGTAATTTGGTAATTTTGGATTTGTTCGGAGAGTTCGAGACCATTCCGTAGCGTTTGCGGAAACTTTTCCGAAAGTTTTACCGCCAACCCGTAAAATGAGAATATGACCCATCTAGCTAATTTAGAATAGCTTGTAAGCATGTATTAGAGTAATGAAACTTAAACCGTAGAGTCGGTGAGGATTCAAGTATTCCGAGAAAAATTCGTAGTTTATTGTAGATGAGTTGAAAGTTCCGCAAATAGCGGTTCTGACATATGTTGTGATTTGTTTTGACAGATCGGACCCGGATTGCGGGCATTCGCTTAGCCAGGTAAGTAACTCATGCTTTGATTGTCTAAGAAATTTAATATTACGTGAAATCAGTAATATAACGAAGTTGTATAAAATTATAAGTTGAAACCTGTATGCATGTAATGAGGAACGTAGAAGAAGGAAATAAGTGAATCGGTATAATCATGTAGATGTGGACAAGTGGCTACAATATATTTGTATGTATATAAAAGTAAAGATGAGCATGAGTATATAGAAATAAAGAGGCCCATGCCTAGAGATACACTAGTATATGTATTTATATAGGTAGTTAGAGCATATGAATGATGATGTTATGTTTATGAACACACACACACACACACACATATATATATATTTTGAGACTTGGGTATGGGGGATGTAGAAACTACACCCTAGGGAATGAGATCAAAGTTATAAATGAGATAAACATATATGAACCAGTGTTATAATGGAAAGTTTGTAATTCATGCAATAAATAAGAATATTAGCAACATGAGTAAAGATACGAGTGTATAAGTGATGAGAACATAAATGAGCAGTATATGCATAGTATGAGAATGTATAAAAGATTATGATATGAGATTCACAAGCACAAGTAGATAATTAGAAAATGGCAAATCAGTTATCAGTTTAAGAATTAAGACATTGAGACTCGTATACATTTGATGTCTGATATAAAAGGAGAGCTCTGATTGTATGTGTATGAATACAAATCATGCATTGTATTGTAAGGTAAGTTATAGAGGTAAGCATATAAGGAATAGAATACATAGTTCATTTCTTTGTATATATGCATGAGCATATGCATGAACATATGTAGTATTATGGAATAAACATATAATCGAGCATGACTAGAGTAAGAGTAAGTATTAGAAATGAGCATGCATCAGTCATTAGATTAAAAGAGTGCATGATCATATCCATATACATACATGATAAAACGAGAAGAGTTTTGAAATTTAAAAGGTTTTACATAAAAATAACAGACATTTTTAAAAGAGAAGTTTTAGAAAAGTTTCTTACAGTTTTGAGATTCGATTCATGTTTTAAAAGTTTATCCATGGTTTTATGGTTTTCGGGGCATGAGGTAAAAACTCACCCCAGTATGTAACTTGAGATACAGATTGGAATTGACGGATACTTTGGAATTGACGGATATAGACGCATGTGCACATGTGGAGGACTGAGGGGACGCTCTCAGATCCTCGAGCAGGACTAGGGGCTATAGGGTCCCGAAATCCTGATTTTCAGAGATGCCCAGTTGAGTTATGGTCCTGGCATCGAGTACACCCAGTTGAGTTATGGTCATGGGTGCAGAGAGACGTCCAGTTGAGTTATGGTCCTAGAAGTAGAGCAGTTTTCAGATTTCCAGTACACAGTTTTCAGATTTTCAGTGCTTAGATTTCAGAAACCAGATTTTCAGCACACGGTTTTCAAATCATCAGAACATGGTTTTCAAAAGTTAGACCTTAGTAAGTAGTTTTCAGAAACCAGATTCTAGAAACAGTTTTCAGATCTCAGCTTTCAAATACAGTTTTCAGAAAGAGCCTTTTAGAAAAGAAAGTTTTCAGAAATATCGGTTTTACGAGCGATTCAGAGTTTTAAAGCAGAAACTAGTTTTCAAGTAACGCCTTCAGAAAAGAGTTTTCAGAAAGAAACTTTCAGATAAAGAATTCAGAAAAGAGTTTTCCGAAAACATCATTTCAGAAAAGATTTCAAAAGTATCTTATGAAAGCATTTGCACGTTAAGTAGAGTATGGTTTACAAGTTACATATTTAAATCATATGTTTTAGTTGTCGTTTAAAAGCATTTAGTTGACATAAATATTTGTGACATGACTGCATCTGCATGCACATATGGTTAATCTTGTGTGGAACATGTTCATATAGAAGTATCACGTTGTAAATACGTGTGCACAGTAGCATGACCTTATTTGAATGAATACGTAGTAATGATGATTGTATGTGTAGGGGTTTTTAGGGGGTAGATCCGGTAACGCAGCGGAAACGGTGGAAAATCAATTATTTTCCGATTTCAAATATTTTTCTCGGATTAATTAAATAAACATATTTATTTAATTATCCAATAATCAAATTATGAAAACAAAATTCAATAAATCATATTTAAGTGAATTACCGAATTGCCCTTACATTTGGTATTCAGTTCATTTTAATCCGAAATTCATCAAATCAATTTTGAATGATTCTAAATCATTTCTAAGATGAATTTAGCATGTTCAAAACATCAAAACACCAAGGCAACACAAAATCCCAATTTTAAGCCATTTGGCCGTGAGCCTCACAAGGGGGGTTTGTGCATTTTGTGATTTCATGCTGCAAAACACATCAAGATGTAATCCAATCAACATGAAACTTTGTATGCATCATATACACAACATAAATGAAAAGCCCTAAATTTGGACAAGGTCTTAAACCCTAATTTGTCAATTTCCTCAAATTGGACCAAATAGTTTAAATCAATTACTTTAATCATCATTCTTCCATCCAATTAAAGTCTCAACACAATGAAACAACTCAAGATCAAATCTAGGTCATCTAAGAGTGGTTCAACAACTCTAGATTAGCAACAAGGTTTCCAAAACCATAAAAGAATACTTATAACTATAATAGTCACAAGCTTCCATCATCATACATGCTCAACACTTTCAACAAAACTTCCATCATCAAAAACACAAAGAATAAAGAAAAGAATAACACAAGAACATCACAAGATTTAGCCTAGATCCTAAGGAATATTTTCCTTTCTAATAGTAAGTTGAAGAAACTTACTAAAATCCAAGCTTTTCTTTGTTTTAGCCTTTCTTCCTCTCAAGCTTTCTTTGTTTCTTTTAATGGAGTTTGTGTTTAAAGTGTATTAGGTTAGCAAATGAAAATGAAATGAAAACAATATATACTTGCTCATCAAATGTCCTTTGGCCGAATTTCACAAGCATATATTACAATTTTAATTTCAATTTCATTTGACAAAAATTTGATCAACTTGATTAAATATCTAAAAACACCTTTAAAGATATTTTAATTAAGTCAACAAAGGCAACCAAGTCATTTAATACAAATATCTAAATCTTAAGATATTATATTTTAATTTATTTAATCATTTAACAATTAAATAATTAATTAATTAATTAAATACAAATATATTAAATATATGTATTAGATTTACATTAAATATCAAATACATATATTCATTTATGATATAAGTCAAATATCTCAATTTGACAATTAATTAATCTGTATTTAAATTAATCAATTATTAAATGTAAATACACAATAATTAAGGAAATGACTATCGGGTCCCTACACATGTATTTTGCGTTTAACCTTTAAACGACGTTATAAATAATCAATATTATTTATTAATATTGCTTTAGTGCTCTACGAGTATATTTCATTATTGAGACTCTCTAGATTCAGACATATCCGTCACGAAATCCAATTTCGTGTCCATAATTTATCCACCCGTAAATTATGATGATCACGGATAAACTTGATGAATCATACAGGTCGAGGTCATGGCAAATGTATAATTCCTCCGTCACAGGTATCCGGATATATCCCAGAGATATAGATGTAAACGTCAAATCTCTATGGGGATTATCCAGTCGACTATTCTATTAGCAATCTTAAAGAGAATGTTTAGAACTAGCTTCTAAACTTTACCACGGCCATGGTTTTATCTGATTGCTAATCATATGGACTAACTATGCTCGGGTACACAGAACTGACGGATCCTATCTTGATACACATAGAACACCCTGAAGATCTATCTACACCCAACGAACAGGCGGAGGTCTGATCTAAATAGATCGATGATGTGACTGCCATCTAAGTGTAGAAGATGTCTCATATACCCACAATGGCATCTCAAGTCTAAGAATCACAAGTGCTACTCAACCCTAGAAGATTCTTATTGACGTTGGTGTACCATCCATTAACAATCTTCGGAGAGTCGTTCAGTGTTTATCCGCTATAAACACCTACACGTCTATACTAATCTCCAAGACTTATGGTTCATTGAGAAACCATTGGAATCATATATTCCAGTATATGACATGTACCGGTCTTAACAGGTTTACTATACTGACCAAGTAGTGTAAACCTTGACCAGGAACTATCTGAGAATGACAACGTCATGATACTACTCAATGTCAGTTGCGACGGTTTTGTAACAGTACCATGACTAATCATTCTATGTTCATTACGTCTTTACCATATAAAAAGATACATTATATTATAGAAACTGCATATATTATTTACAATAATATCGTTTTACAGAAGTATTCATAAAGAAATACAACCGGGAATTGGCGCTCTAAGCACCAACCCCAACAAAATCTCACACTTGCTCTAGTGCCAATAACGATTGTATCTAATACCCATCGACTCCACGTGTTTATCAAACAACTTCGGAGGTTTGGCCTTCGTCAGCGGGTTTGCTACATTATCTTCACTCGGTACCTTGCACACTACAATATCCCTTCACGACACAATCTCTCGAATGATGTGGTACTTGCGTTCCACATGCTTCGACTTCTGATGCCCCCTCGGTTCCTTTGCTTGTGCAATGGCTCCAGTATTATCACAGTATAACGGAATCACATTCTCGATACTTGGGATAACTTCCAATTCTATGATAAAGTTCTTTATCCATACAGCCTCTTTTACAGCTTCAAAAGCTGCAATATATTCCGCCTCAGTGGTGGAATCTGCTGTCGATCCCTGTTTGGAACTCTTCCAACAAACCGCACCTCCGTTAAGGGTAAAGACAAATCCAGATGTAGACTTTCTATCATCGGGATTCGATTGGAAATCGGAGTCTGTATACCCATTAACTTGCAGTTCGTTTCCTTCATAAATTATTAACTTATCCTTAGTACCTTTAAGATACTTGAGGATATGTTTAATGGCCATCCAATGGTCATTACCTGGATTGGACTGATATCTGTTAGTTATGCTAACAGCGAAACTGATATCAGGTCTCGTACATAACATAGCATACATTATGCTACCCAAACACGAAGCATAAGGTTGGTTAGACATTTTAACTTTCTCATCTTCTATTTGTGGACACATCTTCTTTGAAAGATGAATCCCATGTCTGAACGGTATGTTTGCTGTCTTACAGTTACCAAAATTATACCGTTCCAAGATCTTATCTATGTACGTTGATTGGGATAACCCAATAAGCCTCCTTTATCTATCTCTATAGAGTTTTATCCCTAAAACATATGAAGCTTCTCCCAGGTCCTTCATGGAGAAATTCTTATAGATGTATGCTTTGTTACTTTGTAACATGCCTAAATCATTCCCAATGATTAAGATGTCATCAACATATAGGACTAAAAATATGACCATGCTCCCACTGGCCTTCTGATACATACAGGACTCTTCTGAATTCTTGAGAAAACCAGACGATCTAATAATCTCGTCGAATCGAAGATTCCAACTTCGTGAAGCTTGTTTAAGCCCATAAATGGACTTCTTAAGCTTACATACCATGCCCGAGTTTTCGCTGGACGTAAAACCTTCCGGCTGTTCCATATAGATTTCTTCATCAAGAAATCCATTTAGAAAAGCCGTTTTGACATCCATTTGCCAAATCTCGTAGTCATGATACGCAGCTATAGAAAGTAAAATCCGAATAGACTTGAGCATTGCTACCGGTGAAAAAGTTTCATCGTAGTCGACGCCAGGTCGCTGCGTGTAACCTTTTGCTACCAGTCGGGCCTTGTAAGTTTCAACCTTACCGTCAGGCCCGCGCTTCCTCTTGTAAACCCATTTACAACCGATAGGAACAATTCCTTCGGGAAGCAAAACCAAGTCCCAAACTTGATTCTCATGCATTGAGTCTATTTTAGATTTCATGGCACTTTTCCATTTCACGGAGTCGATGTCCAACATTGATTCTCTATAGGTGAAAGGATCTGTCTCTTCAACTAAGAGAACATCCAGACTCTTTTCTTGTATCAAATACAAGCGTTCAGGAGGTCTAGATACCTTTTTCGACCTACGGAGTGTGTGTGTTGAAGGTCCTTCATCTACTTGAACTTCAGGTTCCTCCGTTGGTTTGTTGTTTTCAGGTTGGACTTCATCAACCTGTCTATGATTACCACCTTCTAACAAAAATTCTACTTCTAGAAATTTTACGAAGCGAGCTACGAATACATTTCGATGCTCGGTATCATAGAATAGATATCCCCTCATATTCGAAGAATATCTAACAAACCTAAACTTTTGCCCTCGAGGTGAAAGCTTATTTTGCTGAGTCACCCTGACATAGGCAGGGCAACCCCAAACCTTAATGTAATTAAGATTTGGTCTCCTACCGAACCATATCTGATACGGAGTCGTAGGAACAGCTTTTGAAGGAATCTTGTTCAAAAGATGTGCAGGTGTTAAGAGAGAGTAGCCACATAAATAATAGGGCAAATCTGTGAAACTCAACATTGATCGGACCATATCCAATAAAGTCCGATTTCTCCTCTCAGACACTCCATTATGCTGTGGAGTACCTGGAGTAGTATATTGAGCGAGAATCCCATTCTCCTTCATATAATCCATGAACTCACCACTCATATATTCGCCACCTCGATCAGATCGAAGGCATTTCATATATTGACCAGTTTGTTTTTCTACTTCATTTCGGAACTCTTTGAACTTTTCACAGGTTTCTGATTTATGTTGCATCAAATACACATAACCGTACCGTGACATATCATCGGTAAAGGTAACGAAGTATGAATAACCACTGTGAGTAGTTTGACTTAGTGGACCACATACATCAGAATGTACGAGTTCCAGCAAGTTAGTGGCGCGATGTCCAACACCAGAAAATGGGGCTTTGGTCATTTTACCCTGAATACAAGATTCACAAGTTGGATAGGATTCAATGGTGAGATCTGGTATCAAACCATTCCTAACCAATTGGGTAAGGCGTTTAACGCCAATGTGACCTAGCCGTATATGCCAAAGTTCAGTATTATTAACTTCAGATAAACTACGTTTATTAATTCCAAAACTTAAAATATCTTTTGAAGTTTGCAATGTATAATGACCATGCTGGTTTGGACAACAAAGGATCTGAATATTATTTTTATCATATAAATACAAAGAACAGTTCTTAATATTAATACAAAAGCCTTCTGTATCCAATACAAAAAGTGATATAATATTAGCTACACATCCAGGTACAAAATGGCATTCATTTAAAAAAAGTGTCCCATTCGGCAATGAGATCTCGCATACTCCCACTGCAACTGCATCCAGTGAGTCTCCACTCCCGAATCGCAACTGCATCTCTCCAGGCTTCAGCATTTTACTTTCCTTCAACACCTGTAACGAATTGCAAATGTGAATGGGGCAAGCGAAATCTAAAATCCAGTTGGATGTAACGGCTTCACAAACCAAAGATATATCTATAACTGGAAAAATAAATGTACCTGATGTAGATGCTCTCTCCCTCCTAATTTGGGCAATGTAGTCAGGACAGTTTATCTTCTAGTGCCCGACTTTACTGCAGTGATGGCACTTGTCTTCAGAAGCCCGCTTGGGCTTAGCTATCTTGGCCTGTGGCTGAGGACTGAAACCCTTCTTTTTCTTCCCTTTCTTCTTTTTTCCCTTTGACAATGTCTGGGAAGAAGCAGAGAGAGAAGTAGGTCTCGGAGGGCGAGTCAGTACTCCCTTCTTAACGTCCTCCTCCGCCGTGAGCAACATCCTATGCAGCTCTGATAGGTACAGATAGTCCTATTCATGTTGAAATACATCACAACTGGCAATAAGAAGCTGGGAGCGAACCAAGAATGACACTCCTACCGAGAATGTCATTCAGAATGAGATTGTTGCCTCAGTTGATCAATCAAATCATCATCTGAAGAACATGTGAGCTAACAGCTTGCCCCTCATCATAATCGCGCATGGAACAGTTCCATTGCGACCTTGTGAACAATCACTTGTTCTTGGTTCTCAAATGACTGTCTCAAACGAGTCATGATAGTATAGGCATCTGATGTGCCATAATACTGTTTCTTGAGTCCCGGTGAAAGCGAACTTAAGATGTATGACTTAACTCTTAAGTCATCATTCTTCCAATTTTGGAAGACTTCACGTTCTTCAGGAGTGGCATCCTCTGCCACAGCAAGGGGCAGTGGACCCTCAAGACATATCCCAGTTTCTCGGAATCGAGGACAATCCTCAAATCCAATTCCAATCAGTGAAGTTATCAGCGCCTTTAAGTTTGTTCGCATCAAGCATACGCGTAAACTGATTAGTGGATTGTCCCGCCATCGCAACTCTATCATATAGATCACGAAAAATGGTTAGCGGATATAAAGCAGTTTCATATAATATCGAAAGAATAAAATAGATCATGGATTTTTAATCTAAAAAATGTATCTCCCACCAAATCATGCAATACTGTAATCCCCAAACAGAATACAAAGATTTTATAATTAAATTAAATTCAAATAGTGAAAAGTGGATCCCGTGAATATATTTCAGCTCACAGCAGAGGCCGGTCTCGCCTACGTATATCATCAAGGTAGAATGTTAGACAATTATGACCCATAGCGTCACTGTTTGTAAAAGACATTGTATTTTTGTACAAAATTGACTATGTAATATTGAAATTGCCTTTTATCATTTCGTAATTTATTTACTATGATATATAAATGGTAAAAGTCCATATGATTAGTTCCGGATTGAGATGATATGAGACAGTATCAATCCATAAAGGTTTAATCATTAAATATCCCTAGTCGTAGTATTATCGAGACTGGACATCGATAATGCGGAATAGACTAGTATTGCACTTGTGCGCGTTGTGAGGGCATAACGACATAGTTCTCATATGTTTAAGTATAGGATACTTATGCAAGTGCGATAGGAGGTTGTGTTTTACCGATGGTACGGAAAACAGCTTCGCTCTGGATAGACCCCGCGGAATCCCATTGGTAGTATGTATATGTGTCTATGGGAGTCCGCGTCAGGGTAGATGTATTTGGTCTTAACCTGAGACTTACATCGCTAATACTTGCGACAATCGGTAAACTTTGGTTTTGGTCGTCCAGGGCTTTAACAGGTTCTGTGTACGCCTCTATTGGGTTTATCGAGAATCGTAGTGTATTGGATGTGATGTCAAGACGGAAGTATCACTCCAGACATATGGAGATGATGATCACGCAGGGATTCATAACTCGTTCTCTATTGTGTTGCAACCATCGGGATAATGTGACAAGGTCATGATTATCCGATTCAAAGAGACTAGTTGTTTGATATCCGATATGTGCTTCGTACGGGGCAGACACTATTCCAGCCCCAGGCCTAGCACGTGACATCTGATACTGGATCGAAATACGAATACTAGGTATTCTACGTCTGACATAGATTATATATTCCAGTAAGAATATTTCTGGAGAATTGGGTAGGCACGGTGCTTTGCTAGAAGCCAACCATGTCTTGTAAATCGGTAAGCACGTAGTACGAGGTACTCGCTTTATCGGATAGTCCGATAACCGGATTTACTGCCAACATATCCAGAGATCTCTTGGGTCGCTTCCCAAGGATTCACCGATGACAGTTGACTTAAATTAATTAATCTGGGATTAATTAAGAGAGAGAAAATTAATCTGGGATTAATATGGGCTTTATTTAATCTGGGATTAAAAGTGTTCAGTGGCGAAAGAACGCGATTAATTTGGAATTAATCGGTAAAATAAATTTAATAGTTAAATTTGATTTTTCTATTTAATTTATTCAAATGGGCTAAAATTAATATATCGGATATATTAAAATGGATTGGATTTCATTACGAGATTAAAGTCGGACTTTAATGCGAACGAACGAATTAATTTAGAATTAGTTCGTGAACGACGTTCGTATATATTTGCGAGGCATCGTTATTTAATTAAATTATTTTAATTATTTAGCGACGAAGGATCGTTTAATCGGATTAAACGGAACCGAGCCGCGGCAAATGCCCGTAGAGATATTTGAATTTCGGATTCAAATATTTGGAGCCAAAAGTGTGGTAGGTGTTCCCACCACACAACCACCTTGTTTTGCCTTATGAAACCATTTACCAATCTCTACCTTGTTTTGGGTAAAAGGTGAAATGGTTTCACTTTTGGTAAATAACAAAAAGGCATTCACTTGTGTAACACTTGACACAAACCAAAACACAAAAACCCTAAAGGAGCAAGGTTGGCCGAATCTTCTCCTCCTCCTCTCTTTGATTTGTTTTCAAATCAACAAAAGCTAGCACTTTGGAAGTGAACAAAGGTGATAGGGAAACTACTCAATAGCTTGGAATCATCCTAAAGCTTGGATCATCCAAAGATTGGATCTTGAGATCTTGGATCTCAAAAATTTTAAAAGCTCTAAAACTCATTGTAAGTATATTCCGCACCTTATAATGATCAATCTATTATTATGCATGCTTATTAGATCCTTATATTGTTCTTGGAACACTAACAATGGTATCATGAGCCTAATTTAAGCATGATAATTTTAGGGTTCTTGAACCTAAAAATTTGGGGCTTTTTGATTTTGAGCATGATTTTTTGAAATTGATGCTTTGAGTATGTTTACAACATGATAACTTAGAGTTATGCATGATTAGATTTCAAATAAATCAAAAGCAACAAAAAAAAAAATGTAGGCTTGGCCGAATGGTCTAGTGTGTGCACTGCAGTTTTTGTTTTTTGAACATGAAAAAATGTGTTTGGATGCATGTTTAAATGATGATAGTTGGTTTAATATGATTAGAATCAATGTCTATAATGTTCATGTTAATATGTAATAAATAATGTTCATGTTAAAATCAAGTGCATGTTGAGCATGAAATGATGATCTTAGGCTTCAATATGTCTCAAGCATGCAATGATGTGTTTTGGCTTGATTTTTGTTAAGCATGAATTATTAGTTTAAGCATGATTAATTAAGTTAATTAATATTTTGGAAATATTGAGTTTAATTAATTAATTATGGCTAATACACTTTAATTAAAATAATTGTGATATTTGGAATATTATAATTATGTAATATGCCTTTAAAATTGAATTGGGCTAAAAGTGTGTATTTGGGCCTAATGGGCTTGGTTTGACCAAGTTTGGTTTTGGACTTTTGGATTGGATCCAATTGGGCCCAAAACCAATTCCATGAAGTCCAAATACATCACTTGGCCCTTTAAAGTATTTGATTGGGCCTAATGGGCCTAAATTGATTTGATGGCAATAGGGTGATTCCTATTGGGCCTTGGCATTTTGGGTTTGATCCATTATGGCCAAAGCCCATGCCTTAAGAATCAATTAAAAGCCCATTGGACTTTAATTAAAATGACATTGGATGTTATTGGGCCTTTGAGACCCATCAAGATTGGATTTGGAATCCAAGTCTTTAAGGCAACTATGTAAGTGTAAATATTTAATTTGGAATTAAATAAGAATTAGTATTGAATACAAATAAATTGGATTTAAGTTGTAGTTCGATATAATTCAAGAATACGTACTCAAAAGTATTTATTCTTAAACGAGTTGGACTCGCGCAAATCAAATCATTGTTTGAACATTGGATGGTCATTAATCAAAGATTAATTAATTGGATTAGATTGATTGTAATAAACATGTTTTGATTGAATACATATATGTGATGTATGAATAACGTATATCGGATGGATATTAGAAGGGCAAGGGCAATTTTGGAAATTGTAATAAGTTTAGAATTTATTAAATTGGACCTGCGTGTCCAGCCTTTAATCTCATTACTCCTTGTAATTCTCTTCTCACCTATTCCCCTCAATGTATATGAGGTTTCTTTATTGTATTTTGTAAAAGGGTAGGAGTTAGAATAGTTCTAGTCGGGGAGAGGAAAGGGAGCGATTTGTTCTAGGAACAATCTGTTTAAATATCCATCCGCATATCGTTATTAATTTACTTTTGCGCCTTATGATGTTTTAGAAGCATGCTTAAGGGTGTATGATGAGACCTAATCAAAGATAATAAATTGGATGCCAATTTACGCGAAAAACCCTCAAAACATATTAAGCGTTTTTCCTTCCGTTGAGTGATTCTTACTCAAGATCCAAAGTTGGCATTGGCTTGTTGGCCAAAGTCAAGGCCTTTGTCAATGCGGATGTGTTTGAATCATGAAGGTTTTGTTACATATCGGTGTCTTGTCCAAGTTGTGATTTGTTGGCCAAAGTCAAGATCACTTCTTGTCCATCGACATTGATTACGAAACTTTCCATGTCAATGGGTCCCGCTTAACTGGAATCATTAAGCTTGTTGTGCCAAAGCCAAGGCTTAGTTGATTCAGAGGAAAAAGGTTAGGAAAATATGTTTGACATATTGGCATATATAAAGTATATGTGTTTCGGACTTGGATGTCCACCTACCGGATCTAGGAATTGGATGAGATCCAATTGATCTTCGAGATCTACCTAGTTAAGTTTCATACAGCTTGTTGGCCAAAGTCAAGGTTGTATGTTATTTAACGGGATCCTAGCCCACTAGGAAACTAGGTTTCCCGAGTACTCGACAGAGGGTTAGAGGCTCGCCGAAAAATAGTGGGAGGCTAGTATTGAATTTGCAATTTCATTCAGATACTTAGCTTTACGCGCTTTCAAATAATTTCAATATTACTTTATTAGTTGACTAATATATTGTTATTTTTCTATGTAACAGTTAGACTGTACCCATTATCGTTGACTAGATAGTTAGACTATCGTAGATCAAGATGACTGGCAAAGGAAATGTCCGTGACATAATCATGGGAGATAATGTCTTCAAGGGCACAAATTTTGCAGATTGGGAAATGAACCTTAGGATTGTCCTAGGTTCAGAGAGGCTGTTGTATACTATACAAAGACCTCTTGGGCCTAAACCCGGACCGACTGAGACACTTGAGCTGGAGCTTTGGAAGACTCACAGCGATGATTGTGACACAACTCAGTCCATTATGCTTGCTTCGATGACTCAGCACTTTCGCAGACAAAATAGGGACTTGGATCCTTATAATATGTTAGCAAGGTTGCAAGATCTGCATCGCTCTAACAAGAGGATGCAGAGGTACGAGTTAGTCAAGAAGCTCTTTCGCTCACGGATGACAGATGGCATGTCTGTTGAGTCCCACGTGGCTCAGATGGTTGCTGACATCGATGAGCTGGCCAACATGGGGATAGTCTTTGAGGCAGAGATTACTGTGGACATGGTCCTGCAATCTCTCCCCGATTCCTGGAGACAGTTCATCATAAATTATAATTTGATGAACAACAGTGATACTCTTGGAGAGTTACTGTCAACTCTCAAGGAGGCTGAAAAGGAGCTTCAAAAGGGCAACAAGCGCGAGGCGCACTTTGCATCGACATCTCATGGACCTAGGGCTGGGCCCAAGGCAACTGGAGGTGTGCGAAAGAAGAAGCATATTCAAAAGGGCAAGGCCAAAAAGTCAAAGGCTTCTGGGAAGCCAAAGGACAAATCTCAGGATGTTTGCCTACAGTGCGGCAAGCGGGGTCACTGGAAGCGTGACTGCCGCGAGTACAAGGCGCTTCAGAAGGAGATAAAGGCGGGCAAGGCACCGGCCTCAGGTATGTTTGTTATTGAGATAAACATGGCTACTTCTAGTTTTAAAAATTGGATTTTTGATTCTGGTTGTGGTACTCATATATGTACTGATGCGCAGGATCTGCAGATTAGCAGGAGACTGGCTTCAGGAGAGATTGATCTGCGTGTTGGAAACGGGACACCTGTTGCTGTTTTGGCCGTGGGCACTTTTGTTTTAGAACTGCCTTCGGGACATGTACTTAAACTATCAGACTGTTATTATGTACCTAGTTTGACTAGGAATATTATCTCTGTATCTTGTTTGACCCAATGCGGGTACACTTTTGTATTCCGAAACACTGGGTGTTTTGTTTATAAAGATGATTTTGAGATATGTTCAGCTGATGCTAATAATGGTCTTTATATTTTGAATATAAATCAATCTCAAACATATAATGTAACAAACAAAGGCTCAAACTAAGTAACAAAGATGAGACTTACATGTGGCATTGTCGTCTGGGACACATTAACAAGACTCGCATATCCACACTTTCGAAGAGTGGGTACTTGGACGGATTTGATCCAAATTCATATGACGTCTGCGAATCTTGCTTATTAGGCAAAATGCCTAAATCACCTTTTAGCGGTAAAGGTGTACGCGCCACCGAACTGTTAGCCCTCGTTCATAGTGACGTTTGTGGGCCCATGTCTAGCCAGGCTAGAGGTGGATTCGAATACTTCGTAACCTTTACGGATGATGCATCGCGTTATGGTTATGTGTATCTTATGAGACACAAGTCGGAAACTTTTGAGAAATTCAAAGAGTTTCGACACGAAGTTGAAAAACAGACCGGCAAGAGTAAAAGACATTACGGTCGGACCGGGTGGCGAATACTTGAGCAATGAGTTTCTAGATTACTTGAAAGAATATGGTATTCTTTCACAGTGGACTCCTCCTGGAACACCGCAATTAAACGGTGTATCCGAACGGAGAAACCGAACTCTGTTGGACATGGTAAGGTCTATGATGAGTCGCACTGAGCTACCTATTTCCTTCTGGGGATATGCATTAAACAGTGCAGTTCTTATTTTGAATAAGGTTCCGTCAAAGTCTGTACAACAGACACCATATGAGATATGGACAGGAAAGAAACCGGGTTTCTCATTCCTAAAGATTTGGGGATGCTGGGCATACGTCAAACGTTTGGAAGGTACCAAACTTGAAGCCAAATCGGATAAATGCCTATTCGTAGGATATCCTAGGGAAACCAAAGGATATTACTTCTATCACCCACGAGAGAACAAAGTATTTGTTGCTCTACATGCGGTTTTCCTTGAGAAGGAATTCCTAAATACAGTGGTAAGTGGGAGGAAGTAGAACTCGATGAAAATCGGAGTGATACTGTTCCTGGCATAGAATCCTCAACGGAACAAGAACAGTCCATCCGGGATGAGACTGTACCACAATCTTCTATTACACAAGGACCGCGTAGGTCGGAGAGAGTCAGGAACCAACCTGAGAGGTATGGGTTTCTGATCTCACCTCATGTAGATATTAATCTCATTGAGGAAGACGAACCGGCTACGTATGAGGAAGCGATACAAGATATCGATTCCGCTTTATGGCAAGAGGCCATGAAGTCCGAAATGGATTCCATGTACACCAACCAAGTTTGGACACTGGTTGATGCACCAGAAGGCGTAAAGCCTATTGGATGCAAATGGATCTTCAAGAAGAAGACCGACATGGAAGGCAACGTACAAACGTACAAAGCTAGGCTTGTAGCGAAGGGGTATCGTCAACGACATGGTGTCGATTACGACGAAACTTTCTCACCCGTTGCCATGATTAAATCCATTCGGATAATGCTTGCTATTGCTGCATATTTCGATTACGAGATATGGCAGATGGACGTTAAAACCGCTTTCCTTAACGGAAACCTTTTGGAGGATGTTTATATGCAACAGCCTGACGGTTTTATCGTGCCTAGACTTGCAAACAAGGTTTGTAAGTTAAATCGGTCCATTTATGGACTGAAGCAAGCATCGCGGTCATGGAACCAACGTTTTGATGAGATCATAAAAGAATATGATTTCATTCAAAACGAGGATGATCCTTGTGTATATAAGAAGGTTAGTGGGAGCGCACTACATTCATTGTCCTTTATGTTGACGATGTATTGCTTATGGGCAATGACATTCCCATGTTAACATCGGTGAAAGCTTGGCTTTCATTAAAATTCTCCATGAAAGATCTGGGAGAAGCAGCCTTTATTCTAGGAATAAAGATCTACAGGGATAGATCTAGAAAGCTGCTTGGACTCTCTCAGAGTACGTACATTGACAAAGTGTTGAAAAGATTCAACATGGATCAGTCCAAGAGGGGACTGTTACCAGTGTCACATGGCATCTCTCTATCTAAGGACATGTGTCCTAAAACTCAAGATGAGAGAGACAGCATGAGTCGGATACCGTTCGCCTCGGCAGTCAGATCGATCATGTATGCCATGATATGTACTCGACCTGATGTCTCGTATGCTTTGAGCATGTGTAGTCGCTATCAGGCCGATCCAGGTGATGGTCACTGGATGGCAGTTAAGAACATCCTTAAGTATCTTAGACGAACTAAGGATGCTTTCTTGATTTATGGAGATGGAGAATTTGAGGTATCTGGGTATACCGATGCAAGTTTCCAAACCGATAAAGACGACTTTAAGTTGTAATACGGGTACATATTTTGTTTGAACAACGGAACAGTAAGCTGGAAATCTTCCAAGCAAGAGATTGTTGCCGATTCAACAACAGAAGCGGAGTATATTGCTGCATCTGAAGCAGCAAAAGAGGCAGTTTGGATCCGTAAATTCCTAATTGGATTAGGAGTAGTTCCGTTAGCAGCTGAGCCCGTTCCATTATTGTGTGACAATAACGGGGCTATAGCGCAGGCTAAGGAACCACGGTCTCATCAACGATCCAAGCATGTTCTTCGACGTTTCCATCTGATTCGTGAGATCATACATCGTGGCGATGTGAAGATCGAGAAGGTCGCATCAGATGACAACATTGCAGACCCGCTGACGAAAGCTATTTCACAGCAAAAGTTTGAGAAGCACATACATAGTTCAGGTGTTAGATGCTTGAGTGACTGGCTATAGGCCAAGTGGGAGATTGTTAGACAATTATGACCCATAGCGTCATGTTTGTAAAAGACATTGTGTTTTTGTACAAAATTGACTATGTAATATTGAAATTGCCTTTATCATCATTTCGTAATTTATTTACTATGATATATAAATGGTAAAAGTCCATATGATTAGTTCTGGATTGAGATGATATGAGACAGTATCAATCCATAAAGGTTTAATCATTAAATATCCCAAGTCGTAGTATTATCGAGACTAGACATCGATAATGCGGAATAGACTAGTATTGCACTTGTGCGCGTTGTGAGGGCATAACGGCATAGTTCTCATATGTTTAAGTATAGGATACTTATACAAGTGCGATAGGAGGTTGTGTTTTACCGATGGTACGGAAAACAGCTTCGCTCTGGATAGACCCCGCAGAATCCCATTGGTAGTATATATATGTGTTTATGGGAGTCCGCGTCAGGGTAAATGTATTTGGTCTTAACCTGAGACTTACATCATCGCTAATACTTGCGACAATCGGTAAACTTTGGTTTTGGTCGTCCAGGGCTTTAACAGGTTCTGTGTACGCCTCTATTGGGTTTATCGAGAATCGTAGTGTATTGGATGTGATGTCAAGACGGAAGTATCACTCCAGACATATGGAGATGATGATCACGCAGGGATTCATAACTCGTTCTCTATTGTGTTGCAACCATCGGGATAATGTGACAATGTCATGATTATCCGATTCAAAGAGACTAGTTATTTGATATCCGATATGTGCTTCGTACGGGGCAGACACTATTCCAGCCCCAGGCCTAGCACGTGGAATCTGATACTGGATCGAAAATATGAAATACTAGGTATTCTACGTCTGACATAGATTATATATTCCAGTAAGAATATTTCTGGAGAATTGGGTAGGCACGGTGCTTTGCTAGAAGCCAACCATGTCTTGTAAATCGGTAAGCACGTAGTACGAGGTACTCGCTTTATCGGATAGTCTGATAATCGGATTTACTGCCAAGATATCCAGAGATCTGTTGGGTCGCTTCCCAAGGATTCACCGATGACAGTTGACTTAAATTAGAATTAAACTGGGATTAATTAAGAGAGAGAAAATTAATCTGGGATTAATATGGGCTTTATTTAATCTGGGATTAAAAGTGTTCAGTGGCGAAAGAACGCGATTAATTTGGAATTAATCGGTAAAATAAATTTAATAGTTAAATTTGATTTTTCTATTTAATTTATTCAAATGGCTAAAATTAATATATCGGATATATTAAAATGGATTGGATTTCATTACGAGATTAAAGTCGGACTTTAATGCGAATGAACGAATTAATTTAGAATTAGTTCGTGAACGACGTTCGTAATATATTTGCGAGGCATCGTTATTTAATTAAATTAGATTTAATTATTTAGCGACGAAGGATCGTTTAATCGGATTAAACGGAACCGAGCCGCGGTAAATGCCCGTAGAGATATTTGAATTTCGGATTCAAATATTTGGAGCCAAAAGTGTGGTAGGTGTTCCCACCACACAACCACCTTGTTTTGCCTTAATGAAAACCATTTACCAATCTCTACCTTGTTTTGGGTAAAAGGTGAAATGGTTTCACTTTTTGGTAAATAACAAAAAGGCATTCAACTTGTGTGAACACTTGACACAAACCAAAAACACAAAAACCCTAAAAGGAGCAAGGTTGGCTGAATTCTCCTCCTCCTCCTCTCTTTGATTTGTTCTTCAAATCAACAAAAGCTAGCACTTTGGAAGTGAACAAAGGTGATAGGGAAACTACTCAATAGCTTGGAATCATCCTAAAGCTTGGAATCATTCCAAAGATTGGATCTTGAGATCTTGGATCTCAAAAAATTTTAAAAGCTCTAAAACTCATTGTAAGTATATTCCGCACCTTATAATGATCAAATCTTTTATTATGCATGCTTATTAGATCCTTATAATGTTCTAGGAACACTAACATAGACAACTCGTTTGTCAATCACTCACCAGTGACTCCTTAGTTCCCGGTCATTTCTCGTTGTCGCTGCGAAGGTAGGCCCACAAGGAGATGTACCAAGGTTAAACTCATCATTGATAAACTCAAGTTACTTACGTAATCCTGACAGCTAGGGCACGTTCAGAATTGCGCTTTCGCTTGAATTTATCTAGTATCTGATATACATCCGGTATAAATAAATCTCTATCGGCTACACCCTCACAGCAGAGGCACGGTCTCGGATGTAGTCACGGAGAAATATCCATAAACCGTATTGACAAGACGGACCACATAACATGCATCAAATACACAATTACATTAAAACCTAATTAATTAGGGATTTTCCGCTAAGTGTCATACACCCTAAATCTAACCATTAGATCATAATAAACATGCATAAAGTCTTGAAAACATGATTAAACATTGATTTAATTAAAGCTAATCATTTTAGGAGACCTAGAATCAGACTCACTCTGATACCATTTTGTAGGGGTTTTTAGGGGTAGATCCGGTAACGCAGTGGAAATGGTGGAAAATCAATTATTTTCCGATTTCAAAACTTTTTCTTGGATTAATTAAATAAACATATTTATTTAATTATCCAATAATCAAATTATGAAAACAAAATTCAATAAATCATATTTAAGTGAATTTACCGAATTGCCCTTACATTTGGTATTTTGTTCATTTTAATCCGAAATTGATCAAATCAATTTTGAATGATTCTAAATCATTTCTAAGATGAACTTAGCATGTTCAAAACATCAAAACACCAAGGCAACACAAAATCCCAATTTTAAGCCATTTGGCCAAGAGCCTCACAATGGGGGGTTTGTGCATTTTGTGATTTCATGCTTCAAAACACATCAAGATGTAATCCAATCAACATGAAACTTTGTATGCATCATATACACATCCTTATACACAACATAAATGAAAAGCCTTAAATTTGGACAAGGTCTTAAACCCTAATTTTTCAATTTCCTTAAATTGGACCAGATAGTTTAAATCAATTACTTTAATCATCATTCTTCCATCCAATTAAAGTCTCAACACAATGAAACAACTCAAGATCAAATATAGGTCATCTAATAGTGGGTCAACAACTCTAGATTAGCAACAAGGTTTCCAAAACCATAAAAGAATACTTATAACTACAATAGTCACAAGCTTCCATCATCATACATGCTCAACACTTTCAACAAAAATTCCATCATCAAAAACACAAAGAATAAATAAAAGAATAACACAAGAACATCACAAGATGTAGCCTAGATCCTAAGGAATATTTTCCTTTCTAATAGTAAGTTGAAGAAACTTACTAAAATCCAAGCTTTTCTTTATTTTAGCCTTTCTCCTCTCAAGCTTTCTTTGTTTCTTTTAATGGAGTTTGTGTTTAAAGTGTATTAGGTTAGCAAATGAAAATGAAATGAAAAAAATATATATTTGCTCACCAAATGGCCTTTGGCCGAATTTCACAAGCATATATTACAATTTTAATTTCAATTTCATTTGACAAAAATTCGATCAACTTGATTAAATATCTAAAAACACCTTTAAAGATATTTTAATTAAGTCAACAAAGGCAACCAAGTCATTTAATACAAATATCTAAATCTTAAGATATTTATATTTTAATTTATTTAATCATTTAACAATTAATTAATTAATTAATTAATTAAATACAAATATATTAAATATATGTATTATATTTACATTAAATATCAAATACATATATTCATTTATGATATAAGTCAAATATCTCAATTTGATAATTAATTAATATGTATTTAAATTAATCAATTATTAAATGTAAATACACAATAATTAAGGAAATGACTATCAGGTCCCTACACATGTATTTTGCGTTTAACCTTTAAACGACTTTATGAATCATTAATATTATTTATTAATGTTACTCTAGTGCTCTACGAGTATATTTCATTATTGAGACTCTCTAGATTCAGGCATATCCGTCACGAAATCCAATTTCGTGTCCATAATTTATCCACCCGTAAATTATGATGATCACAGATAAACTTGCTGAATCATACAGGTTGAGGTCATGGAAAATGTATAATTCCTCCATCACAGGTATCCGGATATATCCCAGAGATATAGATGTAAACGTCAAATCTCTATGGGGATTATCCAGTCGACTATTCTATTACCAATCTCAAATAGAATGTTTGGAACTAGCTTCTAAACTTTACCACGGGCCCATGGTTTTATCTGATTGCTAATCATATGGACTAACTATGCTTTGGTACACAGAACTGACGGATTCTATCTTGATACACATAGAACACCCTGAAGATCTATCTACACCCAATGAACAGGCGGAGGTCTGATCTAAATAGATCGGTGATGTGACTGCCATCTAAGTGTAGAAGATGTCTCATGTGCCCACAATGGCATCTCAAGTCTAAGAATCACAAGTACTACTCAACCCGAGAAGATTCTTATTGACGTTGGTGTACCATCCATTAAGAATTTTCGGTGATTCGTTCAGTGTTTATCCACTATAACACCTACACGTCTATACTAGTCTCCAAGACTTATGGTTCATTGAGAAACCATTGGAATCATATATTCCAATATACGACATGTACCGATCTTAATGGGTTTACTATACTGACCAAGTAGTGTAAACCTTGACCAGGAACTATCTGAGAATGACAACGTCATGATACTACTCAATGTCAGTTGCGACGCTTTTGCAACAGTACCATGACTAATCATTCTATGGTCATTACGTCTTTACCATATAAAAGAGATACATTATATTATAGAAACTGCATATATTATTTACAATAATATCATTTTACAGAAGTAGTCATAAAGAAATACAACCGGAAATTGGCGCTCTAAGCACAAACCCCAACAGTATGAGTTGCTTACTTACTTAGAAAGAACATACTGTAAGAATGCTAGTCTTGATGAAATGGTAACTCATGCATGTAACCATGGGTAGTGGATTTGATAGTTAACAGAAATAAGATGTAGATATCTGATTTGATGATATTTCAAGATAATGGAAGAGAGAAAGTTATGATAAATACTTGAACCTGATTAGTAACAAGTATAGAGAGTATGCAGAATTTAGTGTTATGCACCAGTAGTATGATAGAACTTCTCGTGTTGGTGATATATATATATATATATATATATATATATATATATATATATATATATATATATATATATATATATATATATATAATATACACACACACACACACACACATACATACACACATATGGAATATAGAAGTTGATAGTGTAATAGCAAACAGAAGTTGGCAGGTGTTGATCAGTTAAGGTACAGTACAAGTGTCAGGTTTGTGAAATGAATAAGGAATAGACATTTAATTAAAACTTTATAACCATTTGCATGATTACTTACTGAGCCAATATGACTCACACCTTTTCAGTTGTAGTTTTGCAGGTCAGTACAGGTAGTTCGGTGAAGACTTTGAAGACAGTGGATCGCCTCAATTGTAGTTAAGAGAGTGTCGAGTCCTAGGTCAAGTTGTGGGTCCTCACGGCCCTTGAATTGTATTTTGCATTGTATCATTTAAGTAAGGACTATGTAATAGTATAGTTGTTATTTTGAGTTCTGGTCAGAGGCCAAGTATTTACTTTTTCTTGTTGAGTTCAGGCCTGAGGCCTTGATGATATTTTCATTTATGTTGAGTATGTGAGTAGGTTGTCTCATGGTGCTGGCTACAGGCCAGGTTGCATGATGTTACGAATACATCATGCCGAAATTTCGTTAGATTCAGAGGATTATGGAGATGGGTTTAGCCTATCTCATGCCGGTAGCATCCTGGCCTAGGCGGGATGTTACAAAGTTGGTATTAGAGTATGGTTTAAGAGTAGGAGTCAGTAGCATGGTCTAGAAGTCAATGACTGTAATTGTGGGAATCCAGATGTCGGAGATTGTCTTCAGTTTGGTAAAAACCATGCAGGTCTTTGTATGTATCTTCTATGATAGTCTGATGTGACTTGATTCTATTATATAGTGCTTTTATTGCTTGGATATGAGTCCATGGGTGACTCATTTGTTGTGCATAGATTAGCTATCTCCGTATGGGAAGAGATTACGCCTTTTAGATCAGAGAATTAGCAAGAACTTGGCAGTCTCTCGGAGCATGATGATGAAGATGAATAATAGTTTAAGTGATGTTATGTGAGTTGAATATTATATTATGAATTTTCGTCGCGTCGGAAAACGTGGAGGATCAAAAGTCAGTGGCGTGATTTTCGTAAAACATGTAAAGTTTGCGGTTTTGGTCCTGGAGAGAGAAAATGAACTCCGATCGAGTTGATTCTTGAACCATCAGACTCGTTTTTCCGAGATGAACAACTTTTGTGTTGAACACTTTTCAAGAATCACATCAGAAGGGCTCCGATATTGCGACATTCCAGAAGGTTCCAGAATAGGAGGCTGGTCAATAAATTCGCAAGGACCCATTTGATATTTTCCGGCCTAGTATATAAAGCCTTGAAGTTTTAAGAAATGGCAAAATTGGCAAAAGTTTATTGCTTCCTCCACCCGACCCCCTTCCCCCAAATTTTACCCTTGCTCCCTTGCTCGCGCCGGCCACTTCCCAGCCACCGCCGATCGGTGCAACTGTCGGGAAAGGAGCGCCCGGTCACCCTGCATCTATTAGTGGCCGGCGGCGACTCTGGATTGCCGGCGAACAGTGAGTTTTGAAGGGGAAAGAGGCGCGCAATGGGTTAACCGGATCCGGCCTGTCGGTTCGTTTCACGGCCCGAGCCACCTACCAAATCGAAGCCCTCGACGAGTACTACGAGTGTGTGGGGTTGATTTCACCGAACAACGGCCGGTGGCTCACGAAACGAGGGAGAAAGCCAGAGGTTAATAGTAAACCCACGACGAACAATAGCTCCGATCAAAATTCCGTCGACACCAGTGCGTTCGTATAGCCGATGGGAGTCCGAACATGGCCTCGGAATTTTGGTACGACTCTCCGTTTAGAATTTTATATTTCAAAGTGAATCGATTCATATTCGGATGTTTCTGGTAGTTCCATAGTTTAGCGAATTGCTTTGATATGAATTGGATATGTTTTAAAATGTTAAAACGATAAATATGGTAGAATCTGGGAAGAATCAGATGAGATATGATCGATCCGGTAGAATTAGCGAGTTTCCAGTTAAATGAAGTTTCTCGCGCGATTGAGCGTAGATGCTCGTAAACATATTTATGATGTAAATATGGTATTGCGAGGGTAATTAGGTAATTTTGGATTTGTTCGGATGGTTCGAGACCATTCCGTAGCGTTTGCGGAAACTTTTCCGAAAGTTTTGCCGCAAACGCGTAAAATGAGAATATGACCCATCTAGCTAATTTAGAATAGCCTGTAAGCATGTATTAGAGTAATGAAACTTAAACCGTAGAGTCGGTGAGGATTTAGTATTCCGAGAAAATCCATAGTTTATTGTAGATGAGTTGAAAGTTCCACAAATAGCGGTTCTGACATATGTTGTGATTTGTTTTGACAGATCAGACCCGGATTGCGGGCATTCGCTTAGCCAGGTAAGTAACTCATGCTTTGATTGTCTAAGAAATTTAATGTTACGTGAAATCAGTTATATAACGAAGTTGTATAAAATTATAAGTTGAAACATGTATGCATGTAATGAGGAACGTAGAAGAATGAAATAAATGAATCGGTATAATCATGTAGATGTGGACAAGTGGCTACAAGTATATTTGTATGTATATAAAAGTAAAGATGAGCATGAGTATATAGAAATAAAGAGGCCCATGCCTAGAGATACACTAGTATATGTATTTATATAGGTAGTTAGAGCATATGAATGATGATGTTATGTTTATAAACATATATTATATATATTATATATTATATATTTGAGACTTGGGTATGGGGGTGTATATATATTTGAGACTTGGGTATGGGGGATGTAGAAACTACACTCTAGGGAATGTGATCAAAGTTATAAATGAGATAAACATTTATGAACCAGTGTTATGAAGGAAAGTTTTAATTCATGCAATATATAAGAATATTGGCAACATGAGTAAAGATACATACATGATAAAACGAGAAGAGTTTTTGAAATTTAAAGGTTTACAGAAAAGAAGCAGACATTTTTAAAATTTAAAAGATAAGTTTAGAAAAGTTTCTTCAGTTTTGAGATTCTATTCATGTTTTAAAAGTTTAATCCATGGTTTTATGGTTTTTCGTGGCTGATGTAACAACTCACCCCAGTATGTAACTTGAGATACAAATTGTACTGATGGATATCTACTTTGGAATTGACGGATATAGACGCAGTGCACATGTGGAGGAACTGAGGGGACGCCTCAGATCCTTTGAGCAGGACTATGGGCTACAGGGTCTAAAAATCCAAAGAAAGAAAGGAAGAAGATGATTTTTCCAGAGATGCCCAGTTGAGTTATGGTCCTGGGCATCGAGTACACCCAGTTGAGTTATATCCTGGGTGCATAGAGACTCTAGTTGAGTTATGGTCCTAGAACGTAGAGCAGTTTTTTTTCAGATTGTTCAGTACCAGTTTTCAATTTTCAGTGCTTAGATTTCAGAAACCAGAATTTTTCAGGCACACGGTTTTCAAAGCATCAGAACAGTTTTCAAAAGTGAGACCTTAGTAAGCAGTTTTCCATAAACCTGTTAGACAATTATGACCCATAGCGTCACTGTTTGTAAAAGACATTGTGTTTTTGTACAAAATTGACTATGTAATATTGAAATTGCCTTTTATCATTTCGTAATTTATTTACTTTGATATATAAATGGTAAAAGTCCATATGATTAGTTCCGGATTGAGATGATATGAGACAGTATCAATCCATAAAGGTTTAATCATTAAATATCCCTAGTCGTAGTATTATCGAGACTGGACATCGATAATGCGGAATAGACTAGTATTGCACTTGTGCGCGTTGTGAGGGCATAACGGCACAGTTCTCATATGTTTAAGTATAGGATACTTATGCAAGTGCGATAGGAGGTTGTGTTTTACCGATGGTACGGAAAACAGCTTCGCTCTGGATAGACCCCGCGGAATCCCATTGGTAGTATGTATATGTGTCTATGGGAGTCCGCGTCAGGGTAGATGTATTTGGTCTTAACCTGAGACTTACATCGCTAATACTTGCGACAATCGGTAAACTTTGGTTTTGGTCGTCCAGGGCTTTAACAGGTTCTGTGTACGCCTCTATTGGGTTTATCGAGAATCGTAGTGTATTGGATGTGATGTCAAGACGGAAGTATCACTCCAGACATATGGAGATGATGATCACGCAGGGATTCATAACTCGTTCTCTATTGTGTTGCAACCATCGGGATAATGTGACAAGGTCATGATTATCCGATTCAAAGAGACTAGTTGTTTGATATCCGATATGTGCTTCGTACGGGGCAGACACTATTCCAGCCCAGGCCTAGCACGTGACATCTGATACTGGATCGCAATACGAGATACTAGGTATTCTACGTCTGACATAGATTATATATTCCAGTAAGAATATTTCTGGAGAATTGGGTAGGCACGGTGCTTTGCTAGAAGCCAACCATGTCTTGTAAATCGGTAAGCACGTGGTACGAGGTACTCACTTTATCGGATAGTCCGATAACCGGATTTACTGCCAACATATCCAGAGATCTCTTGGGTCGCTTCCCAAGGATTCACCGATGACAGTTGACTTAAATTAGAATTAATCTGGGATTAATTAAGAGAGAAAATTAATCTGGGATTAATATGGGCTTTATTTAATCTGGGATTAAATGTGTTCAGTAGAGAAAGAACGCGATTAATTTGGAATTAATCGGTAAAATAAATTTAATAGTTAAATTTGATTTTTCTATTTAATTTATTCAAATGGGCTAAAATTAATATATCGGATATATTAAAATGAATTGGATTTCATTACGAGATTAAAGTCGGACTTTAATACGAACGAACGAATTAATTTAGAATTAGTTCGTGAACGACGTTCGTAATATATTTGCGAGGCATCGTTATTTAATTAAATTAGATTTAATTATTTAGCGACGAAGGTTCGTTTAATCGGATTAAACGGAACCGAGCCGCGGCAAATGTTCGTAGAGATATTTGAATTTCGAATTCAAATATTTGGAGCCAAGTGTGGTAGGTGTTCCCACCACACAACTACCTTGTTTTGCTTTTTG
Source organism: Zanthoxylum bungeanum (assembly GCA_019454045.1). Taxonomy (NCBI): domain Eukaryota; kingdom Viridiplantae; phylum Streptophyta; class Magnoliopsida; order Sapindales; family Rutaceae; genus Zanthoxylum; species Zanthoxylum bungeanum. Next base: position 175,274 of record SKCR01026643.1, on the reverse strand, counting down.
AATACCATTTACCAATCTCTACCTAGTTTAGGGTAAAAGGTGAAATGGTTTCACTTAGGGTAAATAACAAAAGGCTTCTCTACAACTTTTGTAACACTTAAACAAAATCAAAACTTGAAACCCTAGAAGCTCTTGGCTTGGCCGAAAATACACCTCCTCTCTCTCTTTTGATTTGTTTTCAAATCAACAAAAGCTAGCACTTTGGAAGTGAACAAAGGTGATAGGGAAACTACTCAAAAGCTTGGATCTTGGAGATCTTGCTCTCAAATTTTTAAAAAGCTCTATCACTCATTGTAAGTCTATTCCGCACCTTATAATGATCATAATCTATGTTATTTATGCTTATTAGATCCTAATAATGTTCTAGGAACACTAACAATGGTATCAGAGCCTAATTTAAGCATGATAATTCTAGGGTTCTTGAACCTAAAATTTGGGGCTTTTATATTTTGAGCATGATTTTTTGAAATTGATGCTTTGAGTATGTTTACAACATGATAACTTAGAGTTATGCATGATTAGATTTGAAATAAATCAAAAGAATCAAAAAATAAAAATGCTAAGCTTGGCCGAATGGTGAAGTCCTTGCACTGCAGTTTTTTATTTTTTGTAACATGAAATAATGTGTTTGGATGCATGTTTAAATGATGATAGTTGGTTTAATTTGATTAGAATCAATGTCTATAATGTTCATGTTAAAATCAAAGTGCATGTTGAGCATGAAATGATGATCTTAGGCTTCAATATGTCTCAAGCATGCAATGATGTGTTTTTGGCTTGATTTTATGTTAAGCATGAATTATTAGTTTAAGCATGATTAATTAAGTTAATTATATTTTGGAAATATTGAGTTTAATTAATTAATTATGGCTAATACACTTTAATTAAAATAATTGTGATATTTGGAATATTATAATTATGATAATATGCCTTTAAAATGAATTGGGCTAAAAGTGTGTATTTGGGCCTAATGGGCTTGTTTGACCAAGTTTGGTTTTGGACTTTTGGATTGGATCCAATTGGGCCCAAAACCAATTCCATGAAGTCCAAATACATCACTTGGCCCTTTAAAGAATTTGATTGGGCCTAATGGGCCTAAATTGATTTGATGGCAATAGGGTGATTCCTATTGGGCCTTGGCATTTTGGGTTTGATCCATTATGGCCAAAGCCCATGCCTTAAGAATCAATTAAAAGCCCATTGGACTTTAATTAAAATGACATTGGATGTTATTGGGCCTTTGAGACCCATCAAGATTGGATTTGGAATCCAAGTCTTTAAGGCAACTATGTAAGTGTAAATATTTAATTTGGAATTAAATTAGAATTAGTATTGAATACAAATAAATTGGATTTAAGTTGTAGTTCGATATAATTCAAGAATACGTACTCAAAAGTATTTATTCTTAAACGAGTTGGACTCGCGCAAATCAAATCATTGTTTGAACATTGGATGGTCATTAATCAAAGATTAATTAATTGGATTAGATTGATTGAAATAAACATGTTTTGATTGTATACATAAATGTGATGTATGAATAATGTATATCGGATGGATATTAGAAGGGCAAGGGCAATTTTGGAAATTGTAATAAGTTTAGAATTTATTAAATTGGGCCTGCGTGTCCAGCCTTTAATCTCTTTACTCCTTGTAATTCTCTTCTCACCTATTCCCCTCAATGTATATGAGGTTTCTTTATTGTATTTTGTAAAAGGGTAGGAGTTAGAATAGTTCTAGTCGGGGAGAGGAAAGGGAGCGATTTGTTCTAGGAACAATCTGTTTAAATATCCATCCGCATATCGTTATTAATTTACTTTTGCGCCTTATGATGTTTTAGAAGCATGCTTAAGGGTGTATGATGAGACCTAATCAAAGATAATAAATTGGATGCCAATTTACGCGAAAAACCCTCAAAAACATATTAAGCGTTTTTCCTTCCGTTGAGTGATTCTTACTCAAGATCCAAAGTTGGCATTGGTTTGTTGGCCAAAGTCAAGGCCTTTGTCAATTGCGGATGTGTTTGAATCATGAAGGTTTTGTTATATATCGGTGTCTTGTCCAAGTTGTGATTTGTTGGCCAAAGTCAAGATCACTTCTTGTCCATCGACATTGATTACGAAACTTTCCATGTCAATGGGTCCCGCTTAACTGGAATCATTAAGCTTGTTGTGCCAAAGCCAAGGCTTAGTTGATTCAGAGGAAAAAGGTTAGGAAAATATGTTTGACATATTGGCATATATAAAGTATATGTGTTTCGGACTTGGATGTCCACCTACCGGATCTAGGAATTGGATGAGATCCAATTGATCTTCGAGATCTACCTAGTTAAGTTTCATACAGCTTGTTGGCCAAAGTCAAGGTTGTATGTTATTTAACGGGATCCTAGCCCACTAGGAAACTAGGTTTCCCGAGTACTCGACAGAGGGTTAGAGGCTCGCCGAAAAATAGTGGGAGGCTAGTATTGAATTTGCAATTTCATTCAGATACTTAGCTTTACGCGCTTTCAAATAATTTCGTCAATATTACTTTATTAGTTGGACTAATATATTTATTTTTTCTATGTAACAGTTAGACTGTACCCATTATCGTTGACTAGATAGTTACTATCGTAGTCAAGATGACAGGCAAAGGAAATGTCCGTGACATTATCATGGGAGATAATGTCTTCAAGGGCACGAATTTTGCAGATTGGGAAATGAACCTTAGGATTGTCCTAGGTTCAGAGAGGCTGTTGTATACTTTACAAAGACCTCTTGGGCCTAAGCCCGGACCGAATGAGACACTTGAGCTGGAGCTTTGGAAGACTCACAGCGATGATTGTGACACAACTCAGTCCATTATGCTTGCTTCGATGACTCAGCACTTTCGTAGACAAAATAGGGACTTGGATCCTTATAATATGTTAGCGAGGTTGCAAGATCTGCATCGCTCTAACAAGAGGATGCAGAGGTACGAGTTAGTGAAGAAGCTCTTTCGCTCACGCATGACAGATGGCATGTCTGTTGAGTCCCACGTGGCTCAGATGATTGCTGACATCGATGAGCTGGCCAACATGGGGATAGTCTTTGAGGCAGAGATTACTGTGGATATGATCCTGCAATCTCTCCCCGATTCCTGGAGACAGTTCATCATAAATTATAATTTGATGAACAACAGTGATACTCTTGGAGAGTTACTGTCAACTCTCAAGGAGGCTGAAAAGGAGCTTCAAAAGGGCAACAAGCGCGAGGCGCACTTTGCATCGACATCTCATGGACCTAGGGCTGGGCCCAAGGCAACTGGAGGTGTGCAAAAGAAGAAGCATATTCAAAGGGGCAAGGCCAAAAAGTCAAAGGCTTCTGGGAAGCCAAAGGACAAATCTCAGGATGTTTGCCTACAGTGCGGCAAGCGGGGTCACTGGAAGCGTGACTGCCGCGAGTACAAGGCGCTTCAGAAGGAGATAAAGGCGGGCAAGGCACCGGCCTCAGGTATGTTTGTTATTGAAATAAACATGGCTACTTCTAGTTTTAAAAATTGGATTTTTGATTCTGGTTGTGGTACTCACATATGTACTGATGTGCAGGATCTGCAGATTAGCAGGAGACTGGCTTCAGGAGAGATTGATCTGCGTGTTGGAAACGGGACACCTGTTGCTGTTTTGGCCGTGGGCACTTTTGTTTTAGAACTGCCTTCGGGGCATGTACTTAAACTATCAGACTGTTATTATGTACCTAGTTTGACTAGGAATATTATCTCTGTATCTTGTTTGACCCAATGCGGGTACACTTTTGTATTCCGAAACACTGGGTGTTTTGTTTATAAAGATGATTTTGAGATATGTTCAGCTGATGCTAATAATGGTCTTTATATTTTGAATATAAATCAATCTCAAACATATAATGTAACAAACAAAAGGCTCAAACTAAGTAACAAAGATGAGACTTACATGTGGCACTGTCGTCTGGGACACATTAACAAGACTCGCATATCCACACTTTCGAAGAGTGGGTACTTGGACGGATTTGATCCAAATTCATATGACGTCTGCGAATCTTGCTTATTAGGCAAAATGCCTAAATCACCTTTTAGCGGTAAAGGTGTACGCGCCACCGAACTGTTAGCCCTCGTTCATAGTGACGTTTGTGGGCCCATGTCTAGCCAGGCTAGAGGTGGATTCGAATACTTCGTAACCTTTACGGATGATGCATCGCGTTATGGTTATGTGTATCTTATGAGACACAAGTCGGAAACTTTTGAGAAATTCAAAGAGTTTCGACACGAAGTTGAAAAACAGACCGGCAAGAGTATAAAGACATTACGGTCGGACCGTGGTGGCGAATACTTGAGCAATGAGTTTCTAGATTACTTGAAAGAATATGGTATTCTTTCACAGTGGACTCCTCCTGGAACACCGCAATTAAACGGTGTATCCGAACGGAAAACCGAACTCTGTTGGACATGGTAAGGTCTATGATGAGTCGCACTGAGCTACCTATTTCCTTCTGGGGATATGCATTAAACAGTGCAGTTCTTATTTTGAATAAGGTTCCGTCAAAGTCTGTACAACAGACACCATATGAGATATGGACAGGAAAGAAACCGGGTTTCTCATTCCTAAAGATTTGGGGATGCTGGGCATACGTCAAACGTTTGGAAGGTACCAAACTTGAGCCCAAATCGGATAAATGCCTATTCGTAGGATATCCTAGGGAAACCAAAGGATATTACTTCTATCACCCACGAGAGAACAAAGTATTTGTTGCTCTACATGCGGTTTTCCTTGAGAAGGAATTCCTAAATACAGTGGTAAGTGGGAGGAAAGTAGAACTCGATGAAAATCGGAGTGATACTGTTCCTGGCATAGAATCCTCAACGGAACAAGAACAGTCCATCCGGGATGAGACTGTACCACAATCTTCTATTACACAAGGACCGCGTAGGTCGGAGAGAGTCAGGAACCAACCTGAGAGGTATGGGTTTCTGATCTCACCTCATGTAGATATTAATCTCATTGAGGAAGACGAACCGGCTACGTATGAGGAAGCGATACAAGATATCGATTCCGCTTTATGGCAAGAGGCCATGAAGTCCGAAATGGATTCCATGTACACCAACCAAGTTTGGACACTGGTTGATGCACCAGAAGGCGTAAAGCCTATTGGATGCAAATGGATCTTCAAGAAGAAGACCGACATGGAAGGCAACGTACAAACGTACAAAGCTAGGCTTGTAGCGAAGGGGTATCGTCAACGACATGGTGTCGATTACGACGAAACTTTCTCACCCGTTGCCATGATTAAATCCATTCGGATAATGCTTGCTATTGCTGCATATTTCGATTACGAGATATGGCAGATGGACGTTAAAACCGCTTTCCTTAACGGAAACCTTTTGGAGGATGTTTATATGCAACAGCCTGACGGTTTTATCGTGCCTAGACTTGCAAACAAGGTTTGTAAGTTAAATCGGTCCATTTATGGACTGAAGCAAGCATCGCGGTCATGGAACCAACGTTTTGATGAGATCATAAAAGAATATGATTTCATTCAAAACGAGGATGATCCTTGTGTATATAAGAAGGTTAGTGGGAGCGCACTGACATTCATTGTCCTTTATGTTGACGATGTATTGCTTATGGGCAATGACATTCCCATGTTAACATCGGTGAAAGCTTGGCTTTCATTAAAATTCTCCATGAAAGATCTGGGAGAAGCAGCCTTTATTCTAGGAATAAAGATCTACAGGGATAGATCTATAAAGCTGCTTGGACTCTCTCAGAGCACGTACATTGACAAAGTGTTGAAAAGATTCAACATGGATCAGTCCAAGAGGGGACTGTTACCAGTGTCACATGGCATCTCTCTATCTAAGGACATGTGTCCTAAAACTCAAGATGAGAGAAACAGCATGAGTCGGATACCGTTCGCCTCGGTAGTCGGATCGATCATGTATGCCATGATATGTACGCGACCTGATGTCTCGTATGCTTTAAGCATGTGTAGTCGCTATCAGGCCGATCCAGGTGATGGTCACTGGATGGCAGTTAAGAACATCCTTAAGTATCTTAGACGAACTAAGGATGCTTTCTTAATTTATGGAGATGGAGAACTTGAGGTAACTGGGTATACCGATGCAAGTTTCCAAACCGATAAAGACGACTCTAAGTCGCAATCCGGGTACATATTTTGTTTGAACAACGGAGCAGTAAGCTGGAAATCTTCCAAGCAAGAGACTGTTGCCGATTCAACAACAGAAGCGGAGTATATTGCTGCAGCTGAAGCAGCAAAAGAGGCAGTTTGGATCCGTAAATTCCTAATTGGATTAGGAGTAGTTCCGTTAGCAGCTGAGCCCGTTCCATTATTTTGTGACAATAACGGGGCTATAGCGCAGGCTAAGGAACCACGGTCTCATCAACGATCCAAGCATGTTCTTCGACGTTTCCATCTGATTCGTGAGATCATACATCGTGGCGATGTGAAGATCGAGAAGGTCGCATCAGATGACAACATTGCAGACCCGCTGACGAAAGCTATTTCACAGCAAAAGTTTGAGAAGCACATACATAGTTCAGGTGTTAGATGCTTGAGTGACTGGCTATAGGCCAAGTGGGAGATTGTTAGACAATTATGACCCATAGCGTCACTGTTTGTAAAAGACATTGTGTTTTTGTACAAAATTGACTATGTAATATTGAAATTGCCTTTTATCATTTCGTAATTTATTTACTTTGATATATAAATGGTAAAAGTCCATATGATTAGTTCCGGATTGAGATGATATGAGACAGTATCAATCCATAAAGGTTTAATCATTAAATATCCCTAGTCGTAGTATTATCGAGACTGGACATCGATAATGCGGAATAGACTAGTATTGCACTTGTGCGCGTTGTGAGGGCATAACGGCACAGTTCTCATATGTTTAAGTATAGGATACTTATGCAAGTGCGATAGGAGGTTGTGTTTTACCGATGGTACGGAAAACAGCTTCGCTCTGGATAGACCCCGCGGAATCCCATTGGTAGTATGTATATGTGTCTATGGGAGTCCGCGTCAGGGTAGATGTATTTGGTCTTAACCTGAGACTTACATCGCTAATACTTGCGACAATCGGTAAACTTTGGTTTTGGTCGTCCAGGGCTTTAACAGGTTCTGTGTACGCCTCTATTGGGTTTATCGAGAATCGTAGTGTATTGGATGTGATGTCAAGACGGAAGTATCACTCCAGACATATGGAGATGATGATCACGCAGGGATTCATAACTCGTTCTCTATTGTGTTGCAACCATCGGGATAATGTGACAAGGTCATGATTATCCGATTCAAAGAGACTAGTTGTTTGATATCCGATATGTGCTTCGTACGGGGCAGACACTATTCCAGCCCCAGGCCTAGCACGTGACATCTGATACTGGATCGCAATACGAGATACTAGGTATTCTACGTCTGACATAGATTATATATTCCAGTAAGAATATTTCTGGAGAATTGGGTAGGCACGGTGCTTTGCTAGAAGCCAACCATGTCTTGTAAATCGGTAAGCACGTGGTACGAGGTACTCACTTTATCGGATAGTCCGATAATCGGATTTACTGCCAACATATCCAGAGATCTCTTGGGTCGCTTCCCAAAGATTCACCGATGACAGTTGACTTAAATTAGAATTAATCTGGGATTAATTTAGAGAGAGAAAATTAATCTGGGATTAATAGGGCTTTATTTAATCTGGGATTAAATGTGTTCAGTAGAGAAAGAACGCGATTAATTTGGAATTAATCGGTAAAATAAATTTAATAGTTAAATTTGATTTTTCTATTTAATTTATTCAAATGGGCTAAAATTAATATATCGGATATATTAAAATGAATTGGATTTCATTACGAGATTAAAGTCGGACTTTAATACGAACGAACGAATTAATTTAGAATTAGTTCGTGAACGACGTTCGTAATATATTTGCGAGGCATCGTTATTTAATTAAATTAGATTTAATTATTTAGCGACGAAGGTTCGTTTAATCGGATTAAACGGAACCGAGCCGCGGCAAATGCCGTAGAGATATTTGAATTTCGAATTCAAATATTTGGAGCCAAAGTGTGGTAGGTGTTCCCACCACACAACTACCTTGTTTTTCTTTTTGAATACCATTTACCAATATCTACCTTGTTTGGGGTAAAAGGTGAAATGGTTTCATTTAGGTAAATAACAAAAGGCTTCTCTACACTTTTGTAACACTTAACAAAATCAAAACTTGAAACCCTAGAAGCTTTTGGCTTGGCCGAAAATACTCCCTCTTCTCTCTTTGATTTGTTTTCAAATCAACAAAAGCTAGCACTTTGGAAGTGAACAAAGGTGATAGGGAAACTACTCAAAAGCTTGGAATCATCCAAAAGCTTGGATCTTGGAGATCTTGCTCTCAAATTTTTAAAGCTCTATCACTCATTGTAAGTCTATTCCGCACCTTATAATGATCATATCTATTGTTATTCATGCTTATTAGATCCTAATAATGTTCTAGGAACACTAACAAAATCAGATTCTAGAAACACAAAACTTTTTTTTTTTTTTTTCAGATCTCAGCTTTCAGCTTTCAGATAACGGTTTTCAGAAGAGCCTTTTAGAAAAGAACGTTTTCAGAATATCGGTTTTTATGAGCGATTCAGAGTTTTAAGCAGAAACCTGTTTGCAAATAACGCCTCAGAAAAGAGTTTTGAAAGAAACTTTTCAGATAAAGATTCAGAAAGAGTTTTTTCCAAAACAGCATTTCAGAAATATTTCAAAAGTATCTTATGAAAGCATTTGCATGTTAGTATAGTATGGTTTACAAGTTACTATTTTAAATCATATGTTTTAGTTATCATTTAAAAGCATTTATTGACATAAAATTTGTGACATGACTACATCACATGCACATTGGTTAATCTTGTGTGAACACGTTCATAATAAAGTATCACTTTGTAAATATACGCATGCATAGTAGCAATGACCTATTTGAATGAATACTATTAATGATGATTGTATGAGTTGCTTACTTACTTAGAAGAATATATTGTAAGAATGCTAGTCTTGATGAAATGGTAACTCATGCATGTACCTGGGTAGTGGATTTGATAGTTAACAGAAATAAGATGTAGATATCCGATTTGATGATATTTCAAGATAATGGAAGAGAGAAAGTTTGATAAATACTTGAACCTGATTAGTAACAAGTATAGAAGTATGCAGAATTTAGTGTTATGCACCAGTAGTATGATGGAACTTCTCGTGTTGGTGATATAGGAATATATATATATATATACACACACACACACACATATGTAATATAGAAGTTTGATAGTGTAATAGCAAACAGAAGTTGGCAGGTTTTGATCAGTTAAGGTACAGTACAAGTGTCAGGTTTGTGAAATGAATAAGGAATAGACATTTAATTAAAACTTTATAACCATTTGCATGATTACTTACTGAGCCAATATGACTCACACCTTTTCAGTTGTAGTTTTGCAGGTCAGTACCGGTAGTTCGGTGAAGAATTTGAAGACAGTGGATCGCCTCAATTGCACTTGAGAGAGTGTCGAGTCCTGTGTCAAGTTGTGGGTCCTCACGGCCCTTTGAATTGTATTTGGCATTTGTATTATTTAAGTAAGGACTATGTAATAGTGTAGTTGTTATTTGATTTCTGGCCAGAGGCCAAGTATTTACTTTTGCTTGTTGAGTTCAGGCCTGAAGCCTTGATGATATTTGCATTTATGTTGAGTATGTGAGCAGGTTGTCTCATGGTGCTGGCTACAGGCCCGAAATTTCGTTAGATTCAGAAGCTTATGGAGATGGGTTTAGCCTGTCTCCTACCGGTAGCATCCTGGCCTAGGCGGGATGTTACACAAAACTATCAGGACTATATCGGCAGCTTGAGTTTGTCACTGACAAGTGAAGCCTTGATACGCCTCCATATGAACATGCCAAAGATGTCATAACGAGAAACGATCAGGACCAAAATTAGGAGTCACAATGAGTGTGATTGATAATGAGTCGTCTACCTTTGAATATACATAGGCGAGAATGTGCCAAAGTAGTGAGTCGAAATATATTCATGGGGTCCACTTCCCATTTTGGAATTTGATTTAATTATTGAATTCTCATTTTACGTTGTGGATTACGATACTATGTAAAGTAGTGGGAGGCACTACTGGGTGTTAAAAATCTATAACTAAAGCAGTGTGTAATATTTTGAAAAGATCGCTATTGTTTTCCTTATTCTATAGTGTTGATAGAATTAAACTTTTAATCTACTGCATATATATTATTTGTATATGTTTTCTGACTTTTCTTATGGTTGCAGATTTCTAGAATATGTTCTAGATTTACATTAGACTTAAATAATGTTAGATTAGATAAAACCATCGGGAACTGTTGTTCGATTTTCTTGAAAAATCAAGATGGTTAGTGACTTAGTTACTATGTCACATTAGGTAATCTAATAGATATCTGTTTTAGGATATAATTCTCTAAAAAGAATAAGTTTCTTGTGCATTGAGAATTGACGTGAATTAGTTCATGTCTCGAGATTCTTGACTGGCATTTAGAAAACCTTATTAGGTATTTTTTTTATCTGATAATGATGTTTCTTGGCTTTAGTGACCTTTAGAGGTTGTGTGTGTGACATAATTTGCTAATCAATTATTTGCAATTATTGTGAATAGTTGAAGGCAAATTATAAAGCTAAAGAAATGAGATGTGTATAGTTTTTTGTAGAGAATATCGATTCTCATCACAATACTACAACTATAGCTATTGGATACCAGATCTCTCGTCTAGTTATTTAAAATAGTGTTTAATGATTATTTTGATATCTGATATCAGAACTTGCGACTATTGGATAGTTACTTGTTCTTTATAAACAGTTGTTTCATATTTTAATACGACTTGTAATGTCATTAACGAAGACATAAACATTAAGAAAAATATTCGGTTAAGTAAATAGCTTAGAACAGTTAAGCAATAGATGTTTATTTCGTATAGTAAATGATGGTATGATATGAGATAACACCATATATCCTTATCTATTTAATGAATACTGTATTCTAGGAATGTGATTAAATCTTACTTAACCAATGATCGTCATTGGACCACAAGATTTATTAAACTAATACATTGGATGTATGCAGTTTAATGAATTATAAATTATCTTGGATAGTTTTCTTTATTTCGTAACTTAGTTAATGAATTGTCATGACTTAGTTACTTGTTTCTAAAAGAATATATATTGAACGTCTTGAATGGTTCGAAAACTTTCAATATGTTTCTAATGAAACGTGGATCGAATATTTTGACTGGTTCAAAGATATTCGATTTGAAGTTTTGAAAACTATATCTTTAAAATTCATCATGATTCTTTGAACTGTTCAAAGATGTTTTATGCGATCAAACATATGAATTTATGGCAATTAATTCTAAGGTTATTCAATGAATATGATTCTTAGTCAATATGATTCTTCTACGATTCCAACATGATGGAATTAGTCAGTGGGAGAAATCGAATTTTATATAATTTGATTCGTTTGATATTGAGTGTTACCGAATTAGTTTCATTACTCTTGGGGATGTGCTCCAGCAACACTAATTCATCCTTTTAGTTAAGGTTTCATTAGTTTCTACAGTTACATATTTGATATGTATAGGTAGAAAATTTAAATCTTGAAAAGTTTGAGATTTGAATCTTTCTTTGATATAATGGTTATATAATTGAAAAGTACATGCGACTCGGAGGTACAAGAAAAAGTTTATCATTTATTCTATTTAATAGAATATTATATTCTATTTAATAGAATATTATATTCTATTTTATAGAATATTATATTCTATTTTATAGAATATTATATTCTATTTGATATAATATCTTTTCTACGATCCCGAGTAATAAAAATTTTTTATTACTTAGTGTGTAACATCAGATATTCACTATTGTAGAAAAGACTTGACTTATTGAAGTCGAATATGAGAGCGATAAATTATACATAGAACAACGTAATTAATAAGATGAAAAGACCCTTAGACAGCTTCCATATAAGTCCAATATGATGTCAGAATCATTTATAAAGTATTTGATACTTAATGGTTATATTGTTATCTTATCGAAGAAAATTATCCTATAACTTATAGTGGGAGCGATATTTGATATCGATTTCAGAAATTAGCATTGAATCATAGATTTAAGATTGTTCGTAGCTTACTACGGTCAAGTTTTTGAACTTGATTAAGGTTTTGGTATGTATCGTTGTAACGACTGATAGTTTTTACTACTACCTATAGCAATAACGCTACGTACGGGACGAATGCACATAAAATAAATTATATTGAGACTCAAATATCTTCATGAGATGACTTTGGGGTCGATCGGTAAATTTCTCGAAGTCCCTGGACGGGACTGTACCGTGTTTCTTTTGGACCGCCTATAGTATTTTGGGCGTAACTATTTCATACAATCTCCGATTTTTATGAATTTTATATCATCGGAAAGCTGAGATCAAGACCTACAACCTTCGCATTAGACTTTTTTCCAAATTCGGACCAGAACTAGGTCAAAAATGTAAATCAAAATCTGGGTGAATAGTAACTTCGGGGCTAAATGGAGACATCTGTAATTTTCTAGATTTTTCTACTTTTTTCCTCAACTTTCCAAATAACAATTGGGTCCACTATAAAAAAAACCACTATTCACTATTACCTTAAATGAAAAACGAAATTGGGGAAGAGGGGAGAAGCCTTTTGCCGTGAGAGAAAGAAAAGATAAGAGAAAGAGAGAAAGGGAAGAGGAGGAAGAAGAAGAAAGAAGGAGAAGAAGGAAAGGATAACAAAAAAGCAAGAAAAAAAAGATGAACATGAGTTAAGGGGCTTTGAAAGTAAGGAAGATCAACAACAAGGAGGTAAGAAACCTTGACCCAAATTTTAATTTGTTGAGTTTTGAAAATGTGATGATGGAATAGAGACATTAGCATGATAAGGATTTAAAATTGATTATATGGATTTAATAAGTTTAGGTCTCATAACATAAACCTAGATTTTGGTTGATTTGGGAATGGAATGGTGATGGAAGGAAAGACTTTATGATAAGTGTTGTGGTGATGATGGTTGAGAAATTTGATTGTAGAGAAAAAGTAGATGATATGTAGGGAAAGGGAAAATTACTTATAAAGTGTTTGTGGAAATACCCCAATGACTTAAAATATTTATTTAGGTTAAAAATAACACTTAATGGGATGTATTTAGGTGTTGGAAAATGAAAGAAATGGGTTTGAAGTGAAAGAAGTTTATTTGGAAAAATTTTGAAGTTATAGCGACGTTTTGTCGCAAATCTGTCCACCCACACAGTATGTATTCTAGCGGCTGTAAATGGAGTTTGGAGCGTCCGTTTTATGAACCGTTAATTTTTAAGTAAACTAGACATATAAGAAAATCACATACTCAAAAATCAGAATTTTTGGACTTAAAATGAAATTGCAGAAAAAATACAGAAATTGGAGTTAGTGCAGTGGCGAACTGGTCCAGTTCTCTGCTGCGTATGGTACGGAAATTGCCTTATATCTTGAGTTCTAGGAGTCCAAATTAAGATCCGTAAATACTGGCATAAAATAGACTCGTAGAGGAGTATTCTTTAAAAATTTCAGCTCCAGAACTGATGCCCTCTATTTATTTCGAATTTTCAAAATCAGGTCACTGTTTGTTACTTTTCTGTTTTGATATAGGAGTTGTAGACGCGTATAATAATTTGTGTAACCGTGAAACGAACCTCGTAAAAAACTCTATAGGGTGCTATAACGTGATAGAAATATAGCGGGGTTGATAATTCATACATTACATAATTGTTCTTATCTATGAGGATATTCTTGTTATAGTAGCTAACGAATGTGTTCTTACTCATATTTATAGATCGGCCTCAGGACTCTCATCGGCCTTCTACCCCGTGAAGGGACTCATCTCAGCCATATAAAGTGAGTGGAATAATTACTTTCTTGATGTTTTATTTGATATATTTTAATAGTCATATTTATTGGTTTTGTTTTTAAGAAAGTTTGAGATTTGTTTATGACATCATATTGAGATTTTGATCATGTTTTTAAATAAGAATTTTGGTCTTGAGATTTCTATGAGTTTTGAAATCTATTTTGATGATGATTTTGAATGTGGATATGATTTTATGTGACATTTGAGATTTAATGATTTTCGGGTTGATATCAGACCTTGTTTTTTAGATATTTGTGGATAAGATTTGAAACCTCAGCATGAATAATTATTTTTGGAATTGATGGATAGATACACATGTGCACATGTGGAGGACTGGGGGGACGCCCCTAGATCCTCAGCGCTCAGATTGTATATTCCTGGGTGGAGATGCGCCTACGGGCGGAGATTGCGCTCAGATGGGTCATTCCTGGGCAGAGATTGCGCTCAGATGGGACATGCCTGGACGGAGATTCAGTAACTTGGGTTTTTATTGTAGTGTCGAGTGATATAACTGAACTTGATTTCTTAAGATGTTTTACAGTATGATTTTACATTATTCTTTGCAGTGTGATTTGACACGCTTACGGTGTAGTTTTATGATTTTTTTTATGATTATTTTACATATTTTAATATTCTTTATTCTTGTTGTACAGAATATCGAAATTGCAGTCACGAGTGGTCGGTTTACCAGCGATGTCGTGCGTCCATATAAGATGCAGTTGTGTTTTGTATACTGTGGTCACTGTATTGTTATATTTTATGTACAGAGTGGTTCATGTACAGCAGATGACTTTTATATATATATATATATATATATATATATAATATATATATATATATGGACATAATTATTCTTCTCATGTTTCTATGGTAGCATAAAATTTATTACCCATGAGTTATGCATGTCAGAGTAGAATATGGTCATTGAGATGTAAGGCTTGGGCGACAGCGGGGACTGTTGCCTGCCGTTGACATCGCCATTTTGGGGATGTTACAAATATGGTATCAGAGCATGGTCTACAGGTCAGTGACTGCAATGGTGAGGTTTTATCGTCTTATATATATGGTATCCCCGAGGTACTCATATATAAGGAGTTATTCCTCCGTTATTCTCGTCCCATGGTAAATTTAATTCTCTTTGTTCTTATAATATATTTTTTTATCTTAACTTTTCTGTTCCTTGTGCCTTATAGATATCATGCCGCCTAAGGGCAGACCTAGAGGTAGGGGCAGGCCCCGAAGAGAGGATGCACAGAGGAGTGTGGAGTTAGACCAGAAGTCAGTGGCACCTCATTCAGGGTCAGATGGGGACAGAGGATAGAGTCTGTCCAAGAGAGAGATGCAGAGCATGTTGAGCCTCGACCAGCTGCACCAGTTGAGGACCCACTAATGGCAGGGTTACAGCAGCTACAATAATCAGTAAATACTCGTGTTCAGCTATTCACCCGTCAGCAGCAACCACCCTGCCCACAGCCAGGAGCTTCAGTACATTCTATTCATGTACCACCCCTACCAGTAGAACCATCAGTGGCTCACCAAACAGTCATCTCCCCAGTTAGATCTGATCCTATTCCAGCACAGTCAGAACCCATTGTTATACCTCATCAGCCCCCTCCGATGACGGCTCAGGTAGTGTAGAGGCAGAAGATGTTAGTTTCCCTACCTGATTTCAGGAAGCTACACCCACCTACCTTTTCAGGAGTAGAGCCTACACCAGATCCCAATGGATTTATTAAGGAGTCTGATCGCATATGTAGTGCGTTGGGATGTTCGCCAGAAAATGTAGTGGAGTTAGTGAGTTTTCAGTTGCGAGACATGGCTTATGCATGGTTTGTGACATTCAGGGATGGTAGGCAGAGGGGTGTTTCTCCATTGACTTGGGCAGAATTCAGTTCAGCCTTGTTGTCTAGATTCATGCCTCAGAGTGTTAGAGATGTAAGAGCTCGGGAGTTCGAGCAGCTAGTTCAGGGGGAACACATGACAGTGTCATAGTATGATATCCAATTCACCTGATTGTCCTGATTTACACTACATCTGGTTAGTACTGAATAGATGAAGGTGAAGAGGTTTGTGAATGGGCTGCGGGATTACCTATTCAGGTCAATCCACTTTATAGAGACCACTACCTAGACTCAGGTGTTGGATGCTGCTTTGCGAATTGAGGCACGGGTTAAGGAGAGGCAGACTGAGAGAGAGTCACGGAAGAGGCCAAGGTCGGAAGGGGGAAATCGGCCATGACAGAGTGACTTTGGTAGGCACCCACATGGATCAGTACCTCCACCCACTATGTCCAGAGACAAAGGTCAGATGCGGAGGGGTACCGATTATAGGCACGCCCAGAGCACTGCCTCTCGAGCATCATCATCACCTTCTATAGCCCAAACAGCGCAGGGTGCTCATGTATGTCAGATGTGTGGGAGAACCCATCATGGGCGATGTCAACTAGGGAACAAAGCATGTTATCGGTGTGGTCAGATGGGGCACATAAAGAGAGACTGCACAATTCCAGAGGATATATTACCCCCTAGAGGTTCACCGCCCCCACCTCGGCCTCCGCAAGGTCGGGGAATGGGAGGGATTGATCAGAGGTTAAGAGGTAGGACACAGTCAGATGGGGCCTAAATTCAGACGACTGGTGACTGTGGGCAGACTTCGGTTGGCAGAGCCCAAGGGAGAGTCTTTACCCTCACTTCACAGGAAGCTCAAGCATCAAATATAGCAGTTACAGGTACCCTTCTTATTGGTACTATATATGTTAGGGTATTGTTTAATTCGGGGGCTACTCATTCATTTATATCGCCATATCTTTGTGCACAATTGGGGAAACAAACCAAACTTTTAGAAGTGCCTATAGTTGTAGCTACCCCTTTGGGAGATCCAATCGAGGTTACCCAAGTTGTTAGAGCATGTCCGATGATAGTTGATGGACACAGCTACGAAGCAGATTTGGTGGTATTAGATATCATTGGTTTTGATATTATATTGGGCATGGATTGATTATCAGCTTACCATGCAGTGTTAGATTGTAGAGAGAAGACAGTAACTCTCCAAGATTCAGATTAGCCGGCTAAAGTTTATCAAGGGGACATGAGTGTAGTACCCTATAATTTGATATCAGCCATGCAGGCTTTCAAGTTGCTTCGGAGGAATAATGTGGGATATTTGGCCTATATGACGGATATCAAGAATACTGAATTGACCATTGAGTAGATCCCTGTAATTAGAGAATACCCAAATGTGTTTTCTGAAGAGCTTCCAGGTTTACCACATGATAGGGAGATAGAGTTTGGTATTGATGTTGTACTAGGCACTCAGCTTATATCAATCCCTCCTTATAGAATGGCTCTTGCAGAACTAAAAGAATTGAAGAAGCAATTGCAGGACTTTTTGGATAAGGGTTTCATACGCCCTAGTGTGTCGCCATGGGGTGCTCCGGTGTTGTTTGTAAAAAAGAAGGATGGGACATTAAGATTGTTCATCGAATTATCGACAACTGAATAAGGTGACGATCAAGAACAAGTACCCACTGTCGAGAATCGACAACTTGTTTGACCAGCTTCAGGGGGTGCAGTGTTTCTCGAAGATTGATCTTCGGTCGGGGTACCACCAGTTGAAGATAAGGAATGAAGATATTCTAAAAATAGCCTTCTAGACTCGGTACGGGCATTATGAATTTCTGGTGATGTCGTTTGGTCTGACAAATGCCCCTGCAGCTTTTATGGATCTGATGAACTGAGTGTTTAGACCTTTTCTGGATCAGTTCATTATTGTATTCATAGATGACATTATGGTATACTCTCGGAGTGAGCAGCAGCATGAGGCCCATCTTCGGTAGGTTTTGCAAGCACTAAGGGAACATAAGTTTTATGCTAAATTCTCAAAGTGTCAATTCTGGCTTTCTCAGGTAGCATTTCTGGGCCATATAGTTTCGAAGAATGGTATCTCAGTTGATCCCTAAAAGATAGAGGCCATTCAAAAATGGCATCGCCCTATGAGTGTGACGGAGATTCATAGCTTTTTGGGCTTAGCTGGGTATTACATGCGCTTTGTGGAGGATTTCTCGAGGATAGCAACTCCTCTGATGCGATTAACCCAGAATGGTGTGAAATATGAATGGTCGGAAGCATGTGAGCAAAGTTTCCAAGAACTGAAGAAGAGATTGACTTCAGCTCCGATTCTAGCTCTACCTTCGGGGACTGGAGAATTTGTGGTGTACTGCGATGCCTCCAGAGTGGGATTATGATGTGTTCTGATGCAATGAGGAAAGGTTATTGCTTATGCTTCTAGGCAGTTGAGGCCTTATGAATGTAACTATCTGACTCATGATCTGGAGATGGCAGCTGTAGTTTTTGCTTTGAAAATATGGAGGCATTATTTGTATGGGGAAACCTTTGAGAAATTCACAGATCATAAGAGCCTCAAGTACATTGCAAGCCAGAAGGAGCTTAACTTGAGGCAGAGGCGATGGGTTGAGTTGTTGAAGGATTATGACTGCACCATTCAGTACCATCCTGGTAAGGCAAACGTAGTAGCAGATGCGTTGAGTAGGAAATATTTTGGGAGTTTAGCTCACTTGGTTGTAGTGTTAGATAATTATGACCCATAGCGTCATTGTTTGTAAAAGACATTGTGTTTTTGTACAAAATTAACTATGTAGTAATGAAATTGCTTTTTACCGTTTCGTAATTTATTTACTTTGATATAGAAATGATAGAAGTCCTTATGATTAGTTCCGGATTGAGATGATATAAGACAGTATCAATCCATAAAGGTTTAATCATTAAATATCCCTAGTCGTAGTATTATCGAGACTGGACATCGATAATGCGGAATAGACTAGTATTGCACTTGTGGGCGTTGTGAGGGCATAACGGCATAGTTCTCATAAATTTAAGTATTGGATACTTATGCAAGTGCGATATGAGGTTGAGTTTTACCGATGGTACGGAAAACAGCTTCGCTCTGGATAAACCTCGCAGAATCCCATTGGTAGTATGTCTATGTGTCTATAGGAGTCTGCTTCAGGGTAGGTGTATTTGGTCTTAACCTGAGACTTGCATCGCTAGTACTTGCGACAATCGATAAACTTTGGTTTTGGTCGTCCAAGGCTTTAACATGTTCTGTGTACGCCTCTACTGGGTTTATTGAGAATCGTAGTGTATTGGATGTGATGTCAAGACGGAAGTATCACTTCAGACATATGGAGATGATGATCACGTAGGGATTCAGAACTAGTTCTCTATTGTGTTGCAACCATCGGGATAATATGACAAGGCATGATTATCCGATTCAAAGAGACTAGTTGCTTGATATCCGATATGTGCTTCGTACGGGGCAGACACTATTCTAGTCTCAGGCCTTGCACGTGACATCTGATATTGGATCGCTATACGTAATACTACGTATACTACACCTAATATAGATTATATATTCCAGTAAGAATATTTCTGGAGAATTGGGTAGGCACGGTGCTTTGCTAGAAGCCAATCATGTCTTGTAAATCGGTAAGCACGTAGTACGAGGTACGTACTTAATCGGATAGTCCGATAATCGGATTTACTGCCAACATATCCAGAAGTCTTTTGGGTCGCTTCCCAAAGATTCACCGATGACAGTTGATTTAAATTAGAAAAAATCTGGGATTAATTAAGATGGAGAAAATTAATCTAGGATTAATTGAGGTATTATTTAATCTGGGATTAAATGTGTTCGAAATAGGGAGAGCGCGATTAATTTCGAATTAATCGGTAGAATAAATTTAATAGTTAAATTTGTTTTTTCTATTTAATTAATTCGTATGGGCTAAAATTAATATATCGGATATATTAATATGAATTGGATTTCATTACGAAATTAAAGTCGGACTTTAATATGAACGAACGGATTAATTTAGAATTAATTCGTAAACAGAATTCGTAATAAATTTACGAGGCGTCGTTATTTAATTAAATTAGATTTAATTATTTAACGACGAGAATTCGTTTAATCGGATTAAACGAATCCGAGCCGCGGCAAACATTCGTAGAATCCATTCGAATTTTGAATTCAAATATGGGGCCCACTTTAAATGTGGTAGTTGGGGGAGTGGTTGGTATTTATGCCATACCATCCACTTTCCAACCACCTTGGAATGGTTTTGGCAAAACCATTTACCCAACCACCTTGTTTAGGTGAAAATGGTAAATTGGCTTTTACCAAAACCCCTCTCTCTCTCTCTCATTTTGTGTAGAGAATACACAAAACACAAACCCTAGACACACCTTGGGCGTGAGCTTCCTTTCATTCTCCCTTTGATTTTGTGGCAAAATCATTCAAAGCTAGCACTTCAAATATCAACAAATGTGATAGGGAAACAACTTCAAGAGTTGGAATCAACACTTAAAGCTTGGAACTTGGAGTTCTCCTCTCAAATTTTAAAAGCTCAAATCCATTCATTGTAAGTAATTCCGCAACTTATAATGAACTTATTAACATTCTTTCATGTTTATTAGATCCTTGGCAAGTTCTAGGAACACTAACAATGGTATCATGAGCCAATTTTAAGCATAAAAAATGGATTATGGTATCAACATGATTTTTTCAAATTGATGGTTTGAGCATGCTTAGAATGTGATAACTTTGAGTTATGCATGATTTGATTTGAGACAAATAAAGTGAATCAAAAAATCATAATCCTCATTGCTTAGCCGAATGTACTACAGTCCACTGCAGTTTGATTTTTTGATTTTTACAACATTGGATGTGTTTAAAGCATGATATAAATGTTGATTGTTGGTTTAATTATATTGGAATCAAAGTCAATAATGTTTATGTTAAATTCAAAGAGCATGTTGAGCATGAAAATGATATGTTTTGCTTCAATTTGTGTTGAGCATAAATTGATTAACTTAAGCATGATTAATTAGTTAATTGATGTTTTGGAAATATTAAGATTAATTAATTAATCATGGCTAATACACTTTAATTATAATAATTATAATATTTGGAATATTAAAATTATAATAATTGGCCTTTAAAGTTTATTGGGCTAAAAGTGTGTATTTGGGCTTAATGGGCTTGGTTTGACCAAGTTTGATTTTGGACTTTTGGATTGGATCTAATTGGGCCCAAAACCAATTCCATATAGTCCAAATACATCACTTGGCCCTTTAAAGAATATAATTGGGCCTAAATTGATTTGTTGGCAATAGGGTGATTCTTATTGGGCCTTGGCATTTTGGGTTTGATCCATTATGGCCAAAGCCCATGCCCTAAGAATCAATTAAAAGACCATTGGACATTAATTAAAATGACATTGGATGTTATTGGGCCTTTGAGACCCATTAAGATTGGATTTGGAATCCAAGTCGTTAAGGCAAATAAATAAGTCTAAATATTTAATTTGGAATTAAATTGGAATTAGTATTGAATACAAATAAATTGGATTTAAAGTTGTAGTTCGATATAATTCAAGAATACGTACTTTAAGTATTTATTCTTAAACAAGTTGGACTTGCGCAAATCCAATCGTTATTTGAATATTGGATGGTCATTAATCAAATATTAATTAATTGGATTAGATTGATTGAATAACATGCTTTGTTTGAATACATGAATGTGTTGTATGAATAATGTATATCGGATAGATATTAGAAGGGCGATGGCAATTTTGGAAATTGTAATAAATTTAGAATTATTAAATTGGACCTGCGTGTCCAGCCTTTTATCTCCTTATTCTTTGTATTTCTCTTCTCACCAATTCCCCTCAATGTAAATAAGGTTTCTTTATTGTATTATGTAATTGGGTAAAAGTAGAATAGTGCTAGCCAGGGAGAGGAAATGGAGCGATTATTCTAGGAACAATCTGTTTAAATATCCATCCGCATATTGTTATTAATTTATTTATCGCGCCTTATTATGCTTTTAGAATGCATGCTTAAGAGTGTATGATGAGACCTAATCAAAGATAATAAATTGGTTGCCAATTTACGCGAAAAACCCTAAAACATTTTAATTGTTTTTCCTTCCTTTGAGTGATTCTTACTCAAGATCCAAAGTTGGCATTGGTTTGTTGGCCAAAGTCAAGACCTTTTTCAATTGTGGATGTGTTTGAATTATGAGAGTTTTGTTCCATATCGGTGTCTTGTCCAAGTCGTGATTTGTTGGCCAAAGTCAATATCACTTCTTTTCCATCGACATTGATTACGAAGCTTTCCATGTCAATGGGTCCCGCTTAACTGGAATCATTAAGCTTGTTGTGCCAAAGCCAATGCTTAGTTGATTCAGAGGAAAAAGGTTAGGAAAATATATTGGATATATTGGCATATATATTGTATATATGTTTCGGACTTGGATGTCCACCTACCGGATCTAGGAATTGGATGAGATCCAATTGATCTTCGAGATCTACCTAGTTAAATATCATACAGCTTCTTGGCCAAAGTCAAGGTTGTGTGTTATTTAAGGGGATCCTAGCCCACTAGGAAACTGGGTTTCCCGAGTACTCGACAGAGGGTTAGAGACTCGCCGAAAAATAGTGGGAGGCTAGTATTGAATTTGCAATTTCATTCAGATACTTAACTTTACGCGCCTTCAAAATATTTCGTCAAAATTATTTTATTAGTTGGACTAATACAATGTTATTTTTCTTGTAACAGTTAGACTGTACCCAAATATCGTTGACTAGATAGTTGGACTATCGTAGTCAATATGACTGGAAAGGGAAATATCCGAGACATTTTCATGGGCGAAAATGTCTTTAAGGGCATGAACTTTGCCGATTGGGAAATGAATCTAAGGATAGTCCTTGGAGCCGAGAGGCTGCTATACACCATACAGACACCTCTTGGGCCTAAGCCCAAACCTGATCAGTTACTTGAGCTGGAGCTTTGGAAGACTCACAGGATGATTGCAATACTGTTCAGTATATTATGCTTGCTTCCATGACTCAGCATTCCGTCGTCAGAATAGGGACTTGGATCCCTATAATATATTGGCGAGGTTGCAAGATCTTCACCGATCTAACCGAAGGTCGCAGAGAGAGAGATGAGTTAGTAAAGAAGCTCTTCCGTTCACGTATGTCAGAAGACATGTTTGTTGAGTCCATGTGGCACATATGATTGCTGACATAGATGAGCTGGTTCAGATGGAGATAGTCTTAGAGGCTGAGATTACCGTAGATATGATCTTGTAATCTCTCCGACACTTGGAGACAGTTCATCATAAACTATAATTTGATGAACACTTATGATACTCTTGGAGACTTGTTGTCAATTCTCAAGGAAGCCGAGAAGAAGCTGCTTAAGGGCAATAAGCGCGAGGCGCACTTTGCTTCGACATCTCAGACACTCAGGGCTGGGCCCAAGGCGACTGGAGGTATGAAAAAGAAGAAGCATAAAAGAAATGGAAAGGCCAAATCGCCAAAGGCTTCTAGGAAGACTAAGGATAAATCTCAGGATGTTTGCCTCTAGTGCGGCAAGCGGGGTCACTGGAAGCGTGACTGCCGCGAGTACAAGGTGCTCCAGAAGGAGATTAAAGCGGGCAAGGCACCGGCTTCAGGTATGTTTGTTATTGAAATAAACATGAGTACTTCTAGTTTTAAAAATTGGATTTTTGATTCTGGTTGTGGTACTCACATATGTACTGATGTGCATGATCTACGGATTAGCAGAAGACTGACCTCAGGGGAGATTGATCTACGCGTCGGAAATGGGGCACAATCGCCGTTTTGGCCGTTGGCACTTTTGTTTTAGAACTGCTCTCGGGGCATGTACTTGAACTTAATGACTGTTATTATGTACCTAGTTTGACTAGGAATATTATTTCTGTATCTATGCTAACCCAATATGGCTATACTTTTGTATTCAGGAACACTGGGTGTTTTGTGTATAAAAATGATGTGTAGAAATTTACACTGCTGTTGCAAATAATGGTCTTTATATTTTGAATATAAATCAATCTCAAACATATAATATAACAAAAAAAAAGCTCAAAACGAGTAACAAAGATGAAACTTATATGTGGCACTGTCGTCTGGGACATATAAACAAGACTCACATATCCACACTTTCGAAGAGTGTGTACTTGGATGGATTTGATCCAAATTCATATGACGTCTGCGAATCTTGCTTATTATTGCTTATAGGCAAAATGCCTAAATCACCTTTTAGCGGTAAGGGTGAACGCGCCACAGAACTGTTAGCCCTCGTTCATAGTGACGTATGTGGGCCCATGTCTAGCCAGCTAGAGGTGGATATGAATACTTCGTAACCTTTACGGATGATGCATCGCGTTATGGTTATGTGTATCTTATGAGACACAAGTCGGAAACTTTTGAGAAATTCAAAGAGTTTCGACATAAAGTTGAAAAACAGACAGGCAAGAGTATAAAGACATTACGGTCAGACGTGGTGGCGAATACTTGAGCAATGATTTTCTAGATTACTTGAAAGAATATGGTATTCTTTCACAGTGGACTCCTCCTGGAACACCGCAATTAAGCGGTGTGTCCGAATGGAGAAACGGAACTTTGTTGGACATGGTAAGGTCTATGATGAGTCGCACTGAGCTACCTATTTCCTTCTGGGGATATGCATTAAATAGTATAATTCTTATTTTGAATAAGGTTCCGTCAAAGTCTGTACAATAGACTCCGTATGAGATATGGACATGAAAGAAACCGGGTTTCTCATTCCTGAAGATTTGGGGATGCTGGGCGTACGTCAAACGTTTGGAAGGTACCAAACTTGAGCCTAAATCGGATAAATGCCTATTCGTAGGATATCCTAGGGAAACCAAAGGATATTACTTCTATCACCCACGAGAGAACAAAGTATTTGTTGCTCTACATGCGGTTTTCCTTGAGAAGGAATTCCTAAATACAGTGGTTAGTGGGAGGAAAGTAAAACTCGATGAAAATCAGAGTGATACTATTCCTGGCATAGAATCCTCAATGGAACAAGAACAGTCCATCCGGGATGAGACTGTACCACAATCTTCTATTACACTATGACCGCGTAGGTCGGAGAGAATCAGGAAACAACCTGAGAGGTATGGGTTTCTGATCTCACCTCATGTAGATATTAATCTCATTGAGGATAACGAATCGGCTACGTATGAGGAAGCGATACAAGATGTCGATTCCGCTTTATGGCAAGAGGCCATGAAGTCCGAAATGGATTCCATGTACACCAATCAAGTTTGGACACTGGTTGATGCACCAGAAGGCGTAAACCCTATTGGATGCAAATGGGTCTTCAAGAAGAAGACCGACATGGATGGCAACGTACAAACGTACAAAGCTAGGCTTGTAGCGAAGGGGTATCATCAACGACATGGTGTTGATTATGACGAAACTTTCTCACCCGTTGCCATGATTAAATCCAATCGAATAATGCTTGCTATTGCTGCATATTTTGATTATGAGATATAGCAGATGGACGTTAAAACCGCTTTCCTTAACGGAAACCTTTTGGAGGATGTTTATATGCAACAGCCTGACGGTTTTATCGTGCCTAGACTTGCAAATAAGGTTTGTAAGTTAAATCGGTCCATTTATGGACTGAAGCAAGCATCACGGTCATGGAACCAACGTTTTGATGAGATCATAAAAGAATATGATTTCATTCAAAACGAAGATGATCCTTGTGTATATACGAAGGTTAGTGGGAGAGCACTGACTTTTATTGTCCTTTATGTTGATTATGTATTGCTTATGGGCAATGACATTCCCAGTTAACATCGGTGAAAGCTTGGCTTTCATTAAAATTCTCCATGAAAGATCTGGGAGAAGCAGCCTATATTCTAGGAATAAAGATCTACCGGGATAGATCTAGAAGCTGCTTGGACTCTCCCAGAGCACGTACATTAACAAAGTGTTGAAAAGATTCAACATGGATCAGTCCAAGAGGGGACTGTTACCAGTGTCACATGGCATCACTCTATCTAAGGACATGTGTCCTAAAACTCAAGATGGAGAGAAACAGCATGAGTCGGATATCGTTCGCCTCGGTATTCGGATCGATCATGTACGCCATGATATGTACGCGACCTGATGTCTCGTATGCTTTGAGCATGTGTAGTCGCTATCAGGCCGATCCAGGTGATGGTCACTGGATGGCGGTTAAGAACATCCTTAAGTATCTTAGACGAACTAAGGATGCTTTCTTAGTTTATGGAGATGGAGAACTTGAGGTAACTGGGTATACCGATGCAAGTTTCCAAACCGATAAAGACGACTATAAGTCATAATCTGGGTACATATTTTGTTTGAACAACAGAGCAGTAAGCTGGAAATCTTCCAAGCAAGAGACTGTTGCCGATTCAACAACAAAGACAGAGATATGATAGATAGTTAATGAGCAGCTGAAGCAGCAAAAAAGGCAGTTTGGATCCGTGAATTCCTAATTGGATTAGGAGTAGTCCCGTTAGCAGTTGAGCCCGTTCCATTATATTGTGACAATAAGGGCTATAGCGCAGGCTAAGGAATCGCGGTCGGTCTCATCACGATCCAAGCATGTTCTTCGATATTTCCATCTGATTCTTGAGATCATACATCGTGGTGATGTGAAGATCGAGAAGGTCGCATCAGATGACAACATTGCAGATCCACTGACAAGAGCTATTTCACAGCAAAAGTTTGAGAGATATATACATAGTTCAGGTGTTAGATGCTTGAGTGACTGGCTATAGGCCAAGTGAGAGATTGTTAGACAATTATGACCCATAGTGTCACTGTTTGTAAAAGACATTGTGTTTTTGTACAAAATTAACTATGTAGTAATGAAATTGCCTTTTACCGTTTCGTAATTTATTTACTTTGATATAGAAATGGTAGAAGTCCTTATGATTAGTTCTGGATTGAAATGATATGAGACAGTATCAATCCATAAAGGTTTAATCATTAAATATCCCTAGTCGTAGTATTATCGAGACTGGACATCGATAATGCGGAATAGACTAGTATTGCACTTGTGCGCGTTGTGAGGGCATAACGACATAGTTCTCATATATTTAAGTATTGGATACTTATGCAAGTGCGATAGGAGGTTGTGTTTTACCGATGGTATGGAAAACAGTTTCGCTCTGGATAGACCCTGCAGTATCCTATTGGTAGTATGTCTATGTGTCTATGGGAGTCCGCTTCAGGGTAGGTGTATTTGGTCTTAACCTGAGACTTGCATCGCTAGTACTTGCGACAATTGATAAACTTTGGTTTTGGTCGTCCAGGGCTTTAACAGGTTCTGTGTACGCCTCTACTAGGTTTATTGAGAATCGTAGTGTATTGGATGTGATGTCAAGACAGAAGTATCACTTCAGACATATGGAGATAATGATCACGCAGGGATTCAGAACTAGTTCTCTATTGTATTGCAACCATTGGGATAATATGACAATGTCATGATTATCCGATTCAAAGAGACTAGTTGCTTGATATCCGATATGTGCTTCGTACGGGGCATACACTATTCCAGCCCCGGGCCTTGCACGTGACGTCCGATACTGGATCGCTATACGGAATACTACGTATACTACGCCTGACATAGATTATATATTCCAGTAAGAATATTTCTGGAGAATTGGGTAGGCAGATGCTTTGCTAGAAACCAACCATGTCTTGTAAATCGGTAAGCACGTAGTACGAGGTACGTACTTAATCGGATAGTCAGATAACCGGATTTACTGCCAATATATCCAGAGGTTTCTTGGGTCGCTTCCTAAAGATTCACCGATGACAGTTGATTTAAATTAGAATTAATCTGGGATTAATTAAGATGGAGAAAATTAATCTAGGATTAATTGAGGTATTATTTAATCTGGGATTAAATATGTTTGAAAGAGAGAGAGCGCGATTAATTTGGAATTAACCGGTAGAATAAATTTAATAGTTAAATTTGATTTTTCTATTTATTTATTCATATGGGCTAAAATTAATATATCGGATATATTAATATGAATTGGATTTCATTACGAAATTAAAGTCAGACTTTAATAAGAACGAACAGATTAATTTAGAATTAATTTGTAAACGGCATTCGTAATAAATTTACTAGGCGTCGTTATTTAATTAAATTAGATTTAATTATTTAACGACGAGAATTCGTTTAATCGGATTAAACGAATCCGAGCCGCGGTAAATATTCGTAGAATCCATTCGAATTTTGAATTCAAATGTGGGGCCCATTTTAATGTGGTATTTGGGGGAGTGGTTAGCATTTATGCCATACCATCCACTTTCCAACCACCTTGGAATGGTTTTGGCAAAACCATTTACCCAACCACCTTGTTTAGGTGAAAAGGGTAAATTGGCTTTTTCCAAAACCTCTCTCTCTCTCTCATTTTGTGTTGAGAATACACAAAACACAAACCCTAGACACACCTTGGGCGTGAGCTTTCTTTCATTCTCCCTTTGATTTTATGGCAAAATCATTCAAAGCTAGCACTTCAAAGATAAACAAATGTGATAGGGAAACAACTTCAAGAGTTAGAATCAACACTTAAAGTTTAGAACTTGGAGTTCTCCTCTCAAATTTTAAAAGCTCAAATCCATTCATTGTAAGTAATTCTGCAACTTATAATGAACTTATTAACATTCTTTCATGCTTATTAGATCCTTGGCATGTTCTAGGAACACTAATAGGTAGAGAGGCGACAAACTGTGAAGGAGTTTCAGGGGTGTCTTACTAATGAGGTGAGCTTCCAGGTGACAGAGCATGGTTCATTGTTGGCTCAGATTTGGGTTTGGTCTGTGTTAGCAGAGGAAATCAAAGCAGCTCAAGAGGTGGATCCACGTCTACAGCAGATCAGAGGGAAATTGAAGCAGGGTACCAATGGGGAGTACCATATTGATAGCGAAGGTCTTTTGAGGAATCAGGGAAGAATAATCGTCCCAACAGACCCAGTATTGAGGCGGTCAGTGTTGGAGAAGGCACATACATCTTCCTATACCATACATCCAGGTATTACGAAGATGTACCATGACCTTAAAGAATATCTCTTTGTGACTACATCCGAGACCGTGCCTCTGCTGTGAGGGTGTAGCCGATAAAGATTTATTTATACCGAACGTATATCAGATACTAGGTAAATTCAAGTAAAAGCAGAATTCTGAACGTGCCCTAGCTGTCAGGATTACGTGAGTAACTTGAGTTTATCATTGACGAGTTTAACCTTGGTACGTCTCCTTGTGGGCCTGCCTCCACAGCGACAACGAGAAACGGCCAGGACCGGGTGTTTAGGAGTCACTGTTGAGTGATTGACAAAATAAGTTGTCTACCTGATGAATATACGTAGGCGAGACCGTGCCTCTGCTGTGAGCTGAAATATATTCACGGGGTCCACTTTTCACTATTTATATTTAATTTAATTATTGAATATTTGTATTCTGTGTTGGGATTACAGTAATGCATGATTTAGTGTGAGGGGCATATTAGATTAAAAATCCATGATCTAGTTTATGCTTTGGATATTATATGAAACTGTTTTTATTCTGCTAACCGTTTTTCGTGATCTATATGATAGATTTGCGATGGCGGGTCAATCCACAAACCAGTTTGCGCGTATGCTTGATGCGAACAAACTGAAAGGCGCTGAGAACTTTACGGACTGGGAAATGGACTTGAGGATTGTCCTCGATTCCGAGAAGTTGGGATATGTGCTTGAGGGCCCTTTGCCCCTAGCAGTGGGTGAGGAGGCTTCGGAAGAGGAACGCCGAGTTTTTGAAACTTGGAAGGATGATGACTTAAGGGTTAAATCATACATCCTTAGTTCACTCTCTCCGAAACTCAAACAACAATACTATGGTATGATTGATTCCTACAGTATGATGACGCGATTAAGACAATCGTTCGAGAACCAAGAACAAGTGATTGTTCATAAAGTCGCCATGGAACTGTTCCATGCGCGTCTGGATGAGGGGCAAAGTGTTAGCCCACATGTTCTTCAAATGATCGATTTGATCGATCAATTGAGGCAACATAATCTCATCCTGAATGACATTCTCGGGAGGAGTGTCATTTTAGGTTCTTTGCCAGCTTCATTCCGACAGTTTGTGATGTACTTCAACATGCACAGGACTGTCTGCACCTATCATGAGCTGCATAGGATGTTGCTCACGGCAGAGGAGGACCTCAAGAAGGGACTACCAACACGCCCTCCTAGATCTACTTCTCTTTCAGCTTCTCCCAAGGAATGTCCTAGGGAAAGAACAAGAAAGGGAAGAAGAAGAAGAAGGCAGTTGGTCCTCAACAGCAGCCAAAGATAGCCAAGCCCAAGAGGGCTTCTGAAGACAAATGCCACCACTACTGCGGCAAGGTGGGCACTGGAAGAGGAACTGTCCAGATTACATTGCCCAGATCAGGAGGGATAGAGCATCGACATCAGGTACTTTTATTTTTCCAGTTATTGATATATCTTTGGCTTGTGAAGCCGTTACATACCAACTGGATTTTAGATTCTGCTTGTCCCATTCACATTTGCAATATGTTGCAGGTGCTGAAGGAAAGTAGGAGGCTGAAGCCTGGAGAGATGCAGTTGCGATTCGGGAGTGGAGACTCACTGGATGCAAGTTGCAGTGGGAGTATGCAAGATCTCATTGCCGAATGGGACACTTTTGTTAAATGAATGCTATTTTGTGCCAGGATGTGTGGCTAATATTATATCCCTTTGTATTAGATACAGAAGGCTTTTGTATTAATATTAAGAATAGTTCTTTGTATTTGTATATGATAAAAATAATATTCAGATCCTTAGTTGTCCAAATATGCATGGTCATTATACACTGCAAACATCAAAAGGTATATTAAGTTCTGGAATTAATAAACGTAGATTACCTGAAATTAATAATACTGAACTTTGGCATGTGCGGCTAGGTCATATTGGGGCTAAACGCCTTAATCAAATGGTTAGGATGGTTTGATACCAGATCTCACCATTGAATCCTTTCCAACCTGTGAATCCTGTATTCAGGGTAAAATGACTAAAGCCCCATTTTCTGATGTTGGACACCGAGCCATAAACTTACTGGAACTCGTACATTCTGATGTATGTGGTCCACTAAGTCAAACTACTCACAGTGGTTATTCATACTTCGTTACCTTTACCGATGATTTATCACGGTACGGTTATGTCTATTTGATGCGACATAAATCGGAAACCTTTGAAAAGTTCAAAGAATTCCGAAATGAAATAGAAAAACAAACTGGGAAATATATTAAATGGTTTCGATCTGATCGAGGTGGCGAATATATGAGTGGTGAGTTCATTGATTATATGAAAGAGAATGGGATTCTTGCTCAATACACTCCTCCAGGTACCCCACAACACAATGGAGTATCTGAGAGGAGAAATCGGACTTTATTGGATATGGTCCGATCAATGTTGAGTTTTACAGATTTGCCCTATTATTTATGGGGCTACTCTCTCTTAACCGTCGCACATCTTTTGAATAAGATTCCTTCAAAAGCTGTTCCTACGACACCGTATGAGATATGGTTCGGTAGGAAACCAAATCTTAATTATATTAAGGTTTGGGGTTGTCCTGCCTATGTAAGGGTGACTCAGCAAAGTAAGCTTTCGCCTCGAGGGAAAAAGTTTAGGTTTGTTGGATATCCTCTGAATACGAGGGGATATCTGTTCTATGATACCGAGCATCGAAATGTATTCGTAGCTCGCTTCGCAAAATTTCTAGAAGTAGAATTTTTGTCAGAAGGTGGTGATCATAGACAGGCTATGCTTGACGAAGTACAACCTGAAAACAACGAACCAATGGAGGAACCTGAAGTTCAAGTAGATGAAGGACCTTCAACACACACACTCCGTAGGTCACAAAGGGTATCTAGACCTCCTGAACGCTTGTATTTGATACAAGAAAAGAGTCTGGATGTTCTCTTAATAGAAGAGACAGATCCTTTCACCTATAGAGAATCGATGTGGACATCGACTCCGTGAAATGGCAAAGTGCCATGAAATCCGAGATAGACTCATTGCATGAGAATCAAGTTTGGGACTTGGTTCCGCTTCCAGAGGGAATTGTTCCTATCGGCTGTAAATGGGTTTACAAGAGGAAGGAGGGCCTGACGGTAAGGTTGAAACTTACAAGGCCCGACTGGTAGCAAAAGGTTACACGCAGCGACCTGGTGTCGACTACGATGAGACTTTTTCACCAGTTGCAATGCTTAAGTCTATTCGGATTTTGCTTTCTATAGCTGCGTATCATGACTACGAGATTTGGCAAATGGATGTCAAAACGGCTTTTCTAAATGGATTTCTTGATGAAGAAATCTATATGGAACAGCCGGAAGGTTTTGCATCCAGTGAAAACTCGGGCATGGTATGTAAGCTTAAGAAGTCCATTTATGGACTTAAACAAGCTTCACGAAGTTGGAATCTTCGATTCGACGAGATTATTAGATCGTCTGGTTTTCTCAAGAATTCAGAGAATCCTGTGTGTATCAGAAGGCCAGTGGGAGCATGGTCGTATTTTTAGTCCTATATGTTGATGACATCCTAATCATTGGGAATGATTTAGGTATGTTACAAAGCGTTAAAGCGTACCTCTGTAAGAATTTCTCCATGAAGGACCTGGGAGAAGCTTCCTATGTTTTAGGGATAAAACTCTATAGAGATAGACAAAGGAAGCTGATTGGGTTATCCCAATCAACGTACATAGATAAGATCTTAGAACGGTATAATTTTGGTAACTGTAAGACAGCAAACATACCGTTCAGACATGGAATTCATCTTTCAAAGAAGATGAGTCCGCAAACAGAAGATGAGAAGGTTAGAATGTCTAGCCAACCTTATGCTTCGTGTTTGGGCAGCAAATGTATGCCATGTTATGTACTAGGCCTGATATCAGTTTCGCTGTTAGCGTAACTAGTAGATATCAGTCCAACCCAGGTAATGACCATTGGATGGCCATTAAACATATCCTCAAGTATCTTAAAGGTACTAAGGATAAGTTATAATTTATGGAGGAAACGAACTGCAAGTTAATGGGTATACAGACTCCGATTTCCAATCGGATCCCGATGATAGAAAGTCTACATCTGGATTTGTCTTTACCCTTAACGGAGGTGCAGTTTGTTGGAAAAGTTCCAAGCAGGGATCTACAGCTGATTCCACCACTGAGGCGGAATATATTGCAGCTTCTGAAGCCGCAAAAGAGGCTGTGTGGATAAAGAATTTTGTCACAGAATTGGGAGTTGTCCCAAGTATCGTGAATGCGATTCCGTTATACTGATAATACTGGAGCCATTGCGCAAGCAAAGGAACCAAGGGCGCATCAGAAGTCGAAGCATGTGGAACGCAAGTACCACATCATTCGAGAGATTGTGTCACGAGGGGATATTGTCGTGTGCAAGGTACCGAGTGAAGACAATGTAGCAGACCCGCGACGAAGGCCATACCTCCGAAGTTGTTTGATAAACACGTGGAGTCGTGGGTATTAGATACAATCGTTATTGGCACTAGAGCAAGTGGGAGTTTTTGTAGGGGTTGGTGCTCACAGCGCCAATTCCCGTTGTATTTCCTTGTAAATACTTCTGTAAAATAATATTATTATGAATAATATATGCAGTTTCTTTAATATAATGAATCTTATAATATGGTAAAGACGTAATGACCCTAGAATGATTAGTCATGATACAGTTGCAAAAACGTCGCAACGGACATTGACAAGTATCATGACGTTGTCATTCTCAGACAGTTCCTGGTCAAGGTTTACACTGCTTGGTCAGTATAGTAAACCGTTGAGACCGGTACAAGTCGTATACTGGAATATATGATTCCAATGGTTTCTCAATGAACCATAAGTCTTGGAGACTGGTATAGACCTGTAGGTGTTTATAACGGATAAACACTGAACGACTCACCGAAGATTCTTAATGGATGGTACACCAACGTCAATAAGAATCTTCTTGGGTTGAGTAGCACTTGTGATTCTAAGACTTGAGATGCCATTGTGGGCACATGAGACATCCTCTACACTTAGATGGCAGTCACGTCACCGATCTATTTAGATCAGACCTCCGCCTGTTCGTTGGGTGTAGATAGATCCTCAGTGTGTCCTATGTGTGTCAAGATAGGATCCGTCAGTCCTGTGTAACAGAGCATAGGTAGTCCATATAATTAGCAATCAGACAAATCCATGGGCCCGTGGCAAAGTTTAGAAGCTAGTTCTAAACATTCTTGTGAGATTGCTAATAGAATAGTCGACTGGATAATCCCCATAGAGATTTGACGTTTACATATATATCTCTGGGATAAATCCGGATACCTGTGACGGAGGAATTAAACATTTGCCATGACCTCGACCTGTATGATTCAGCCAGTTTATCCGTGATCGTCATAATTTATGGGTGGTTAAATTATGGACACGAAATTTGATTTCGTGACGGATATGCCTGAATCTAGAGAGTCTCAATAATGAAATAAACTCGTAGAGCACTAGAGCAACATTAATAAACAATTTTGATTGTTTATAAAGTCGTTTAAAGGTTAAACGCAAAATACATGTGTAGGGACCCGATAGTCATTCTTTAATTGTTGTGTATTTAAATTTAATACTTGATTATTTTAAATACACATTAATTAAATGTCAAATTGAGATATTTGACTTATATCATAATGAATATATGTATTTAATATTTAATGTAAATATAATACATATATTTGAGATATTTGTATTTTATTAATTAATTAATTATTTAATTGTTAAATGATTAATATAATTAAAATATAAATATCTTAAATTTAGATATTTGAGTAGTATGATTATAGTTACCTTTATTAAAGTGAATAAATATCTATAAAGTAGTTTTAGATATTTAATTTACTTTAACCAATTCTTGTGAAATGAAATTGAAATTCAATTTGATTATATAGCTTGTGACATTCGGCCAAGGCTTATTCTTCACAAGTATATATTGTTTTCATTTCACTTGAATTTGTAACCTTCTACACTTTTCTAAAAACTCCATTGAAGAGAAAAACCAAAGAAAAAGAGAGAAAGAAAGAAAAAGCTTAAGGAAGCTTAGATTTAGTAAGTTTTTCAAACTTACTATTAGTAATGAAATTGTTTCTTTTGATCCATGCTTTAACATGTGATGTTTTTAAGTTATTCCTTTCTTTATTTCTTGTGTTTTGATGATGGAAAAGTTTGATGAAAGTGTTGAGCATGTGTAATGAATGAAGTGTTTAACTATTGTAGTAATAAACACTCTTTTAAGATTTGTGAAATCATGTTGCTAATCTAGAGTTGTTGATCCACTCTAAGATGACCTAGATTTGATCTTGAGTTGTTTCATTGTGTTGAGACTTGGATTGGATGTAAGAAAGATGATTGAAGTAATTGATTTGGTGTATTTAGTCTAATTTGTCCAATTTGTTGAAATTGAGAATTAGGGTTTATAACTAATTCCAAATTTGGGGCTTTTCATTTATGTTATGCATTGGATGTGTATATGATGCATATAAAGTTTCATGTTGATTAGATTACATCTTGATGTGTTTTTGAAGCATGAAATGACAAAATGCACAACCCCCCCCCCCCCCCCCCCCCTTTTAAGGAGCTCTCGGCCAAGACAAAATTGGGGATTTTGGTTCTTTTGGTGTTTTGATGATTCAAACATGCTAAGTTCATCTTAGAAATGATTTAGAATCATTCAAAATTGATTAGATCAATTTCGGACTAAAATGGACAAATTACCATGTAGGGGTAATTTGGTAATTTCACTTGAATATGATTCATTTGAAATTTTATTTCATAATTTGATTATTGGAATATTAAATAAATATGTTTATTTAATAAATCCGAGAAAAAGTTTTGAAATCCGAAAATACGATTTTCGCCGCTTCCGCTGCGTTACCGGATTCACCCTCTAATAAAACCCCTTCAATTCTGTGTGGGTTATCTAGAGCGAACTGTTCCCGGTCCAATGGCTAACAGAACCTCTTATTACACTTGCATAAGTATTCAATACCTAATATATGATAATTATGCTGTTAAGCTTCCATAACGCGCACAAGTGTAATACTAGTCTATTCGTATTATTAATGTTCAGTCTCGATAATATTACGACTACTGATATTTAATGATTAAACCATTCGGGGATTAATTCCGTCTCAACAAATTTCGTTTTAAACACTTTTCGAGAACCGCGCCAGAGGGCTTCAAAAGTGAAGAATTCAGAAATTACCCTTATAGATAAGGGCATTTTGGTAAAATCTGGATTGAGATATTTTTGTATTATTATTATTAATATTATTATTACAAATCAAATACAGAAAAAAAAGGAAACAGAACCGTTTGGCGGGAGAGAAAAGAGAGGAGGGGGTCACGCCGACGACTCCGACCACCAGCTCACCGGTGGACCACCGGCGCGTGATGCGTCTGGTCAAGGCGCATCTGCCGGTGGCCGGCGCAGCCGCAGGGGATGCCAGAATCGACAGCAGGAAGGGAAAAAGAGGTGCGGTGATCCCGGCTCGTCGGTTCGTTTCACGAGCCGTGCTACCTGCCAAATCGAAGCCCTCAACGAGTACTACGAGTGTACGGAGTCGGTTTCACCGAACAGCGGCCGGAAGCACGTGAATCGAGGGGGAAAGTGGCGCGTGTACTGTAGCACCCATATGAATAGTAGGTCCGATCGAAATTCCAATCACACCAGCGCGTTCGTATGGCTGAGGGGAGTCCGAATATGGCCTCAGAATTTCGGTACGACTTTCCGTTCAAAATTTATTATTTTAAAGTGTATCGATTCGTGCTCGGATGCTTCTAGTAATCTCGTAGTGTAGCGAATTAGCATGAAATAAATTGGATATGTTTTAATATGTTAAAACGATGAATGTGGTAGGATCCGGGGAGAATCGGACGAGAGATATGATCGATCCTGTAGAATTAGCGAGTTTCCGATAAAACGGAGTTTCTCGCGCAACCAAGCGTAGTTGACCGTAATCATGAAAATAGTATAAATATGACATTGTGAGGGTAATTGAGTAATTCCGGATTAGTTCGGAGGGTTCGAGACCCTTCCGTAGCGTTTGCGGAAACTTTTCCGCAAGTTTTGCCGCAAACGCGTAAAGTAAGAATCTGAGGTATCTAATTAGTTCAGAATAGTATAGAAAGACATATTAGAGTAATGAAACTTAGACCGTAGAGTCGTGATTGATGATTTGAGTATTCCGAGAAAGTCCGTAGTTTATTGTAGATGAGTATGAAGTTCCGCAAATAGCGGTGCTAACCTTGTGTTGTTAATTTTTGACAGATCGGACCGGATTGCGGGCGTTCGCCTAGCCAGGTAAGTAACTCATGTTGTGAATACTTAAGAAAACTAACGTTGCTCGAAATTAGTAACATAACAAAGTCGTATGTAGTTATATGTATGAAACTTGTATATATAAAGATAAGTGTAAAAGAAAGTAGTTTGTGTATCTATATTCAAATATAGATGAAAACAAGCAGTTACAAGTATATGTATGAGTAAAGATAAGCATGAGCATATGAAAGTAAAGATCTGTATATCTAGGTATAAACTAGTGTGTTTATATGTATATAGATAGACAAAGTATATGAATGATGTTATGTTTATGATTATAATTAAATCAGACTTGGGTTTGGGGGCTGTAGAAAACTACACCCTAGGGAATGAGACTAAGTTTTAAAGAACACATTGTAAGGGAATGAAAGAAATATATGATCGGATGTATATAGAAGGATGCAAAAATAAGAACACAAGTACATGCACACATAAGCATAAATATATATTTACTAAGTGAGTATATAGTTTATAAATACTTTAATGTATGTTATTTTTGTTGGGGTTAGAATGTCTAGCCAACCTTATGCTTCGTGTTTGGGTAGCATAATGTATGCCATGTTATGTACAAGGCCTGCTATCAGTTTCGCTGTTAGCGTAACTAGCAGATATCAATCCAATCCAGGTAATGACCATTGGATGGCCATTAAACATATCCTCAAGTATCCTAAAGGTACTAAGGATAAGTTAATAATTTATGGAGGAAACGAACTGCAAGTTAATGGGTATACAGACTCCGATTTCCAATCGGATCCCGATGATAGAAAGTCTACATCTGGATTTGTCTTTACCCTTAACGGAGGTGCAGTTCGTTGGAAGAGTTCCAAACAGGGATCTACAGCTGATTCCACCACTGAGGTGGAATATATTGCAGCTTCTGAAGCCGCAAAAGAGGATGTGTGGATAAAGAACTTTATCACAGAATTGGAGTTGTCCCAAGTATCGAGAATTGATGTGTTCTTTACTGTGATAATACTGGAGCCATTGCGCAAGCAAAGGAACCAAGGGAGCATCAGAAGTCGAAGCATGTGGAACGCAAGTACCACATCATTTAGAGATTGTGTCGCGAGGGGATATTGTCGTGTGCAAGGTACCGAGTGAAGATAATGTAGCGGACCCGCTGACGAAGGCCATACCTCCGAAGTTGTTTGATAAACACGTGGAGTCCATGGGTATTAGATACAATCGTTATTGGCACTAGAAAGTGGGAGTTTTTGTTGGGGTTGGTGCTCACAGCGCCAAATTCCAGTTGTATTTCTGTGTAAATACTTCTGTAAAGCATTATTATTATGTATAATATATGCAATTTATATAATATAATGAATCTATTAATATGGTAAAGACGTAATGACCCTAGAATGATCATGTCATGATACAGTTGCAAAAGCGTCGCAACGGACATTGAGTAGTATTATGACGTTGTCATTCTCAGACAATTCCGGGTCAAGGTTTACACTACTTGGTCAGTATAGTAAACCCGATGAGACCGGTACATGTCGTATACTGGAATATATGATTCCAAATGGTTTCTCAATGAACCATAAGTCTTGGAGACAAGTATAGACGTGTAGGTGTTTATAGCGGATAAACACTGAACGACTCACCGAAGATTCTTAATGGATGGTACACCATCGTCAATAAGAATATTCTTGGGTTGAGTAGCACTTGTGATTCTTATACTTGAGATGCCATTGTGGGCACATGATACATCTTCTACACTTAGATAGTAGTCATGTCACCGATCTATTTAGATCAGACCTCCGCCTGTTCGTTGGGTGTAGATAGATCCTCAGGGTGTCCTATGTGTATCAAGATAGGATCTGTCAGTTCTGTGTACCAGAGCGTAGGTAGTCCATATAATTAGCAATCAGATAAAACCATGGGCCCGTGGTAAAGTTTAGAAGCTAGTTCTAAACATTTATCAGAGATTGCTAATAGAATAGTCGACTGGATAATCCCCATAGAGATTTGAAGTTTACATCTATATCTCTGGGATATATCCGGATACTTGTGACGGAGGAATTATACATTTGCCATGACCTCGACCTGTATGATTCAGCAAGTTTATCCGTGATCGTCATAATTTACGGGTGGATAAATTATGGACATGAAATTAGATTTCGTGATGGATATGCCTGAATCTAGAGAGTCTCAATAATGAAATAAACTCGTAGAGCACTAGAGCAGCGTTAATAAATAATATTGATTGTTTATAAAGTCGATTAAAGGTTAAACGCAAATTACATGTGTAGGGACCCGATAGTCATTTACTTAATTATTGTGTATTTACATTTAATGCTTGATTAATTTAAATACACATTAATTAATTGTCAAAGTGAGATATTTGACTTATATCATAAATGAATATATGTATTTAATATTTAATGTAAATAAAATACATATATTTAATATATTTGTATTTAATTAATTAATTAATTATTTAATTGTTAAATGATTAAATTAATTAAAATATAAATATCTTAAGATGTAGATATTTGTATTAAATGATTGAGTTACCTTTGTTGACTTAAAATAAATATCTAATAAAGTGTTATTAAGATATTTATGCAAGTTGATTAAATGAATTTGAAATGAAATTGAAATTAATGACTTGTTTTGGATTTGTGAAATTCGGCCAAGGCACTTTTGTTGCATGTATATATTGTTTTATCATTTCATTTATTCATTACCTAATACACTTTAAAAAAACAAACTCCATTGAAGAAAGAAATGAAGCTTGAGAAAAGAAAGACAAAACCAAAGAAAGCTTGGATTTTTAGTAAGTTTCTTGAACTTGCTATTAGTAAGGAATTGTTCCTTAGGTTCTAGGCTTTAATCTATGATAATCTTAGTTATTTATTTCTTTGTTCCTTGTGTTTTTGTTGATGGAAGTTTTGATGAAGGTGTAAAGCATGTGTGATGAAAGAAGTGTATGACTATTGTAGTAATAAGCTTTTTTTAAGGTTTTGAAACCATGTTGCTAATCTAGAGTTGTTGACCCACTCTAAGATGACCTAGATTTGATCTTGAGTTGTTTCATTGTGTTGAGACCTGGATTGGATGTGAGAATGATGATTGAAGTAATTGATTTAATGTATTTGGTCTAATTTGTCCAATTTGTGGAAATTGAAAAATTAGGGTTCATAACTAATTCCAAATTTGGGGCTTTTCATTTATGTTGTGCATTTGGATGTGTATAAGATGCATATAAAGTTTCATGTTGATTGGATTACATCTTGATGTGTTTTGAAGCATGAAATGACAAAGTGCACAAAATGGCACCTTTGGGAGGCTCACGGCCAAGACTTAGGATTTTGGATTTTTGGTGCTTTTGGTGTTTTGATGTTTTGAGCATGATAAGTTCATCCTAGAAATGATTTAGAATCATTCAAAATTGATTTGATCAATTTCGGACTAAAATGGACAAAGTACCAATATAAGGGTAATTCGGTAAATTCACTTGAATATGATTCATTTGAATTTTATTTCATAATTTGATTATTGGAAAATTAAATAAATATGTTTATTTAATTAATCCGAGAAAAAGTTTTGAAATCCGAAAATAATATTTTCACCGCTTCCGCTGCGTTACCGGATACAGCCCCTAGAAAAACCCATTCATAATGGTATCAGAGCGAGTCTGATTCTAGGCCGCTAAAATGATTAGCTTTATTTAAATCATCTATTCTTGACTTTATACATGCTTATTGAAACTGAATGATTAGATTTAGGGTGTATGACACTTAACGGAAAAATCCCTAATTAATAAGGTTTTAATGTAATTATGTATTTGATGCATGTTATGTGGTCCGTCTTGTCAATACGGTTTATGAATACTTCTCCGTGACTACATCCGAGACCGTGCCTCTACTGTGAGGGTGTAGCCGATAGAGATTTATTCATACCGGATGTATATCAGATACTAGATAAATTCAAGCGAAAGCGGAATTCTGAACGTGCCCTAACTGTCAGGATTACGTGAGTAACTTGAGTTTATC
The DNA here is from genome assembly GCA_019454045.1 of Zanthoxylum bungeanum. Taxonomy (NCBI): domain Eukaryota; kingdom Viridiplantae; phylum Streptophyta; class Magnoliopsida; order Sapindales; family Rutaceae; genus Zanthoxylum; species Zanthoxylum bungeanum. Next base: position 134,009 of record SKCR01026643.1, on the reverse strand, counting down.
ATTGATGAGTTTAACCTTGGTACGTCTCCTTGTGGGCCTGCCTTCGCAACGACAACGAGAAACGACTAGGACCGGAAACTTAGGAGTCACTATGAGTGATTGACAAATGAGTTGTCTACCTGATGAATATACGTAGGCGAGACCGTGCCTCTGTTGTGAGCTGAAATATATTCACGGGATCCACCTTTCACTATTAGTATTTAATTTAATTATTGAATATTTATATTCTGTTTGGGGATTACAGTATTGCATGATTTAGTGGGAGGGGCATATTAGATTAAAAATCCATGATCTAGTTTATGCTTTTGATATTATATGAAACTGCTTAATTTCTGCTAACCGTTTTTCGTGATCTATATGATAGATTTGCGATGGCAGGACAATCCACAAATCAGTTTGCGCGTATGCTTGATGCGAACAAACTAAAAGGTGCTGAGAACTTTACAGACTGGGAAATGGACTTGAGGATTGTACTCGACTCCGAAAAGCTGGGTTATGTTCTTGAGGGTCTGTTGCCCCTTGCAGTGGGTGCGGATGCTACGGAGGAGGAACGCCGAGTTTTTGAAACTTGGAAGGATGATGATTTAAGGGTTAAATCATACATCCTCAGTTCACTGTCTCCAAAACTCAAGCAACAGTAATATGGTATGGTTGATTCTTATAGTATGATGACGCGATTGAGACAATCGTTTGAGAACCAAGAACGAGTGATTGTTCACAAAGTCGCCATGGAACTGTTCCATGCGCGTCTGGATGAGGGGCAAGCTGTTAGCCCACATGTTCTTCAGATGATCGATTTGATCGATCAATTGAGGCAACATAATCTCATCTTAAATGACATTCTAGGAAGGAGTGTCATTCTTGGTTCACTTCCAGCTTCATTTCACCAGTTCGTGATGTACTTCAACATGCACGGGACTGTCTGTACCTACCATGAGCTACATAGGATGTTGCTCACGGCAGAAGATGACCTTAGGAATGGATTACCGACTCTCCCTCATAGATCTACTTATCTTTCTGCTTCTTCCCAAGGAATGTCCAAGGGAAAGAACAAGAAAGGCAAGAAGAAGAAGAAGGCTGTTGGTCCTCAACAACAGGCGAAAATTGCAAAGCCCAAAAGGGCTTCTGAAGACAAATGCCACCATTGCGGCAAAGTCGGGCACTGGAAGAGGAACTGTCCAGACTACATTGCCCAGATAAGGAGGGAGAGAGCATCAACATCAGGTACCTTTATTTTTCCAGTTATTGATATATCTTTGGCTTGTGAAGCCGTTACATCCAACTGGATTTTAGATTCTGCTTGTCCCATTCACATTTGCAATTCGTTGCAGGTGCTGAAGGAAAGTAGGGGGCTGAAGCCTGGAGAGATGCAGTTGCGATTCGGGAGTGGGGACTCACTGGATGCAGTTGTAATGGGAGTATGCGAGATCTCATTGCCGAATGGGACACTTTTGTTAAATGAATGCTTTTTTGTGCCTGGATGTGTAGCTAATATTATATCCCTTTTTATTAGATACATAAGGTTTTGTATTAATATTAAGAACAGTTCTTTGTATTTATATGATAAGAATAATATTCAGATCCTTTGTTGTCCAAGTAAGCATGGTCATTATACACTGCAAACATCAAAAGATATTTTAAGTTCTGGAATTAATAAACGTAGATTACCTGAAGTTAATAATACTGAACTATGGCATATGCGACTAGGTCATATTGGCGTTAAGCACCTTAACCAATTGTTTAGGAATGGTTTGATAGCAGATCTCACTATTGAATCCTATCCAACCTGTGAATCCTGTATTCGGGTAAAATGACCAAAGCCCCATTTTCTGGTGTTGGACACCATGCCACATTTACTGGAACTCATACATTCTGATGTATGTGGTCTACTAAGTCAAACTGCTCACAGTGATTCTTACTTCGTTACCTTTACCGATGATCTATCACGTACTGTTATGTCTATTGATGCGACATAAATCGGAAACTTTAAAAGTTCAAGAGTGGTAGTCTTTCGAACAGATCGTTAAATGATAGGAGAGGAATCGAAAGAAAAACAAACTGGTAAATATATTAAATGCCTTCGATCTGATCGAGGTGGCGAATATATGAGTAGTGAGTTATGGATTTTATGAAGGAGAATGGGATTCTCGCTCAATATACTCCTCCAGGTACCCCACAACATAATGGAGTATCTGAGAGGAGAAATCGGACTTTATTGGATATGGTCCAATCAATGTTGAGTTTCACAGATTTGCCCTATTATTTATGGGGCTACTCTCTCTTAACCGCCGCACATCTTTTGAATAAGATTCCTTCAAAGGCTGTTCCTACGACACCGTATGAGATATGGTTCGGTAGGAGACCAAATCTTAATTATATTAAGGTTTGGGGTTGTCCTGCCTATGTCAGGGTAACTCAGCAAAATAAGCTTTCGCCTCGAGGGCAAAAGTTTATGTTTGTTGGATATCCTTCGAATACGAGAGGATATCTGTTCTATGATACCGAGCATCGAAATGTATTCGTAGTTCGCTTCACAAAATTTCTAGAAGTAGAATTTTTGTCAGAAAGTGGTAATCATAGACAGGTTGAGCTTGATGAAGTCCAACCTGAAAACAACGAAAACCAACGGAGGAACCTGAAGTTCAAGTAGATCAAGGACCTTCAACACATACACTCCGTAGGTCGGAAAGGGTATCCAGACCTCCTGAACGCTTGTATTTGATACAAGAAAAGAGTCTGGATGTTCTCTTAGTAGAAGAGACAGATCCTTTCACCTATAGAGAATCGATGTTGGACATCGACTCCGTGAAATGGCAAAATGCCATGAAATCCGAGATGGACTCAATGCATGAGAATCAAGTTTGGGACTTGGTTCCGCTTCCCGAAGGAATTGTTCCTATCGGTTGTAAATGGGTTTACAAGAGGAAGCGCGGGCCTGACGGTAAGGTTGAAACTTACAAGGCCCGACTGGTAGCAAAAGGTTACACGCAGTGACCTGGCGTCGACTACGATGAGACTTTTTCACCGGTTGCAATGTTTAAGTCTATTCGAATTTTGCTTTCTATAGTTGCGTATCATGACTACGAGATTTGGCAAATGGATGTCAAAACGGCTTTTCTAAATGGATTTCTTGATGAAGAAATCTATATGGAATAGCCGGAAGGTTTTGCGTCCAGCGAAAACTCAGGTATGGTATGTAAGCTTAAGAAGTCCATTTATGGGCTTAAACAAGCTTCACGAAGTTGGAATCTTCGATTCGACGAGATTATTAGATCGTCTGGTTTTCTCAAGAATTCAGAAGAGTCCTGTGTGTATCAGAAGGCCAATGGGAGCATGGTCATATTTTTAGCCCTATATGTTGATGACATCTTAATCATTGGGAATGATTTAGGCATGTTACAAAGTGTCAAAGCGTACCTCTGTAAGAATTTCTCCATGAAGGACCTGAGAGAAGCTTCCTATGTTTTAGGGATAAAACTCTATAGAGATAGACAAAGGAGGCTGATTGGGTTATCCCAATCAACGTACATAGATAAGATCTTAGAACAGTATAATTTTGGTACCTGTAAGACATCAAACATACAGTTCAGACATTGGATTCATCTTTCAAAGAAGATGTGTCCACAAACAGAAGATGAGAAGGTTAGAATGTCTAGTCAACTTTATGTTTCGGTTTGGGTAGCATAATGTATGCCATGTTATGTACAAGGCCTGATATCAGTTTCGCTGTTAGCGTAACTAGCAGATATCAGTCCAATCTAGGTAATGACCATTGGATGGCCATTAAACATATCCTCAAGTATCTTAAAGGTACTAAGGATAAGTTAATAATTTATGGAGGAAACGAAATGCAAGTTAATGGGTATACAGACTCCGATTTCCAATCGGATCCCAATGATAGAAAGTCTACATCTGGATTTGTCTTTACCCTTAACAGAGGTGCAGTTTGTTGGAAGAGTTCCAAACAGGGATCTACAGCTGATTCACCACTGAGGCGGAATATATTGCAGCTTCTGAAGCCGCAAAAGAGGCTGTGTGGATAAAGAACTTTATCACAGAATTGGGAGTTGTCCCAAGTATCGAGAATGCGATTCTGTTATACTGTGATAATACTGGAGCCATTGCGCAAGCAAAGGAACCAAGGGCGCATCAGAAGTCGAAGCATGGGGAACTCAAGTACCACATCATTCGAGAGATTGTGTCGCGAGGGGATATTGTCGTGTGCAAGGTACCGAGTGAAGATAATGTAGCGGACCCGCTGACGAAGGCCATACCTCCGAAGTTGTTTGATAAACACGTTGAGTCGATGGGTATTAGATACAATCGTTATTGGCACTAAAGCAAGTGAGAGTTTTTGTTGGGGTTGGTGCTCACAGCGCCAATTCCCGGTTGTATTTCTGTGTAAATACTTCTGTAAAACATTATTATTATGTATAATATATGCAGTTTCTATAATATAATGAATCAATTAATATGGTAAAGACGTAATGACCCTAGAATGATTAGTCATGATACAATTGCAAAAGCGTCGCAACGGACATTGAGTAGTATCATGACGTTGTCATTCTCAGACAGTTCCTGGTCAAGGTTTACACTACTTGGTCAATATAGTAAACCCGATGAGACCGGTACATGTCGTATACTGGAATATATGATTCCAAATGGTTTCTCAATGAACCATAAGTCTTGGAGACTAGTATAGATGTGTAGGTGTTTATAGCGGATAAACACTGAACGACTCACCGAAGATTCTTAATGGATGGTACACCAGCGTCAATAAGAATCTTCTTGGGTTGAGTAGCACTTGTGATTCTTAGACTTGAGATGCCATTGTGGCACATGAGACATCTTCTACACTTAGATAGCAGTCACATCACCGATCTATTTAGATCAGACCTCCGCCTGTTCGTTGGGTGTAGATAGATCCTCAGGGTGTCCTATGTGTATCAAGATAGGATCCGTCAGTTCTGTATACCAGAGCATAGGTAGTCCATATAATTAGCAATCAGATAAACCATGGGCCCGTGGTAAAGTTTAGAAGCTAGTTCTAAACATTCATCAGAGATTGCTAATAGAATAGTCGACTGGATAATCCCCATAGAGATTTGACGTTTACATCTATACCTCTGGTATATGTTCGGATACCTGTGACGGAGGAATTATACATTTGCCATGACCTCGACCTGTATGATTCAGCAAGTTTATCCGTGATCGTCATAATTTACGGGTGGATAAATTATGGACACGAAATTGGATTTCGTGACGGATATGCCTGAATCTAGAGAGTCTCAATAATGAAATAAACTCGTAGAGCACTAGAGCAACATTAATAAATAATATTGATTGTTTATAAAGTCGTTTAAAGGTTAAACGCAAATTACATGTGTAGGGATTAATGCTTGATTAATTTAAATACACATTAATAATTGTCATATTGAGATATTTGACTTATATCATAAATGAATATATGTATTTAATATTTAATGTAAATATAATACATATATTTAATATATTTGTATTTAATTAAGTAATTATTTAATTGTTAAATGATTAAATTAATTAAAATATAAATATCTTAAGATTTAGATATTGTATTTAATGATTGAGTTACCTTTGTTGACTTAAAATAAATATCTAATAAAGTGTTATTAAGATATTTATGCAAGTTGATTAAATGAATTTGAAATGAAATTGAAATTACATGACTTCTGTTTGGATTTGTGAAATTCGGCCAAGGCACTTTTGTTGCATGTATATATTGTTTTTTCATTTCATTTATTCATTACCTAATACACTTTAAAAGAGACAAACTCCATTGAAGAAAGAAAGGAAGCTTGAGAAAAGAAAGACAAAACCAAAGAAAGCTTGGATTTTTAGTAAGTTTCTTGAACTTGCTATTAGTAAGGAAATTGTTCCTTAGGTTCTAGGCTTTAATCTATGATAATCTTAGGTTATTTCTTTCTTTGTTCCTTGTGTTTTTGTTGATGGAAGTTTTGATGAAGGTGTAAAGCATGTGTGATGAAAGAAGTGTATGACTATTGTAGTAATAAGCTTTCTTTAAGGTTTTGGAAACCATGTTGCTAATCTAGAGTTGTTGACCCACTCTAAGATGACCTAGATTTGATCTTGAGTTGTTTCATTGTGTTGAGACCTGGATTGGATGTGAGAATGATGATTGAAGTAATTGATTTAATGTATTTGGTCTAATTTGTCCAATTTTGTAAATTGAAAAATTAGGGTTCATAACTAATTCCAAATTTGGGGCTTTTCATTTATGTTGTGCATTTGGATGTGTATAAGATGCATATAAAGTTTCATGTTGATTGGATTACATCTTGATGTGTTTTGAAGCATGAAATGACAAAGTGCACAAAATGGCACCTTTGGGAGGCTCACAGCCAAGACTTAGGATTTGGGATTTTTGGTGCTTTTGGTGTTTTGATGTTTTGAGAATGCTAAGTTCATCCTAGAAATGATTTAGAATCATTCAAAATTGAATTGATCAATTTCGGACTAAAATGGACAAAGTACCAATATAAGGGTAATTCGGTAAATTCACTTGAATATGATTCATTTGAATTTTATTTCATAATTTGATTATTGGACAATTAAATAAATATGTTTATTTAATTAATCTGAGAAAAAGTTTTGAAATCCGAAAATAAGATTTTCACCGCTTCCGCTGCATTACCGGATACAGCCCCTAGAAAAACTCATTCAATTTTAAATATGTATGTGTGTGAGCAAAGCATAATCATGACATGTTATGCATATAGAACATAAGGTAAGTTGCATGAGGTAATAAGAAAGCTTGTACATAGTAAGCATGTTAGATAAGTATATAGTATGCAAAGATAAGTCTTATGTATGATTAGAATAGTGAATGTATATGAATAATTTCAGTGTGTTATAGATATACATGACCTGATGTATGTACATGATTGACATTATGAGAAATCATAGCTAGAGTAGAAAGGAACATGGGAAATGTATATATGCACCTGCATGTGTGTGTGTATTGAGATACAAATTATGATTATACATATATATGTGTTAAGATTTTCAGAGATCGAGTTACAGTTAACAATGTTTTTGAAATCTAAGGTTTTTCTTAAAGGAAAGTGTAGATGCTTTTGAAAGAAAGTATTTTACAAAAGTTTCTTACAGTTTTGAGGTTTGATTTATGTTTTAAAAGTTTATCAGCAGTTTTTTACGTGGTTTTCGGGGCATGAGGTAAAACTTCACCCCAGTATGTAACTTGAGCCACAATTGGAATTAACGGACATAGAGTACATGTGCACATGTAGGGCCAGGATGGCGGCTTAGGATCGTGTACCTAGTCCCTAGTGGTGGCTACACCCAGTTGAGTTATGGTCCTGGGTGTAGAGCTCTACGTTACAGTTGAGTATTTGTCCTAGACGTAGGGCACCACCAACCTCAGAGATGCCGCAGTTGAGTTATGGTCCTAGGCATCGAGTACACCCAGTTGAGTTATTGTCCTGGGTGTAGAGAGACGTCCAGTTGAGTTATGGTCCTGGACGTAGAGCAGTTTTCAGTTTTCAGATATTCAGTACACAGTTTTCAGATTTTCAGTGCCTAGATTTTCAGAAACAGTTTTTCAGATTTCAGTTTTCAGTTTCAGATACAGTTTACAGTTTCAGATACAGTTTTCAGTTTTTAGATACTGATCCTAGTTTTCAAGTGTAGCTTTCAGTTTTCATATACAGTTTTCAGACAGCACTTTTCCAGAAAGAGAAAGTGAAGTAAAGTTTTTAACAAGGGTTATTCAGAAAAGGGTTTTCGCAAAACATGTTCTAAAAGCATAGTATGTTGATGTAAAGTTTGATTTACAATTATTGCATATAAGTTATGTATTCTAGTAAGTCGTTTGAGATGCATGTATTTGATGTTAACATGATGTAGCATGAGTACATTTAGATGCGTGTAGTTAACATTGATACATGTTATCATTGCTATGTTTACATGTCTTTGTGGGTAATGGTTGGCATGAGATGTAGAACCTTATAAGAGAATTTTCCTTGTGAATATTAATACGTGATCATATAATTACATTATACATGTCATCATGATCTAAGTAAAGTGATAAATATTTGAAAGAAAGAAAGAACATTTATTTTTTCCGATTTGATGATATTTCAAGATAATGAAAGAGAATAGCTATTGTAAAAACATAAATCAGACTTGTAATGAGTATAGAAAGAAAGTAGAAATCAGTGTAGCGCAGCAAATACATGATGAGTCTTAATGTGATATGTTTGAGAAATACTAAGATGTCAAGTAGTGTAGCAACTGTATGATAATACTTGTAATGTGAATTCTTGTAGAAATTTAAGTATATGTGTATATTCAGGTAAAGGATGGATGAAAGAATAATGTGTCTCGGTAATAGATGGGAATTGTATAACTAATTCAGAATTTTTATATATTCGCATGGTTGCTTACTGAGTCATTATGACTCACATCAAAGCAGTTTGTTAGTTTTGCAGGTTTGTAGCTGACATACTTGGCCAGCATGTTTTCTGTGAAGACTTTGAAGACAGTGGACCGCCTCATTTGCAGTCAATAGGGTCCTGGGTCAAGTTATGGGTCCTCACGGCCCTTGTCTTTGTACATGAATTTGTATTTCATGTGTAAAGGTTGTAATAGCATTAGTTTTATTTTCGAGTTTTGGCCGGAGGCCAAGTATTGCATTTTGTTTATTGAGTTCAAGCCTAGGGCCTTATGGATGAATGCATTGATGTTGTGTTACCGGCCTGAGGCTGAGATTGTATGTTCCTGTGTATATGGATGCTGGCTACAGGCCATGTTGCATGATGTTACGAATACATCATGCCGAAATTTCGTCAGATTCATAGGCTTATGGAGATGGGTTTAGCCGGTCTCCTGCCGGTAGCATCCTGGCCTAGGCGGGATGTTACAGATTTAATCATACAGACTTTTATCATTAATATATATCCAAGTAATTCAATTACAATAATGATAAAATAGCAATTTCATTTTTTCACATAGTTAATTTGTACAAAAACACAATGCTCTTTACGATTAATGATGCTATGGGTCATAATTTTCCAACAATCAATGCCTAAAATATATGCTTAAACGACACGAAGTATGAATACAATAATGATAAAATAGCAATTTCATTTTGTCACATAGTTAATTTGTACAAAAACACAATGCTCTTTACGATTAATGATGTTATAGGTCATAATTGTCCAACAATCAATGCCTAAAATATATGCTTAACCGACACGAAGTATGAACCATGTACTAATATAATGTAATGACTAAATAATCTCTAAAATTATATTATTTTAAAAAATATTTTATCACTCTTTTATACTCCCTTATCATGTATGATTTTTCAATACCAGCGATTTTACTAATTAATTTGTGTCAATCAACATACACTCAATCATTAATCTTAAATAAACGACAATGTTTCCACATCAGCAGAGCATTAGTACTTCTTTAGCCTCGACTTTAAAAATAAACCCTTTTTTTTTTTCATAAAGAAATTTTGTTCATTAATTCAAAGTGAGAATACACTTAATTTGACGGAAAAAACTATCGTCAAAAATCAATAACACCAGAATTACAAGTTGTTTTGACTAAATTATATGCCACTAAATTTGAACATCTAAACTTATATTGAAAAAGACAAAGAGATAACTAAGACCTAACATCTTTTATCTCTTGAATTGTCCACTCAATCTCTTTTGTTGTTGAAAATTTTTCAAGAACTAAACCAATGACATTTTTGACGTCGGATTCAATAATAAAAGCTGAAAATTCCATTGACATTGCTCCCTGAATTTCAAACAGAATAGCCTCAGCTCTTGCCCATTCTATTCCTCGATAAAATAGATCATTCTAGTTCCAACACCAATAATCGAACGAAAATTGACCATCCCCTCTCCCTGCCAAGCCTGACACACCCCTCTCTCATTGTCTCCTTGCTAATTTACTAAATAGTCCTTATCAATATTTGCAATGACTCTTTTTTTTTTTGAAAAGTTACAAATATTACACACATTACAAAATTTATATATTTATTTATATTAATTAAAAATAATTATATACTAGTTATAACTCCATTTGTCATTTTATAATTTTTTTTTTATTTTTGTTAATAAATATTACAGATTTTTTTATCTATTCATTTATTTTTTTGATTGATTTTAATTTAATGAATACTACTTATGTATAAAAAAAAATATATAATTTAAGCAATATTAATTTTTTTTTTTTTTTCGGAATTGAAAGAAAAAACTGAAAGAAAGGATCGTCCCACAAGGGGGATATCATCCCTCTTGGCCTAGACGATCATATCGTCCAAAGGATGATATCCCTTGGACGATATGATCGTCCAAGGGGGACGATCGTTCCCCTTTAAGGGGAACCGTCCCCCTTTCTTAATTTTTTTTATTAATTCCAAAAAAAAAGGTTTCATAACTTTTTAAAAATATATATATTTTTTATTTAAAGTTGTGTTGATTTTGATTTTGATTTTATTTTTTCTTTATTAAAAGTTATTTGTCTTATTTAATTTCGTAAATCAGTATCCATATTTACTTTTACTTTTTTTTTTAAAAAAATATTTATTAAAAGTTGTGTTGATTCTGATTCTGATTCTGATTCTGATTTTATATTTTATTTATTAAAAGTTGTTTGTCTTATTTAATTTCGTAAATCAGTATCCATATCTACTTTTACTTTTTTTTTTAAAAATTATTTGTTTTATTTGTGTTTACTTCTTATATAAAGAGGTAGTTTGTAAGTTTGAAGGTAATGTCATTTGAGCCTCTCTCATCTCATTCTCTCTTTCTCATTCAAAATATCATTATCTCTTCTTATAATAGAGTTATCATATTTGGGAAACATTATGGATAACTGTAACTTGGGCTCATTTTCAAATAGTTGGTTAGGCGAGAATGAAGTTCTAAGTGGGGAAAGCATCTACAACAATAGTCGTCATTATACAACTGAATTTACTACAGACCAGGTTATTTTTTGTTTATATTATGTATATTCGTTATTTATTTTTAAAGTGTAGAAATTATGTATATTTGTTATTTATACATCTTCATTATTTTTTTATATAGATATTTGAAAGTATAGAAGATATGATAACTTGGGTGAAAAGAGTTGGTCTAGAAAATAATATTGCTATAGTGATTAAAAATTTTGCTAATTTGAAAGGCGGCAAGCTGCCAAAGTGTCATCTTATGTGTGAAAGAGGAGGAAAGTACAAACCACCGCGATATCTTGTTGAAGGTCAATCCATAGTAAAAAATAGTGGGACAACAAAATGTGAATGCCCATTTGAGCTGCGAGGTATACCAAAACCTCCAGACGGTGTTATGTGGGGATTAAAGGTTACATGTGGTTTCTATGACCATCAAGTAGCAGAATATCTTGATGGTCATGAATATCTATCTAGGCTAAAACCGTTAGAGAAATAATTTATGCTTGATATGGCCAATAGCATCGCACCTCGTGAAATTCTTAGTGTTTTAAAAGAAAGAGCCTTGTCAAATAGTACGGACATCAGAAGCATTTACAATGCTATTTCAAGAAACAAAGAAGCGAAACGGGGTGGTCTAACTACTATTCAATATGTTTTGGATCAATTGATTAAGAAAAATTATCTTCATGATTACCTTACAAATCCAGACACCAATGAAATTACAGATATTCTTTGGGTTCATCCTAAAAGCCTAGAGCTGTCTGTTAATTTCCATTATGTGTTAATCATTGATGCAACATACAAGACCAACGAGTATCAGATACCACTATTGGGGGTTATTGGTATCACATCCACAATGTGAACTTACTCGCTTATGTTCACATATCTTAGTAATGAGACCACTGGGCAACTAACATGGGCATTATCAATCTTGAAGAAATGGATGGTTGAAAAAAGAGCATCATTACTATCAATTTTTGTTTCAGATCGGGATTTGGAGCTTATTAAAGCCATTGAAACATGTTTTCCCATGACTTGTCCAATTCTTTGTATTTGGCACATAAATTAGTGCGTAATGAAGAATGTAGTCCTATGCTTGGTATGCAATGGAAACACTTTATTCATCATAACACCTCCTTATTAATTCATCAAAACAGTGGTTTTACCAACAGAAATGGGAAGTGATGCGCGATGAGTTTAGACAATTCAATGGTGCTTTAAATTACCTTTGGGAGACATGGTTACACCCTTACAGAGACCGATTTGTTTCAGCATGGATTGATACATGTATGCACCTGGGAAGCAATTCAAGTCAGAGGTACAATTATTTTAATTTTTTTTACTATTTAAATTATTGGTCATTATTATAAATTTCACTAATGAAAAATACAATATTTTTTAAATTACAGGGCAGAGTCTGCACATTCGAGACTGAAATTATATTTGGGAAATACCATGTCATCCCTACAATTATCTTTTGAAAAAAATACACAAGATGTTGAGAAATCAGTTTGGGGAAATTCAAAAGTCATTCGAGAAATCTTTGAACATTCCACGACATACACATTTTCTTGTGGAGATTTTTAATGAAATAAGGTGTCAGATTTCGTTAGAGGCGATGGAGTTTATTTATGATCAGCTGAAATGTGTTGATGAAACATGTCACCAACTAACCGGCATGTGTAACTACTCGTTCAAAATAATATATGGATTGCCATATATGCACGATATTGCATATTGTCTTCATATTTTCATCCCAATTTCGATACAAAGTGTTGACGCACATTGGAGAAGGTTATCAATGCACGTACACCAGTTCAATTATGATGCAACACGGTCTAATAGGATATCAAACGTTGTTGAATTATTATATGAGATGGATCCATGTATACGAGAGCATATGATAGACAAGTTTCTCGATATGACAGATCCATCTCAAAGCACAGTTCGAGTCCCTTCGTACAACACTGAACATAGAAGTCGACCTACAGGTAGAGATGAGCAAAGAAAACGTCACATACCTTCTTTTGAATATGCTTCCACTTCAGGATCTATGGTCACTCAACCAACTGTACCGACTCTAGGGAGAGGGGGCCGTGTGAGGTGATCGACTCATGACCAGTCTCAACTTCCACCGATCTGTGATACGTATATTCAGAAATTACATGTGGCATATCAACATTATATTTCTCACACTATTGACGTTCAAGCTGATGGTCATTGTGGATTCAGAGCAATAGCTGCACTAATCGGGTTTGGCGAAGAAGGTTAAGGTCAAGTATGATGCAACCTTATTGAAGAGATTCAACAAAATAAAGATTTATATGATCGACTTTATCCATCAAACGGATGGGCTGACAATCTATTACACTTACTGCATTTCTTCCAATCGCCGGCACCAGAGGTACATTGGATGAACTCAATGAGTTTAGGAATTGTCATCGCTTCGAGATACAATCTTGTACTGCATACATTTGCTGAGAATGTTTGAAGTTGTTTTACTCACTTGCGATTAAGGTCCCCTGCAGTTCCATAGCAAGAGCGTCAAGAAATAGCTATTGCTCATGTTGGCAAACACTTTGTGCTAGTTTTTTTACACCCTCATTACCCTGTACCACCATCCCAATGTGGTGGTGGGAACATTCATCGTACGAAGCTAAAGAATGGACCACTCGTTATATGATTTGTAATCAATTATGGTACGAAGTATTTGGTATATCACCAAGTGCGTCAGGATGAGACTTTGGAGACAACATATATTAGAATTTATGTTTTTATATTTTTAAGTGTAACTTTTTATTTTGTTATTTGTACTATTTTTAAATAAATATTTTTCTAATATACATGAGAACATTTTTATAATACATAAGTAGTGTTAAATAAATTAAAAAAATATTAATACTATATATGTATTATATTTTTAATTTAACCAAAGAAAATCAAATTATAAAATATATTTTTTGAAAAAATTTTTAAAACAAGAAGAAAAAAAGAAAAAGAGATGAGAAGGGCGTTCCCTTCTTCAAAACAAAAACAACAACAAAAAAAAGGGAGAAGGGCGATTCCCCTTCTTCAGAGAAGGGGAGCGCTATTTTATCTCTTTTTTTTCCTTTTAAAAAATTTATCAAAAAAATATGTTATATATATATATATATGTGTGTACGTATATATCAATAAATAATTTTTTTTGAATATATATGGATTATTTGAAAATGGAATTTTGATGAAAGAAAAAAGACAAATAAAAAATTGGGTCATGCTAACTAGTGCCCTAAGGGCACTCATTAAGGATCTATTTTTTGTAAGTTTTTATATCACTTTTTGGGAAAAGTAAAAAATTATCAAATCATTAATTACATTTTCATTTTTTCTATAAAAACTTTCCTAAAATGGATAATTAACAAGTATCATAAGAACACTCATTAGCATTTCCCTAAAAAATTATAGGGAAATAAAAAAGTAAAATATGGCAGGAGAGAGAGAAAGGTAAGCCCTCTGAAATCGGAGAAAATCTTTGGTGCAACAGTGGTACCACGTCATCCATGCAACAAGCCAATCATCTTTCGCCACGCGTGCTAAAAAGTCAAAAAACAACTAAAAAATAGGAAGAAAATTAAACATGTTAGTTTTTAATTGGTTGGTGGTACCACGTCATCCATACCACTGTTGCACCAAAGATTTACTCCTGAAATCGAACTATTGCCATCCCTTAAATAAACTAATTAACATTTGGGCAGGGAGGCTTTTAGAGGTTTTTAGCGAAGAGAAATGTATTTGACCGAATAAAAATAAAAAAGGCGAATTGAAAAGAAAAGAAAAGAAATGGCGGGGCACGAAGAATTAGCAGCTCCGATTTTGTCGTCACTGCCACTGGAGGCAGTGTACGGAAAAGGATCAGAACTGGAAGAGGCTCAGATTCGTTTCGATAACGTGAAGGTCAAGTTTCTTCAACTCTTCGGCCACCCTCCCCATGTCTACGCTCGTTCTCCAGGTTCTCCTGCTTCGTTACTATTAAGGAAACAAAATTAAATTTTCCGATTTTTTTTTAAAAATTATTTATCGGTTGATGATTGATTTTTATCTAAACAGGGAGAGTAAACTTGTAAATTTTATCTGTCTGCACGAAATTTTTATACTGAACGCACATTGATTATGAAGGATAATTTAATCTAACTAGAGAAACGAAAACAAAATTTCCCCTTTTTTTAATTGAAGAATTGAGTTCTTATATGATTTTTTTATGATTTTACTGTTCATGGAGAAAGTGGACGGTGGATGATTAATCTTTGATTTTGGTATGACCAGGGAGAGTGAACTTGATTGGGGAGCATATCGATTATGAAGGATATTCTGTATTGCCAATGGCAATTCGACAAGACACAATCGTGGCAATACGGAAGCACGATTCAAAAGAGGCTGAAAAGTATCTTAAGATAACTAATGTTAGTGACAAGTACAGTATGTGTATTTATCCAGCTGATCCCGATCAGGTACATTATATTTATTATGTTGGTTGTGTGGCCTTAATTCTGTATATTAATATTTTCTTATTTATGAGGTGAAATATGCTTTTGTTTTTCTGGGCAGGAAATTGACTTGAAGCATCATCGATGGGGCCATTATTTCATTTGCGGGTGAGACAGAGACTCAAATTCACTTTTGAAAATTCGCGATTAGCCTCGGTTCTGACCCTATGCGGAATTACAAGCAATAAACAAGACAAGTTCTAATTACTGTTACTATGAAATTTCAATAGGCAATTTCAATATCAACCAATAGCAATAAAATCCATAATATCAATTCAAAGCAAAATATAAATTGCGGAAAAAAAAACAATCACACAAAATCAACAAAATAATTTTGGTGATGAAATGGAAAACTCGTGCGAGTAAAAAACCACTCCGGATATATCGGCTACCAGCCCAATCCACTATATAGAGAAAAACTTACAGCGATGGTCAAGACCTATGGTGACAACTCCACCGACTCAAGTACCTCAATACTGCAAGAACTCAAGGCAACTCCTCAAGCCCGCGACCCGCGGTTTTCCTCAGAACCTCTGAAGTCTCTGAATAGATTGTATCACCTCTGACGCCGGAACTCCGACTACCAAACTTCCTCCTAAAGACAGTGTTTTAAAAAGCGGCTGAGGCGGCCGCCTCTTGCGGCCTGCCCCAATTTGCCGCTTTTTAGCGCTTGAGGCGGCCGCCTCAGGACACGTCGAGACGAGGTGGCGCGACTCGGCCTGAGGCGGCCTCCTCAAGTCGAAACTTTTTTTTTTATTCTTTTTGTTGCCTTCAAAACGACGACGTTTTGAAGGCAACAAGTCTACTTTTCTAAACCCTAAGGAAATTGATTAAGACTTCTCCACTCTCGGCATCTCCACTCTCGGCATCTCCATCTCTCTCTGGTTCTCCATCTCTCTCTGACTCTCGGTTTGAACTTCCTAAAACCGACGTCGTTGACTCACACCGCGCCGATAGCTTCTAGATCTCCGTTACCTGCCAGTCGTAGCCGTTGGCCGTAACTTCATCACCGCTCGCCGCCAGCTGACTGAAGCACACACTGATATCACCAACCGTATCGAAAAGCACAAAAGCTATTTTATTCGATTGTTTTCCGATTATTGTTTGGTTATATTTCAATTTGTGATTTAAAGTTGTGAGTTACTGTTTTAAAAAATCAATTATATTTTTAATTAAAAAAAAGTAGTTTCACATTGCAGCAGCTAAACAACTCAATATGCTTAAGTCTTTAAAGATTAATTTTAGTTATTCAATTGGTTTGTTGAGTTGAATTGTAGCATCATGTAGTTTAATGGATTTTTTATTTTTGTTTCAATTGTGTTGTTGATAAACTTGTTGTTTAATTTGGTTTCATCTTTCGTGTAGTAAGATGTCAACTCGATCTGATCCGGCTTGGAAGTACGGGCATGAAATTACTGTGGAAGATGAGAAGGGAGGATATAAATATATTGAATGTAATTTTTGCTGTAGGACAATCAAAGGGGGTGTGTATAGAATGAAAGTACATCTTGTGGGTATTAAGGGTAACGTCGCGCCATGTACAATGGTTCCTCCAGAAGTACAATCCGAGATAAATGATTTTATGAAGAAAAAACAAGATACAAAAAAGGTTGCACAACTTTATCGAGAAGAAAGAATTGATGAAGGTGTCTCTATACACCGTTCAGCTTTTGGTAGTTCTCAAGGGAGTATATCAAAGAGAACTATTAGAGGGCCAATGGATAGGTTTTTAGTGAATATTGAAGAGGGAGAATTGGAGGACAATCCGATACGCCCTTCACAAGGAAGTGTTCAAGATCTTCGTGATCAGACAATACAAGATATTGGTAGGTTTTTTTTTATGAGAATGACATTGCTTTTAATGTTGCTAGCAGTCCATCATTTGCCAATATGGTGCGATCAATTGGAAATTTTGGCCGTGGACTAAAACCACCGACAGCATATGAGTTATCAACAACTATACTGAAAAAGGAATTAGAAAATACGAAGGAAGTTGTTGATGAAGTAAAGAAAACATGGAGCCAAACAGGGGTGAGCATTATGTCGGATGGGTGGAAGGATATGAGAGGAAGACAATTGGTAAACTTCCTTGTGAACAATCCGTCTGGGACTATTTTTCTTAAATCTGTGGATGTTAGTGATGTAGTGAAGGATGCGAATTTATTGTTCAACATGCTTGATGACGTTGTAGAAAAAGTAGGCGAAGACATTGTGATTCAAGTGATTACAGATAATGCATCCAATTATAAGAAAGCGGGTGAACTTTTAATGGAAAAGAGGAAACGATTGTGGTGGACGCCGTGTGCAGCGCATTGTATTGATTTAATGCTTGAAGATATTGGAAAGCTACCACAACATAAAAATGCTTTGTTAAAAGCAAAAAAGGTAAACTTACATATTTTATTAAATTTCTTCTTAGTTCAAAATTTCAAATCATAAATTCGTAATTGTTGATGTCATTTAACAGGTTAGTAATTTCATTTATAATCATGGAGCAGTGTTGGCTTTAATGAGAAGTTTCACAAAGAAATATTTAGTTCTCCCCGCTCCGACAAGGTTTGCAACTGCATACTTAACATTAGAAAGTATGTGTGGTTTGAAGCAACCCTTGCGGCAAATGTTTACTTCAAAAGATTGAGATGACATTACTTTCTCCAAAAAGTTAGAAGGGAAAGATGCCTCAATAATAATTTTGAGTGATAGGTTTTGGATTTGTGTTGCTTATGCTTTGAAAACAACCAAACCTCTAGTTAATGTGTTGAGGATGACAGATGGAGAAAAATTTCCGGCTATGGGATTTTTATATGGTGCCATGGATAGAGCAAAAGATGAGATAGCAAAAAATTTGGGAAATGAGGTTGGTGCATACAAGGAGATATGGAAAATAATTGATGATAAATGGGAGTCTCAGTTGCACCGCCAATTGCATGCGGCTGCTTATTTTTTGAATCCTCATATCCAATATGCAGACAATCCTCCTTCCAGGCATCCGGAGATTAGGCATGGGTTTATACATTGCATGGCCAAACTGTTGCCCAATCCTGAAGATCAATATGCTGCAGATATACAAGCGGATGCGTTTCTAAATAAGCGAGGATTATTTGGCCTCAGTCTTGTTAAAAACACCGTCTTCAATCGTAGTCCTGGTATGTGAATTATCACTTTTGTGTTATTATTCACTATAAGATATTATATGAATTTGAAAAGTGTATATTCAATTTTCTATTTTTATTATAGCTGACTGGTGGAATGCATTGGCGATGAAACTCCTCAACTGCAGTCTTTAGCAATAAAGATTTTAAGTCTAACATGCTCATCCTCGGGGTGTGAACGCAACTGGAGTACATTTAATATGGTATGATCTAATAATAATTAATAATTTGTGAATATAACTTTTTTCGGTGAACTTATGATAATTTGAATAAATATTTTGTAGATTCATACAAAGAAGAGAAATAGATTATCCACCGAGAAATTGAACTCGTTAGTTTACATAATGTACAATATGCGATTGAAGCAAAAATTCATGAAAAAACATTCATTTCAAGCGGATGATGATCCTTTGATTGAGGATGAGTTGCCTTCTGATGAAGAATGGGTGGCCGGAGAAAGCTTTGTAGAGAATACTTCCATTGTACAACCGAGTGGAAGTAAAGCATCTGCACAAAAAAGGAACAAAGACCAAAGTAAGTTAATATTTACAAATAATACAATTTATATAATATAAATTAAACAATAATAGACTTTATGTTATTTGTTAGGGAAAGGAAAAGCTCCACAATTAGTGGATGAAGACAATACAAGTGAAGGAGGTTCTTTGGAGGATGACACATCTGATGATGAGAGAGATTTTGACCCAAGATTCATGCCGCTAGATACAAATGATAACTTATTTAGGGATTAGTTATCAATAGGTTTTTGAACATATTATGAATTATGAAAAAATGAATGTATTTTGGATTTAACATGTTTTTATTATTATGATCTTACTATTTTGATTATTATTCTGATGTTTTGGATCAAGGCGCCCGCCTCGCCGCCTCGAGGCGGTCCGCCTAGCGCCTCAATGGCCGACCGTCTCGAGGCGCCGCCACGTATTTTTAAACATTGCCTAAAGAACTCTAAAGGATTATGAATTTTGGTTAAGTTGTATTGGAGGTTTATCAAAGATGGATTCACACCATTAATATAGAAGACAAGAAGATAAAGAAGTCTTCAATGGTGGAATCAAATAAGGTTGAAAGCTTTAAGAGATTTTGGCTCAAGGAAAATATGTTTCAACTAGTGGGGAAGGTGGCTAAGGGTTATATTTATAGGTAGGGTAAAAAGCTAGGGTTTTGCAAAGTGAAATGGCTCAAAATCACGCTCAGATCGCAGTCGCGTTCGAACGGTTACTCGAACGCAACATGGACGCGCGCCCACTGGGAAGACTCGTTCGAACGCCACTCGAACGCACAACGAACGGATGCTCTCTGGAATGATCTCGTTCGAACCCAACAAGAACGGGACTCGAACGTTTGCTCTCTGGAATGCTATCGTTCGAACCCAATGTAGAACGTGCCACTAACGCCACACGTTCGTACCAAATAACGAACGTAGCACTAAAGCCAAAGTTCGAACTCTGCAACAAACGCATGTCTGATGCACAACAGCCAATGAATCAGTCCAATTGCACAAAGATCTTCATGAAAGATTATAACTCAATTGAACTGGTTTTGACACGGACAATGCCAATAAAAATGGAACTAACAATCTCCCCTTTTGGCATTCCGTGACAAAACACTACCTAAAACAAAGACTACGTTAAAAGACCCAAAAAGAAAATAGTCAACTGACAATCATCAAAACAGAGACTAATTACAATAGGACTCGATCTAACACATAACAAGTAGTCCTGAAATCAATGCCACCTCAGTAACAAACCTGTTTACCTGAAACATCCACTAACAACAATATACCGTGAAAAGCATTGAGATTATCAAGTATAACATAAGACAGGTATAAAACTCATGCATACACAGGTAGATATCATTCTCCTCCTTAATCATAACTCTCCTTAAAACGGAGATATGAAATGGATATCCTACGCTACTACTCCCTCTTAATCTACTCTCCCGCTTTTTGTCACGAAATGACAAAGGATGAAGGAAACAGGAAAAAAAAAGGAGACAAACACATGCAAGAGCATAAACAAACAAGACTTACTCCCTTTCACTAATAGTCTGACTCAGTTAGTAAATAAATAATCAAATGGGAAGTAAACACTCAATGATATGCAAAATAAATGATATGCAGTGATATGAAGGATATATAAGCACACAATGAGATAAACAAAAAATCCTGTCAAAACTAACTGAAACAACATTTCAAGCAGATACAATGATACCCAGTCAGTAATCAGCTGTTTATGACATGAAATAATATGCATCATTTTAAATTTGGCTAAATATAACACTTATGCATATGACATAAACATCAAAGTATAGCAAGCACTTGCGTGATAAAATAAAGTGCACAACGAATCAAAGCTTAAGACCTTATTTTATGAGCTAGACACAGCCAAAGAAATCCATCTCTAAACAAACCAGGTCCACAAAATCGGTGTTCAAACCCAGCACCACCAGGATCTGAAAATAAGCCACATTGGTTGCATGCTATTGTTTACCCCATAAATATTTTTGAGCTCATATTTAACAACTCTTTCGAGTGAAGGGTTTTTGCCCTTATCTTTTGAATTTGGCTACATTGGCTCTGTTGCACTTGAGTCATTTTTTTTTAAAATATATTTCTTTTTACTTTGGCAAAAAGGGATAGCACAAGATCAACTAGTCAAAAGCCACATTATTGAGCAAACAAAGCATGAAAGAGATTAGATTGTCATTCCAAAAACTCATACATGCAACCAAGCCTTGATAAAATAAAATCGTATATGTGAGTTGCAAGCACAAGATATACCAAGAGTTTGTATCACACATACATATGCATATAGAGCATTAAGAAAAATAGAAGCATATTATACATGCATAATCATATATCTCACATGCCAGGATCATATGTACATGCTATTCATGCTCTAACAAGTTACAAAAATATTTTGGCCTTTTTCAAATTATATATATATTTTTTGATTTTTCAGTTTTAACACACAAAAAATAAAGACACAAAAACGGCTTGACAACACCTAATGGTACGTGGAGTTATATCCCGAGTACAGATCATATTACCGTCCATTCGGAATCGGCTATGAAATTTATGTTCGGGTTTCCATCCTATATACCAAGGAACATATATCAAAACAAGACATACACTGATACACACCCATATGCAGTGATAGAAAAGAATTAAACGTGCAAAAACACAAAACACACGCACACACAATGCAATGGGAAAAACAAATGCAACTTCTAAGAAGAGTTACACTGAAGTGCACTCTCATCATGCCTGTCAGGATCAAGGCATTCAGAAATATAATGAAAGTCATCTTGCTTCCTCACCCAAATCTTTCTAGGAACCTCTTCCACATGAGTATTCTTAGACAACAAAGCAAGTTTCTCACTCAGGAATTGAGCTTGTTTGGTTAGTACAGAAACTTGAGACATTAGATTTGACGAATCAAATCTAGGAGACACATTCTTAGGCCTCTTCTTTTGCTTGTGCAACATGAAGCACTTAGGTCTGATGTGTCCTGCTTGCCACAGTGATGGAGCACAGACACAAACCTCGGATGGGAGCGAGGTTTACTCACAACACCTTTAGTATGAGGTTGAGGAACGGGACGAGGAACAAAAGGAGGAATTACATGACTACACTCAACATGTTCTTGCCTAAGTCACGTTTAGGAGGTTCAGGCACAACTTTCAATGTTGAAGCCTTATTACAGTTAGACTCAAAACTAACACCTAACATACGATCCACTTTCTTATTCCCACTAGAAAAGACAGACAATGAGTTCTAGCATTTTCAAGTTCAGTCTCTAAAGTTTGGACCCTATCAACTAGGCCTCTATTCCTCTCCTCCAAGTCATCTACCATCAAAAGGCTTTGCTCAAATTTGGCTTGAGCTTCATTCTTTTCTAGTTCTACTCCTTTTAGCCTCTTATTGACCTCAATATTAGTCTTCTTAATAGATAGACTCTCATTAAACAATTTAATATAAGCTACTTGAAGACTTTCCTCATCTACAGACTCATCAAGAGAGACTTCTGAATCAGCATCATTAACAACAATCTCTCTCTCATCAGTCACACTATCAGTAAAGGTAATAAAATTGCTCTTATTCTTAGGGGACTCATCACCTTCTAAATCACTAAGGGAGGCTGCCATAGCTTTCTTGCCTTTAGCCCTAAGCTATGTGGGACACTCAGGTCTAATGTGTCCATATCCTTCATATTCATGGCACTGGACACCACGGAATCTACTATCCCTATCCTCTCTAGACTCTCTCCTGCTAAACCTACTCTCTCTAGGCTCATCCTCCCTATCTCTGTCACTATTATGGCCACTTTTCTTCAGATTAAGAAATTTCCTAAACTTCTTTGCAAACAAGGCCAAATCATGATCCGTGAGGTTATCCTCATCACTAGACGAACCATGAACAACTTCCTTCGCGATTTTCATCGCTATATTTTTGGGCTTTAGATGCCCAGGAAGTTTCTGCTCATAAACCCGCAGTTTTCCTACGAGATCTTCTAAATTAAGCTGATCAAGGTCATTGCTTTCCTCGATGGCAGTGATTTTGGGTAGGAACTTATCAGGCAGGGATCTAAGGAATTTCCTAACTATTCTACTGGTAGGAATACTTTTACCTAGGTTAAAACTTGAGTTAACGATATCATTAATCTCAGTATAGAACTCATCAAAGGTCTCATCATCTTTCATCTTGGCGACCTCAAACCTAGTAGCAAGATCCTGGTGTCTATTATTTTTAACTGACAATGTGCCCTTATGCACAGTCTGCAGGATGTCCCAAGCATCCTTGGCTATCTCACACATTGAGATTCTCCTAAACTCAGCAGAACACACAGCACCATGTATGATATTAATTGCCTTGTTGTTCCTATTGCTAGCATCAAATTCGTCATTCGTCCAGGTCAATTTGTTTTTAGGGGAAAAGACCCATCAACAACACAACGAGAGGTTTCCACCCGTGTTCAATAGTCATCCAGACCCTCTCATCTAAGGACTTAAGGAATGCTCTTATGCGAACCTTCCAATGTAAATATTTTGTGCCATTAAAAAATGACGGACAATTTAATGGTTGACTACGTTCCATAGCTAATGGGTCAAGGATCGAGTTCAGACTGTGATACCAATTGAAAATTCGTGATTAGCCTAGGTTCTGACCCTATGCGGAATTACAAGCAATAAACAAGACAAGTCCTAATTACTGCTACTATGGAATTTCAACAGGCAATTTCAATGTTAACCAATAGCAATAAAATCCACAATATCAATTCAAAGCAAAATATAAATTGCGGAAAATAAAACAATCACACAAAATCAACACAATAATTTTGGTGACGAAGTGGAAAACTCGTGCGAGTAAAAAACCATTCCGGATATATCGGCTACCAGCCCAATCCACTATGAGAAAAACTTACAGCTATAGTGAAGACCTATGGTGGCAACTCCACCGACTCAAGTACTTCAATACTGCAAGAACTCAAGGCAACTCCTCAAGCCCGCGACCCACGGTTTTCTTCAGAACCTCTGAAGTCTCTGAGTAGATTGTATCACTTCTGACGCCAGAACTCCGACTACCAAACTTCCTACTAAAGAACTATAAAGGATTAGGAATTTTGGGTTAAGTTGTGTTGAAGGTTTATCAAAGATGGATTCACACCATTAATGAAGAAGATAAGAAGATAAAGGTCTTCAATGGTGGAATCAAATAAGGTTGAAAGCTTTGGGAGATTTTGGCTCAAGGAAAATATGTTTCAACTAGTGGGGAAGGTGGCTAAGGGTTATATTTATAGGTAGGGTAAAAAGCTAGGGTTTTGCAAAGTGGAAAGGCTCAAAATCGCGTTCAGATCGCAGTCGCGTTCGAACGGTTACTCGAACGCAATATGAACGCGCGCCCACTGGGAAGACTCGTTCGAATGCCACTCGAACGCACAACGAACGGATGCTCTCTGGAATGATCTCGTTCGAACCCAACAAGAATGTGACTCGAACATTTGCTCTCTGGAATGCTATCGTTCGAACCCAATGTAGAACGTGTCACTAAAGCCACACGTTCGAACCAAATAACGAACGCAGCACTAACGCCAACATTCGAACTTTGCAACGAACGCACCACGAACGCATGTCTGATGTACAGCAGCCAATGAACCAGTCCAATTGCACAAAGATCTTCATGAAAGATTACAACTCAATTGAACTTGTTTTGACACGGACAATGCCAATAAAAATGGAACTAACAGCTTTATTTTCAAGTTAGAAAATAGTCGCATTCATTTTTTCACTTAACTTTTTAACTTTCAGGATTACTAAGTTAAATGTTTATATAATGTACAAACATTTTTTAAGTTAGTCTATTTGATTTGGCTTTTGCATTTACTAGTGGTTTGTTTTCTCCAGGTATAAAGGTTTTTATGAATATGTTAATGCGAAAGGATTGGATGTTGGTCCACCAGTTGGACTTGACATTCTTGTTGATGGAATGGTTCCAACAGGTAAATTTTGGATCAATTTCATGTGGTATGGCAATGACTGTGCCTGATGAAGGGTAAAAAAATTATCATCACTTATTGTTATTTCTTGTTTAATCAAATCTAACTTGCTTTTCTTTAATCTAGGTTCTGGGCTATCCAGCTCTACAGCATTTGTTTGCTCTTCAACCATTGCTCTTATGGCTGCTTTTGGCGTTGAAGTCCCAAAAGTAAGAATGGAATTTTGTTATGCTTCTGATTTTTCAGAGAAGTTTAATAACTTTTGTTGTGGTGAGATACTAGGATGGGTTAACTCACCTGCTCAAGCAGTGGTAAGATACCTATCTAGATATGTGTTTTAAGTTCTAAAATTCTTTCCTTGTTTGACAGAAAGAAGCTGCGCAAATTACATGTGACTGCGAACGATATATTGGAGCGCAGTCTGGTGGAATGGACCAGGTTATACACATTTGGCTCTTTCCTAGTCAATATTGTTGCAATTCCCTGATTGCTTATCCTGCATTATTCTTCCTGGGGGCTAGTTCTGTTATTGATTATTTTGTTTTTGGGGATAGTATCGTTATGGATTACACAAAAAAGGTTTTTTTTTTAAACCTAGTTATATATTGAGCCATAGTTCTATGTTTGTATTTGATTACGCCCAAAAAGTACTTGTGGTTATCGCAGTATAGCTGAGGTGTCGATTCCTCAGAGAGATGATTACGAAGGAACTGAATCACTTTATATGAACGTTAACAATAACTAAATTAAAGAAGAAGATTTAATTGGAAAATTAAAGTAACAATTATGAAAAACGCTTGTGGATTATCAATGAAAGAAAGACAGCAAAGCATCATGAATCTTCTTGTATCACGTCCCTATATTCAGTAGTTGATTCCTTTTATTACTCAATTGAGGGTTTCACTTCTCAAACCAACAATCGGAAAATTTTTCAATTTAAAACATATTAAATTCTAAGGTAATTAATAAATTACTTTCTCTATATTAACAACACAACACAACACACTATGTTATCATTATGACCTATCTAACGTCGACAATATACCTAAAGGCAATACTGCAGCAAAAGATTAACTCATAAAACAATAATACCAGTTACAACTGGGTTCCCCAATCACACATAGAAAAAGAAAATCTATTCCTATGTGAAAATTAGTAAAACACAATTCTGGATTATTTATAAATCAAAAGATAATAGAAAACAACAAAATATCAATTGCATTAAACATTAAAGATCTTTTAGGAATAAAAAACATAAATATAAGAATTTAAATACAATAATTCATCTCTAGCTTTGCCTAGGAGATTGGTTCTCCATAAAAGAAAGAAACATAGCCTGCAACAGATGAAGAAACATGTTCAGCTCGGTGCAGGACTTTTGAGTTTGCAGCTACCCAATCTTTAGAACTTTTTTTTTGGTCTTTTCTTCCTCCTAGGGTTTTGGACGAGCTTATGTATTTATAGAAAAGTCATGGAGTCCTTGTGCTTGTAAAATACAACCTAATTAGGATTCTGAAAATTCACCGCGGCGTCGCGACGCAAGGAGATTAGCGTCGCGACGCCTTGCTCTCGGGAAATCGTGTCTTCAGCAACGTGGGGCGTCGCGACACAAGGAGATGAGCGTCGCGATGCCAGGCCAATTTCCAGGATAATGATTTCTGCGTTTCTCGCGTGCTTCCGATGTGTCCGTAAGCTCCCAATTCCTACAATAATAAAGGAAAATTACTAGATTAGCTTAAATACGGTTTGGTATACTGTTGCAACATGTTGAGTATTTTTTTTATGGATTTATCAATTGATTTTTGTGGGCTCTTTACATTGGGAGTAACAATTTTTGCAGAATTGCCTTCTTTGCTTGTGCATGTTGACCTAACCACTCTATGGGTGTGGGTTCCCAGTTCATCTCCCCCTTTTCTTTTAACTTCCCCTTTGAAGTTGTCATTATCTTTAGTTTAAAGATGTTTCCCTCCACCCTCCCTAATTTTGTTTTACCCATAACATATTTTTTTACATTTGTTTATTTTTTTCATCATCAAGTGATGTTGATATTACTGATAACCAAATATCATTCCTTATCCTTCTCCCCATGCCAGGCAATCTCTATCATGGCCCAATCTGGGTTTGCTCAGCTGATTGATTTCAACCCTATTCGTGCAGTTGATGTGCAACTTCCTGCTGGCGGAACTTTTGTGATAGCCAATTCTTTGGCAGAATCTCTGAAGGCAGTTACTGCCGCGACGAATTACAACAATAGAGTTGTTGAATGTCGATTAGCTGCTGTAAGTTTTAGTCCTGCTTTGGGGATGAAGTGTACAAATTACTAACCAGAGACCGGAAATCTAAATTTGAATTTAATTTGAAATTATTTGAAATTGTGAACTACTAATGATTTTAATCAATATTATTTGACTCTCTCTTTAACATTGTGGATGCCTTGTTTTTTGTAACTTCAAGAATATTTCCTTAATCAACTTCTTATTTACACATTTTTGTACTCAAAACTTGCTTTGGGAAATTTCAGATTGTACTTGGTATACTGCTCGGAATGAAACCACAAGAGGCGATATCAAAAGTCAAAACTCTTTCTGATGTTGAAGTGTTGTGTGTGGAATTTGCTGGTAAAAGCGGTTCTTCTGATCCTGTCCTCGCTGTTAAGGTACTCATCTATTTATGTTCATTTTTCCTTTCTGCTGTTTGTTTTAATTAACTATTAAACAAATTCTCCTTTCTGCACGGCATCTGAGGATTTGTATAGTTATAGATTTTGGGCTGTTTTATGTACAAGTTCTCAGTGGTTGGTCCCCTTACTATTTTTTATCAAATTGTTAAATATTGTCTTTTGCTGTAGGAATTTTTGCGAGAGGAACCATACACAGCCGAAGACGTCGAGAGGATCACTGAGGAAAAGCTAACATCCATCTTTGCGAATAGTTTGTCTTCTCTGGATGTACTGAATGCTGCCAAGCATTACAAGTTACATCAGGTACTTGTTTTGTCATTTACAAAATTTTCTGTTTACTCGATATCGTGATAGAGTCATGGTATTCTATAAATTTTTGTTTATCAACTTCCATGTTACAGAGAGCTGCCCATGTGTACTCCGAAGCCAAGAGGGTACATGCCTTCAAGGATGCTGTATCCTCAAATGTAAGGTGAGTCTTAATTGTTGGTATTAGCTACTGTTTCATATTTCTTATACCGTGTCAATGAAACCTTTGAGATAAACCTCGAAGAAGTTATGGATTTCTGTTCTTAATGCTTTCTGTGTGTTTGTGCTTATGTTGTGATCCATTGTATGATTTTGATGAGGATAAGATATTAGCTGGAGATTAGTTTTCATATTCTAACTTTCGAAGATTGCTGTGCAGTGAGGAACACAAGCTGAAGAAGCTTGGTGACCTTATGAATGACAGCCACCACAGCTGTAGTGTTTTATATGAATGCAGGTACACACATGCATGATCGTACTTTCCGAATATTTATTTCCATTTTTTATACCTGTGAATTCAAAAAATTTGGCCATTTGTAGTTGCCCAGAGTTGGAAGAACTGGTGAAGGTTTGTCGGGAAAATGGTGCTCTTGGGGCAAGGCTTACAGGCGCTGGATGGGGCGGTTGTGCTGTTGCTTTGGTAAAAGAGAGCATTGTTCCACAATTCATTCTCAATTTGAAGGTACTATTGTTAGTTCCATTTTTATTGGCAATGTCCGTAACAAAACAAGTTCAATTGAGTTGTAATGAGTCTTGAAGATCTCGAAGCAATTGGACAAGTATTTGGACAAAATCTGATGGAGTTGTCTGAGCGATGTTTACTCTTTTGAATATTCCAGAAGATTTAGAGATCAAATTGACATGAGGTCAGTTTCATTGGAAATTAGACTCAAAGACGATCGCGTACATATAAAGAAATCATGATTTGGCCAAGAGACGAGAAAATTACAAGCGTTTTAAGTTGCCCCTGAAAACCAGTCCGCGTTCCGCGTTCGTGTTGCGTTCGTAAATTCGTTCGAACGTTTTCGAGGCAGAAACTTTGCGTTTGAGTTGCGTTTGAAGTGCGTTCGAACGTCCCTGCATAAGTAGGTTTTCTTAGACACGTTTTAAAGCCAAAATAACACTAGGAAACCCTTTTCCTTTGCCCTACCTATATAAACAAACATTGAGCCACCTTCCTCAATAGTTGAAACATATTTCCTTTGAGCCAAAATCTCTCAAAGCTTTCAACTCTCTTTGATTCCACCATTGAAGACTTCTTATCTCCTGTCTTCTTCATTGATGGTGTGAATGTTTCTTTAATAAACCTTCAACACAACTTAACCCAAATTCCCTAATCCTTTAGAGTTCTTTAGGAGGAAGTTTGGTATTCGGAGTTCCGACGTCATTGGTGATACAATCTACTCAGAGACTTCAGAGGTTCTGAAGAAAACCGTGGGTCGCAGGCTTGAGGAATTGCCTTGAGTTCTTGTAGTATTGAGGTACTTGAGTCGGTGGAGTTGCCACCATAGGTCTTGACCATCGCTGTAAATTTTTCTCTATATAGTGGATTCGGGTGGTAGCTTATACCCGAAATGGTTTTTTACTCGCAAGAGTTTTCTACTTTGTCACCAAAATTATTGTGTTGAATTTTGTGTGATTGTTTTATTTTCCGTAATTTATATTTTGCATATTGTGGATTTTATTGTTGTTGGTTGATTTGGTAATTGCCTGTTTCAATTTCATAGTTACAGTAATCAGGACCTGTCCTGTTTATTGTTTGTAATTCCGCATAGGGTCAGAACCTTAGGATAATCCCGAATTTTCAACTATTTTAACATGTTGACTGAAAATATCTGTTCACAAATTCGAAAATGAATTTTCAGAACATATATTGACTCTTTTCTATCTGTATCAGGAACAATTCTACCAGTTGAGAATCGACCAAGGTGTGATAAACAAGAACAATCTCGGCCTTTATGTTTTCACCTCCAAGCCATCAAGTGGTGCTGCTATTGTCAAGTTCTAGTCTCTGTCCACGTTGATCTTAATAAGGTGTGACCTCAATCCTTAAAAAGTATTGTCAAGTTCTAGTCTCTGTCCACGTTGAACTTAATAAGGTACGATCTTGTATTATCAGAACCTCAATCCTTAAAAAGTCTCCAATTTTCGAATCATCATACTCTCGATTATTCACCATCTTCGAGTTACTATATTTCCAGAATGTTAAATGTTATTGTACAGAAATTGGGATATTTTTCCTATAAATCACCATTTTCTTGTTCAAGAAGTTTCAAGTTTGGCTTTAGCATAACCAGTGAGTTCAGTTCACAGAGGAATTTGTCCCACCATTTTATCCTTTTAGCTTGAAGGGTGTCATGCTCACACGGCTTTGCATCTCAAATGATTTGATCTTCCTTCGCATTAAAAGTGACCCAAATTAAAGTCTCTTTCTTATCATGAATAATTGAGTTTCAATAATACTTTTCTGTCGGACTATTCGATGACTATCATGTGTTAGCTAAAATATATAGTAAGACGGAGAAAATGTACATTTCAATGTAGTGTTGGTGGCAAATGACTTATGATTTGGTTGTAAGGTCATGAGTTCGAGTCCTGGAGTGTATTTCTTGTAAGAGTCTGACGCAGTCGGGAGTTTACCTGCTCCATTTACGTCAGGTGATTTGATGGCAGGGTTTCCAACATTTTCATAAAAAATTATTAAAATGTGTGTTTTTTTATCTTTTATTATGTCCCTTATTAAGCTATGGGATCTCTCGTTAGATCACACTATATGTGTGTGTAACTAATGAAATCCTTCATTAATAAAATCATCACAAATTATGTAAATACACGATTATTTCTACTCAAATATAATATTTAGGATACCATAAGATTCAAATCTGGTTAGGACAAAGCCTAATGATAACTTTTAGTCACTATGTATTCTTATTACCGATTAGAAGTGGAATTACGTATACACCTAGCATAAATTCATTTTGATTTTTTTCCCATATGTTTGATGTTACTAAACTTGATCCAGAGGGGAGCTAAGCTACTCCCAAATGCGTGAATTCATAAACTTAGAAGATGCCACAGCCACATGGTAGGA
The DNA here is from genome assembly GCA_019454045.1 of Zanthoxylum bungeanum. Taxonomy (NCBI): domain Eukaryota; kingdom Viridiplantae; phylum Streptophyta; class Magnoliopsida; order Sapindales; family Rutaceae; genus Zanthoxylum; species Zanthoxylum bungeanum. Next base: position 102,743 of record SKCR01026643.1, on the reverse strand, counting down.
TATATGTATGCTCTCTCTCTCTCTCTCTCTCTCTCTTTTTGAATCATTGAAAATCTCACCGCCAAACCATTTATGTCGGGTTTAAGTGGAGCATGTGAAATCCCAAGCTGTTTCAGAATCTTACAAGAAACACACTCCCTAAATTCGAACCCGGGACCTCAAAGTGAGATCCTGACCCTTACACTACTAAATCACGTCTCTTGGGTACATATGTATGCTCTCTACTAATATGCATAGTTTCTACTTTTTTGGTGGTTCAAATATTTTGTATCCATGTAATAAAAATTAGACAAACTTTATATTATTTATCCTAATACAATCTTTTTTTTTTGGTTCCTAATTTCGAACCAACTATAAAATGATACTCACTTAGAAGTTAGGACTGAATTAAAAAAAATAAATTAGGACGCGATTATAAAAAAACTCAAAGTTTATAGGATTAAAAAAATTGTTATCTTTATTTTTAAAAATAATCATACCTATTATTTTTTGGATTAACGGATTAAAATTAACGATATGATATTTACTCACTTATATGAATAAATTATATAAAAAAAAATTCTTTTAAGATTTGATTGTAAAAAATATAAAACTTATAGATGTATTTTTTTTTCAAATTTAAAAAATACAAAAAAAAAATTATAAAAGTATAAAAAGACACGTGGAAATTCTGCTGGTTAGTGTCAGAGTGGCACTATGCTTCCATTACAGCTGTTAATGAGAATCGTTTGCTTTAAACAACAACTCCGCCGCGTTTGAACTTTTAAGTTTTACACGTATTAAACACTTGACAATTACTGTCATGAAATTTCGGTTTATAATAAAAAGAATCATCTGATCCCATCAAATCTTGTTATTTTAAAATTTTGAGATTTTTTTTTTAATCGTTTTTAAATTGAGATATAAAATTACATTACAAATCCATTCCAAATAAAATGGATAATGTTGAAACGGGACGGAAAAAATTATCAACACTACTTAAAAAATGAAATTTACTGGAGGTATGAAATTTTTTTATTGAATTTAAAAAAATTAAAATTAAAAAAAAAAAAACATAACTTAAGGTTTTGATCGTAGATTTGTGATGCAATATTACAAAAGAAAAAAAAAGAGCTTTGAATGGGTTAAAAAATCAATTAAATTTTTGCCAATCTTTTTATATTGGCGAAAAAATCAGAGTCAGAAATTTTTTAATAAATAAAAGATATTTATCGACTGCATTGCTCCGCATTCAATTCATAACATGACTAGGGGTGTCAAAACGAATCAACGAATCGAATTTGTATCGAATCCTAAACGAATCGAATCAAAATGTGATGGATTCGTATTCGATTCGTTTATTAAACGAATCCTAATATCAGGATTCGTGATGTGATCCTAGCAGCACCTGATTCGATCCATAGTATAATAGATCTTGGACCAATTACAAGACATAGAGCTCAGAAGATCAAGGACGCTATGGCAGGTGTGGCCCAACGTCATGTAGTTGAATTGAACAAGCACGTTCGAGACCAATTGGACTTCAAGGAAGAGGGTTCAAGAGTTATACACTTGACCCAAGTCATCGAGGAGCAGCATGGATTGATTTCGTTCGTTTAAGATTATTTATTATTTATTTGCATGTATGGAACCAACTTGGATGACCGTTTTTATTTATTATTTGGGTTAGTTTATTTTATTTAGTTATGGGTTCAAAATGGGCTAGAAATTAGGAATTATGGGCTTTTAATTGATAATGGGTAGTTTAGGGCTATATTAGTCTTTTTAGCTCTCTTAGGGTTTGAGTATGTTACCATTTAAACTCAAAAATATCTCTTAATGAAGGACCCTATTTTTTGTGCGTGAATAGTGAATTTCTTTGAGATTAAGAAAATTTTATCATCGTTCAGTGATTGAACAAAGACTTATCAAAGGGTTGGCATCCTTTGTGGCGTCCTATTTGCTGGCAAAATTCATCTAAGGCTATCTCCAAGGGTTTTCAAGGACAGGTTCTTTGGGGTTCTACGGGATCTTGGATCGGGTTTCGTCTTTTCGTATCCGGTTTCTTATCAATTCGTATTCGATTCGTTTATTAAACGAATCGAATACGAATATTCGTTTTATTCGTTTAGTCAATGATATTATTTGATAAAATAATTTACCACACTTGATTTACATTAATTTTTCATAAATATATACATATGAAATATGTAATTAATATAATTACTAAAAATACCTCACCAAATATCGAAAATATTACATTTTCTATGATAATTAGCTATAATTTCTCAAATCTTAATTAAAAATGAATAAGAACTAGTAAATTAAAATAATAAAATGAATCCTAAACGAATCAATGAGCTTAAATTCGTATTCAATTCGTTTAATAAACGAATCAAATCGAATTGACTCATATATTAAACGAATCCATTTTTACCCGTATTCGCTTTAAAGCGAATCGAATCAAACGAATAAACGAATCATGACCCAAATTGCCACCCCTAAACATGACTACCCCATAAATACATTAATAAAAAAAAGCGTATTATTATTATTATTATGTTTGCATAATTTTCCTTCAATGAGCATGTAAGGTCCAAATCTCCTGAGACAAAGTCCCAGCAAAGGGTGTTTGATTCAGTGAATAAGCCTCCAAAGGGCACAAGCACACAAATTACAATATACGAATTACGAAGCTAAGAAAATAAAATAAAATGCTCATTATGAGTCTTCATTTTTCCATTGTCTTTCCTCTTCCAACACTTGGGCATTTTATAATGGAGAGTCCTGTCAACCGTTTGAGCGGTTTGTTAGACATTATGACCCATAGCGTCACTGTTTTGTAAATGATATTGTATTATTGTACAAAATAACTATGTGATAAATGAAATTGCCTTTTGCCGTTTTGTAATTTATTTACTTTGATATATAAATGGCAAAAGTCCAAATGATTAGTTCCGTATTGAGATGATATGAGACAGTATCAATATAAAAGGTTTAATCATTAAATATCCCTAGTCGGAGTATTATCGAGATCGGACATCGATAATGCGGAATAGACTAGTATTGCACTTGTGCGCGTTGTGAGGGCACAACGTCATAGTTCTCATATATTTAAGTATAGGATACTTATGCAAGTGCGATAAGAGGTTGTGTTTTACCGATGGTATGGAAAACAGCTTCGCTCTGGATAGACCCCGCGGAATCCCATTGGTAGTATGTCTGCGTGTCTATGGGAGGCCGCATCAGGGTAGGTGTATATGGTCTTAACCTGAGACTTGCATCGCTAGTACTTACGACAATCGGTAAACTTTGGTTTTGGTGGTTGGGGGCTTTAACCGGTTCTGTGTACACCTCTTCTGGGTTTATCGAGAATCGTAGTGTACTGGGTGTGATGTCAAGATGGAAGTATCACTTCAGACATATGGAGATGATGATCGCGCAGGACACAGAACTAGTACTCTATAAAAGGTTGCAACCGTCGGGACAATATGAACAGGTCAGGATTGTCCGATTTAAAGAGACTAGTTGTTTGATGTCCGATATATGTTTCGTACGGGGCAGACACATTTCCAGCCCCAGGCCTAACATGTGATCGTTCGATCCTGGATCAATATACACAATACTACGGTATACTACGCTTGATAAAGATCTAATATTCCAATAAGAATATTTCTGGAGAATTGGGTAGGCATGGCGCTTTGCTAGAAGCCAACCTTGTCTTGTAAATCGGTAAAAACGTAGTACGAGGTACGTACGTGTTCGGATTATCCGACGACCGTATTTACTGCCAACATATCCGGAGATCTCTTGGGTCGCTTCCTGAAGATTCACCTATGATATTTGATTCGAACTTTATTAATCTTGGATTAATTACGGAGAAACTTTATCTTGGATAAAATGCCTAATTTAGAGAGAGAACGATTAATTTGGAATTAATCGATAAAATAATATATTCGATATATTAAACGAAATTAGATTTCGACGCGGAATTAAAATCGGATTTTAATTCGGGCAAACGAATTAATTTAGAATTAATTCGTTAGCGACGTGAATAGTGATTTCGCTAGGCATAATTATTTAATTTACGTCGCGACGAAAATTCGTTAATTTGGAGTTAGCGAAACCGAGCCCGAAAGTGTTTGCGGACACATTCGTATTTTGAAACGAATGGGGCCCGCAAGTCACATCGCGAAGTCACATCACTTGACATGACTAGTTGATGGATGTCACAAGTCACCTTTATTGAGTGACACATTGTCACTATTCATGATGTAAGTAGGTGATGCCATTTAATGGCTTTTTGGAGGGAAAAGTCTTTTGACTTTTTGGAAAAGGCATATACCAAATATTTGGTAATTGTTTTCATTATTCTTTTAGAAAGAAAAAATCAAAGAAACCAAAAACTCTCCCTCTCTCTCTCTCAAATGCCGTGAGCTTCACCAAGGCAAGAAAAATTGTTTTTTTCATTTTCTCCATTTGCTAGCACATTCAAGGATCAAAGGAGGTGATAGGGAAACATCCTTGGAGCTTGGAACACAAAGAAAGCTTGGAGCTTCTTCTTCATTTCTTCTTGGCCGAAAATATCAACCTTGGAGACTAAAGGATTTTCTTCATCATTTTTCATCACAAGCTTTGTAAGTATGATTCCGCCATGCTTCAAGTTATATATATATATATATCATGTATTTCATATGCTTATGCTTTCCTTGGGACTAATTATAGAAACCTACAATGGTATCATGGAGCCATGTTTAAGCATGAAATACATTAGGGTTAATTTGGGTAAAATTGATTGAAGCATGTTCTTGTGAAATTTGATGATAAAGTATGCTTATATGTATGTAATATGATATTATACATGATCAATTTTGAGAAAAATGCATTGGATGATTTTTCCACAAATTTGTTGCTTTGGCCGAATGTGATTGTCCTTGTAATGGAGTGGAATTTTTTGTGTACAAGTTCATTAGATGACTTAAAACATATATGGGACAAAGATTGGTGATTCAATCGGATTGAAAAACAAATCGAACAAAAAAATTCCCCTTGGCCGAATGCAAAAGACATGTAAAAGGACTTGATTTTTTGTTCAAATGATGTTGGACATGTGTTAGAACAAATAATGATTAATAAAATTAAATTGATGTTTTTTGAAATATTTGGTTTAATGTATTAATCATGGATTTACACTTTAATTAATTGGATTTTAAAATTTGGAATATTGAAATTTAATTAATGGGCTTAATTGTAAAATTGGGCTTGAATTATTATATTTGGGCATAATGGGCTTGGTTGGGCCAAGTAGATTTGGGCCAAAAGGATTGGATCCAATTTGGGCCTAAATCACTCCATTAAGTCCAAATATAGTAAAATGGGCTTTTATGTTTAATTGGGCCTTATGGGCTTGAAATTGATTTTATGGCATTTAAGGGTGATTCCTTATTTGGGTTTGGCAATTGGGTTTGACCCACATTGACCAAAGCCCTGTTGGATAATATGACCCATAGCGTCACTATTTGCACAGATCATTGTGTTGTTGTAGCAAATTAACTATGTAACAAGGAAATTGCACTCTCATCATTTGTGATTAGATCACCATAGATATATATAAATGAAGAGAGGTCCCTATGATTAGTTCCTGGATGGAGATGATATGAGACAGTATCAGTCCACGAAGGATTAATCATTAAATATCCCTAGCCGTAGTATTATCGAGACTGGACATCGATAATGCGGAATAGGCTAGTATTGCACTTGTGCGCGTTGTGAGGGCACAACGGCATAGTTCTCATATATATAAGTGTTGGAGACTTATGCAAGTGCGATAGGAGGTCGTGTTTCACCGATGGTACGGGAAACAACTTCGCTCTGGATAGACCCTTCGGAATCCCATTGGTATTATGACTAGGTGTCTATGGGAGGCCGAAATCAAGGTAGGTGTGTATAGTCTTAACCTGAGACTTGCATCGCTAATACTTACGATAATCGATAAACTTTGGTTTTGGTGGTAGAGGGCTTTGACCAAGTTCTGTGTACACCACTTCTGGGTTTATCAGAGAGTCGTAGAGTATTGGGTGTGATGTCGAGACGGAAGTATCACTCCAGTCATAGTGGAGATGATGTCACGCAGGATACGGTATTAGTGCTCTTAAGTGATGCGCATCCAATCGTGATATTATGACCAGGTCATGAATATCCGATTATAGAGACTAGTTACCAGACATCCGATATGTGTTTCGGACGGGGTAGACACTTATCCAGCCCCAGCCCTAGCACGTGACTATCCGATACTGGGCCGATACGCACAATACGATTGTATACTACGCTTGATATAGATCTAAATATTCTTAAAAGGATATGTCCGGAGAATTGGGTAGACTTGGTACTTTGCTAGGAGTTGACCTTGTCTCGTAAATCGGTAGAACGTAGTACTTGGTACGTACGTGATTCGGTTACACCGACGACCGTATTTATAGCCAACTTATCCGGAGATCTCATGGGTCGCTTCCCGATAATCCACCGATGACGCACAACTCGCACTCTTGAATAATCTGGGATTATATAGAAGAGAGAGAGAATTAATCTAGGATTAATTACGGAGATATTTTATCTAGGATAAAATATCGTCTAGAGAGAGATAACGATTAATTTAGAATTAATCGGTAAATTAATATATTCGATATATTAAACGAAATTAGATTTCGACGCGAAATTAAAATTAGATTTTAATTCGGGCGAACGAATTAATTTAGAATTAATTCGTTAGCGATGTGAATAGTGAATTCGCTAGGCGTAATCATTTAATTACGACGCGACAGAAAAATCGTTAATTTAGAATTAGCGAACCCGAGCCCGAGTGTGATTGCGAGCGCATTCGTATTTCGAATTCGAGTGCGGCGACGCAAGTCACATCAAGCGTCAAATCAATCGTCACATCAAGCGTCAAATCAAATGTCACTTTGAGTGATGTGATTGATTGATGTGATTGATTGATTGAAAAGACTTGAGACATGACTTAAAGTAGATGTGACTTGAGTGACATGTGAATAGTTGATGTGCATAGTGTTTGCCTTTTTGACTTTTGGAATGTAAATTAAAGGCAAATGCATGGGAAATTCTTTTGAATTTCAAACAAAGTATATAAGATATACTTGATATGCATTTCACACACATTACACATTTCTTTCTCTCTCATTCTCTCTTCTCATCTCACGCCCAAACTGCAACAAGTTACTGGTTTTGAACCAGAAATGGCGTGGACTTTAGGGAGGCAAAAAAGTGTTTTCATGGTGAGAAATCATGTGCTAGCACACATACGAGTCTTGCGAAGGTGGTAGGGAGGTTCACCCATGAGCCGGGATCCATCGGACGAAGCTCGGAGCTCCGTTTTCTCAGCTCAAATCTGAAAAACGTGGACAGTGGACTGCCAGCAGTGGGCGTCCTTGGCAGTGAAGTTTTGGGCTTCATTCATCTCCAACTCGACTCAACCGATCGATGTGAGTATTCCGCTACCTCCGTTGATGTATTCACTCATTATTTCATGTCTTGATTTGATCTTGGGACCTAATAAAAACTCAACAATGGCATCTAGAGCTAAGGTTGCAAGCATGAAATTTTAGGGATTTAAAATTTGGGTAAATTTGTTTTGAGCATGATTTGAATGAATTGATTGTTTGAGTATGCTTATAACATGTTTAATTTCATTTTGGTTGGACCAATTTGACGAAAAATGATTTCGAATTATTTTCCCCAAAATGGATATGTTGGCCGAATATAAATGGAATTTTTGGATCTTGGATTTTTTGATTTTTGATTCATTTGATGTGTTAGAATCATTAGGTTGACGTTAATTTGAATCGAATTGGATTAGATTTCGAATTGGACAAAAACCCCAAATTCCCTCTTTTGGCCGAATGTATCATTGCCCTAATGTCTTGGTAATTTTGGTTTTGTGACATTGGATGTCTATGAAATTAAATCGGATGGTGATTTGATGTCGATTGAAGGTTCGATTGGATCGAAACCGAATCGCACACAAAATCCCTCATTGGCCGAGAGCATGAAAGCATGTAAATGGGTTTGATTTTTCATATTGTGTGTTTGACATGTGATAATGAATTTAGCATGATTAATTGGAGTAATATTGTGTTTTAGAAATATTGTTTTAGTCGATTAATCATGTAACGCACTTTAGATAATTAAATTGCGTAATTGGATTAGTGTAATTTAATTATTTGGGCTTGAATTGGATTTGGGCTTTTAAAGTTGTAAATGGGCTTATTGGGCTTTGTTGTACAAAGTTGGTTTAGGCCAAATGGATTAGATCCAATTGGGCCCAAAACCGCTTCCGTTAAGCCCAATTGCGACTTAATGAACCTTTAAAAGTTTAATTGGGCCTAATGGGCCAAGATTGATTTATGGGCTTATGGGGTAAATCCCGGATTGGACTTTGGTTATCGGTTTGACCCGAGTTGACCAAAAGTCCACGCCTTAAGAAATCAATCAAAAGCCCATTGGACTTTAATTGAATTGACGTTGGACGTTAACCGGTCTTTGAGACGCGTTACGATTAGATTTGGAATTTAAATCGTAAAAGGTTTATTAAATAAAAGTGTAATATTTAATTTGGAATTGAATAGTGAATTAGTATTAAGTACATGTTAAATTTGATTTAATGATGTAGTTTAATTTAATTCATGAATTCGTACTTTAAGTACTTATTCGCAAAAACGAGTTTGACTCGATCAAAATCAAATCGTTGTTTGAACATTGGATGATCACTTAATTATCAGATTAATTAATTTGATTAGATTGATTGATAGCATGCTTATGTGTGTGAATACATGGTTGTGTTGAATGAATAATGTATATCGGATGGATACTAGATGGGTGGGCAATTTTAGAAATTATTGTAATAAATTCGATTTATTAAATTGGACCTGCGTGTCCAGCCTTATCACCTTTATTCTCTTGTATTCTCTTCTCACCTATTCCCCTCTATGTATATGAGGTTTCTTTAGAAGTGTAGTGTAACGGGTAGAAGTAATACTAGTGCTAGCTTGAGTGAGAAAGGGAGAGATTTGATCTAGGATCAATGTGTAAAGTATCCATCCGCATATCATTATTATTTTATTTCATACTCGCTTTATTATGTGTTTAGAATGCATGTTTAAGGGTGTATTATGATGAGACCTAACAAAGATAATTAAATTGGTAGCCAATTTGCACGCGAAAAACCCTCGTTCTATATTAAGCGATTATCCTTCCATTGAATGATTCTTGTTCAAGATCTGATTGACATTGGTTTGTTGGCCAAAGTCAAGACCTTGTCAATTGGATGTATTTGAATCATGAGAGTTTTGTTCCACATCGGTGTCTAGTCCAAGTTGTGATTTGTTGGCCAAAGTCAAGATCACTTCTTGTCCAAAGACATTGATTACGAAACTTTCCTTGTCAATGGGTCCCGCTTAACTGGAGTCATTAGGTTTGTTGTGCCAAAGCCAAGGCCTAGATGATTCGGAGGATAAGGTTAGAAAATGTATTAGATACATTGGCATATGTAATATGTTTAGGACTTGGATGTCCGCCTAACCGGATCTGGGAATTGGATTGGATCCAATTGATCTGAGAGATCTACCTGGTTAAGTAGCATACAGCTTGTTGGCCAAAGTCAAGGTTGTATGTTATTTAACAGAATCCCAGCCCACTAGGAGACACGGTTTCCCGAGTACTCCACAGAGGGTTAGAGGCTCGACGAAAAATAGTGGGAGGCAAGTATTGAATTTGCAACATTCGTTCAATTACTCGCCATACACGCTCAAACAAATATCATTCGTCAATATCTTACGTTGTTTTAAAAATTGATTATATAGTTGGACTATATACAAACTCATTCAATATATAGTTGATTTTATAATTAGATTATAGTAATCAATATAATTGAATTAAAATGATAGTTGATTTTATAATTGGATTATAGTAATCAATATTAAAATTATAGTTGATTAAATAATTGGGTTATTGTAATCATTATAATAAATAGTACCTTATTAAATTGATTAAATAGTTGGACTATTGAAATCAAGAAAGAATTGGAAAGTTGAATATTTAAAATATATAATCCTTGGATTAAATGTTTTAAATGATTTAATTTTCAATTGGGAATTAATAATAGGTTAATTTATTTGATAAAATAACTTATTATAACTGAGCCCATAATTAAGCAAAAGGTTGAGCATAAAATCTTTGGAAGATTTATGTGATGATGACTTTAGTGCTTAATTAATATACTTATAATAAATCTATCTTTAGATTTAAAATTAATTAAAGTTGCAATTAATAATTCTTGGAGAATTAATTGACTATTCTAGTGGAGAAAAGTCAAAGTTTGCAATTGGGCATATTGCACGAGGTGCATATCGTTTCGATATTCCGAAACCCAAGGCTTGGCCAAAGGTTTGTGAAATATTGAAAAGATAATTGACATATCCCAAATTGACTACCATTTGGATATGGAAGACACGAAGGAATTAAAGAAAGGGCGAGGCTCTAACTTTAAAAATATTTGTCAAAGTTATGTTCACAACTAGTATTGAAATTGGATTTTAAATACTTAGTGTGGTAGGTACATAGATATATATGTATTGATGTTCGGAATCCGCTTTGAGCTGGATACTGACTTCAAGCCGAGATTATTCTGCGAATCGGAAACGGGACGAAAGTCGCTGTTTCGACCGTAGATACATAAGTTTAGGAACTACCCTTTGGGTATGTACTTAAATTAGGAACTGTTATAATGTAACTAGTTTGACTAGAGACATTATCTCTATATCAGCGTTTAATCCGTTGCGGATAAAACCTTTATGTTATAGAACACTTAGTGTTTTATTATATAAAGATGATAGTGAGATAAACACATTAGATGTGAATAACAGAATTTATATTTTGAATATAAATAAAATCTCAAACATATAAAATGACAAATAAATAGCTCAAATTGATTTGATCAATAGAGACTTATTTGTGGCATTGTTGTCTGGGACACAATTAAACAAGACTCGTATATCCACACTTTTGAAGAGTGGGTACTAGGACTGATTTGACTATTCAAATAAGGTCTGCAAATCTAGTTTATTAGGTTAAATACCTAAAATACTATTTACTTGGTAATAGTAAAAGGGCCACCGATCTGTTAGCCCTATTCATGGTGAAGTTAGTGGGCCCATATCTAGCTAGACTAGATGTGAACATGAATATTTCGTGACCTTAACGAATGTGGCATTACGTTATGGTTATGTGTTTCTTTTGAAGAACACAGATCGGAAACTTTTGAAGTTTCGACACGAAGTAAATAAACAGATCGGCTATAGTATTATTCCGCCACGGTTAGACTGTAATGGAAATTACTTAAGCAGTAAGTTTCATACGTACATGAAAGAGTACGGTATTCTTTCATATGAGGACTCCTCCCGTGACACGTCAGTTAGACGGTGTGTCCGAACCAAAAACCAAATTTTGTTGGACATGATAAGGTTTGTCACGAGTCGCTCTGAGCTACTATTTCCTTCTACAGGATATGTTTTAACAGTGCAAAACTTATTTAGAATAAGGTTCCATATAAATCTGTTTGACAGATATCATATAGGATATGAACAGGGAAGAAACGAGGTTTCTCGTTCCTGATAATTTGGGTATGCCAGGCATAACGTTTGGATGATACCAAACTTTAAGACCCAAATTGGATAAGTGCCAATATAGGTTATCCTAAGGGAAACCTTAAGTATAGTACTTGTAAATCTCACATGAGAACAATGTAATTGTTGCTCACCATACGGTTTTTCCTGAGAGGAATACCGATATGCAATGGTCAGTGGGAGGATAGTGATACTCGATGAAAATCGGAGTAACACTGTACAAGGCACGAAGTCCTTAATGGAACACAAATAGTTCATCTATGATGAATCTATACCATTAATCTTCAAATACACAAGAAACTAGTAGATCGGATAGAGTCAGAAAACAACCTAGGGTATAGGTTTCTGATCTTACCTCATAAAGATGTCAATCTTATGAAGGTGTACCATCCGACTACGTTTTGAGGAAGTGATACGAGGTATCAACTCCCTGTTATGGCAAAGTGCCATGAGTCCTAAATGGATTCCATGTATAACAACTATTTTGGATACTAGTTGTTGTACCATAATGCATTGTGCCTATTGGTACATTAAACGTCTTCAAGGAAGACATACATGGAAGGCAACATACCAACGTACAAAGCTGGGCTTTTGACGGAAAGGTATCGTTATCAACATTGTGTTAATAACGGTTCAACCTTTTACCTGTTGCCATGGTAAATCCATTTTGAAGATGCTTGATGATAACTGTATATTTCATTTATGAAATGTGTCAGTTACAGATCAAAATCGCTTTCCTGAAAAGGAAACCTTTTGGAGAATGTTTACAACATTCTAACGATTTTGTATAACCGACAAACAAGGTTTGCGGGTTATTCGATCCATGTTTGGATCAGTACAAGCATAAGGTTCTTGGAACTGTCGTTTTGAAATAATCATAATGGTTTATGATTTGACTCAAAATGAAATAATTCTTGTGTATATAAGGAGGTTAGTGGGAGGGGGCACTGACAGTGAAATTCCCATAAAGCTATTGTTGAAAGCTTGGCTTTCATAGATATTCTTTCAATAGAAATTCTCCGTAGAATTCTGGGCATATGTACAAACTTTATTCTGTTGAACAGACTCCATACGAGATATGGACAGGAAGGAAACCGGGTTTCTCTTTCCTGAAGATTTGGGGATGCTGGGCATATGTTAAACGTTTGGAAGGAACCAAACTAGAACCCAAATCAGATAAATGCCTTTTCGTGGGATATCCTAGGGAAACCAAAGGATATTACTTCTATCACCCACAAGAGAACAAAGTATTTGTTGCTCTACATGCATTTTTCCTTGAGAAGGAATTTCTAGATGCAGTGGTAAGTGGGAGGAAAGTAGAGCTCGATGAAAATCGTAGTGATACTGTTCCTGGCAATGAATCAACGACGGAACACGAGCAAACCATCCGGGATGAGTCTGTACCACAATCTTCATATACACAAGGACCGCGTAGGTCGGAGAGAGTCAGGACAGTACCTGAGAGGTATGGGTTCCTGATCTCGCCTCATGTAGATATTAATCTTATTGAGGAAAATGAACCGGCCACGTATGAGGAAGCAATACAGATATTTGATTCCGCTTTATGGCAAGATGCCATGAAGTCCGAGATGGATTCCATGTATGCCAACCAAGTTTGGACACTGGTTGATGCACCAGAAGGCGTAAAGCCTATTGGATGCAGATGGATCTTCAAGAAGAAGACCGACATGGATGGCAACGTGCAAACGTACAAAGCTAGGCTTGTAGCAAAGGGGTATCGTCAACAATATGGTATTGATTATGACGAAACTTTCTCACCCGTTGCCATGATTAAATCCATTCGTATTATGCTTGCAATAGCTGCATATTTCGATTACGAGATATGGCAGATGGACGTTAAAACTGCTTTCCTTAATGGAAACCTTTTGGAGGATGTTTATATGCAACAGCCTGACGGTTTTATCGTACCTAGACTTGCAAACAAGGTTTGTAAGTTAAATCGATCCATTTATGGATTGAAGCAAGCGTCACGGTCATGGAATCAGCGTTTTGATGAGATCATAAAAGAATATGATTTCGTGCAAAACGCAGATGACCCTTGTGTATACAAGAAGACTAGTGGGAGAGCACTGACTTTTATTGTCCTTTATGTCGACGATGTATTGCTTATAGGCAATGACATTCCCATGCTACTCGGTGGTGTGAAGCTTGGCTTTCATTAAAATTCTCCATGAAAGATCTGGGAGAAGCAGCCTTTATTCTGGAATAAAGATCTACCGGGATAGATCTAGAAAGCTACTTGGACTCTCCCAGAGTACATATATTGACAAAGTGTTGAAGCGATTCAACATGGATCATCCAAGAAGGGATTGATGCCAATGTCACGTGGTGTCCTTCTGTCTAAAGACATGTGTCCTAAGACTCAAGAACAGAGAGAAACATGAGTCGGTACCGTTCGCCTCGGCAGTCGGATCGATCATGTATGCCATGATATGTACGCGATCTGATGTGTCATATGTTGAGCATGTGCAGTCGCTATCAGGCCGATCCAGGTGAAGGTCACTGGATGGCAGTTAAGAATATCCTTAAGTATCTTAGACGAACTAAGGATACTTTCTTAATTTATGGAGGTGGAGAACTTAAGGTGTGGGTACACCGATGCAAGTTTCCAAACCGACAAGGACGACTCAAGTCGCAATCGGGGTATATTTTTTGTTTGAATAACGGAGCAGTGAGCTGGAAATCTTCCAAGCAAGATACTGTTGCAGATTCAACAACAGAAGTGGAGTATCTCGCGCATCGGAAGCAGCAAAGGAGGCAGTTTGGATCCGAAAATTCCTAATTGGATTAGGAGTAGTTCCGTTAGCAGCTGAGCCCGTTCCATTGTATTGTGACAATAACGAAGCTATAGCACAAGCTAAGGAGCCTAGGTCTCATCAACGATCCAAGCATGTTCTTCGGCGTTACCATCTGATTCGGGAGATTATACATCGTGGCGATGTAAAGGTCGAGAAGGTCGCATCGGATGACAACATTGTAGATCCGCTGACGAAGGCTGTTCTTCAGCATGTATTTGAACGACATATACATAGTTCAGGTATCAGATGCTTGAGTGACTAGCTATAGGCCAAGTGGGAGATTGTTAGACATTATGACCCATAGCGTCACTGTTTTGTAAATGATATTGTATTTTGTACAAAATAACTATGTGATAAATGAAATTGCCTTTTGCCGTTTTGTAATTTATTTACTTTGATATATAAATGGCAAAAGTCCAAATGATTAGTTCCGTATTGAGATGATATGAGACAGTATCAATATAAAAGGTTTAATCATTAAATATCCCTAGTCGAAGTATTATCGAGATCGGACATCGATAATGCGGAATAGACTAGTATTGCACTTGTGCGCGTTGTGAGGGCACAACGACATAGCTCTCATATATTTAAGTATAGGATACTTATGCAAGTGCGATAAGAGGTTGTGTTTTACCGATGGTACGGAAAACAGCTTCGCTCTGGATAGACCCCGCGGAATCCATTGGTAGTATGTCTGCGTGTGTATGGGAGGCCGCATCAGGGTAGGTGTATATGGTCTTAACCTGAGACTTGCATCGCTAGTACTTGCGACAATCGGTAAACTTTGGTTTTAGTGGTTGGGGGCTTTAACCGGTTCTGTGTACACCTCTTCTGGGTTTATCGAGAATCGTAGTGTACTGGGTGTGATGTCAGATGGAAGTATCACTTCAGACATATGGAGATGATGATCACGCAGGACACAGAACTAGTACTCTATAAAAGGTTGCAACCGTCGGGACAATATGACCAGGTCAGGATTGTCCGATTTAAAGAGACTAGTTGTTTGATGTCCGATATATGTTTCGTAGGGGGGTAGACACATTTCCAGCCCCAGGCCTAACATGTGATCGTTCGATACTGGATCAATGTACGCAATACTACGGTATACTACGCTTGATAAAGATCTAATATTCCAATAAGAATATTTCCGGAGAATTGGGTAGGCATGGCGCTTTGCTAGAAGCCAACCTTGTCTTGTAAATCGGTAAAAACATAGTACGAGGTACGTACGTGTTCGGATTATCCGACGACCGTATTTACTGCCAACATATCCGGAGATCTCTTGGGTCGCTTCCTGAAGATTCACCTATGATATTTGATTCGAACTTTATTAATCTTGGATTAATTACGGAGAAACTTTATCTTGGATAAAATGCCTAATTTAGAGAGAGAACGATTAATTTGGAATTAATCGATAAAATAATATATCGATATATTAAACAATTTAGATTTCGACGAGGAATTAAAATCGGATTTTAATTCGGGCAAACGAATTATTTAGAATTAATTCGTTAGCGACGTGAATAGTGATTTCGCTAGGCATAATTATTTAATTTACGTCGCGACGGAAATTCGTTAATTCGGAGTTAGCGAAACCGAGCCCGAAAGTGTTTGCGGACACATTCGTATTTTGAAACGAATGGCCCGCAGTCACGTCGCGAAGTCACATCATTTGACATGACTAGTTGATGGATGTCACAAGTCACCTTTATTGAGTGACACATTGTCACTATTCTGATGTAAGTAGGTGAGGCCATTTAATGGCTTTTTGGAGGGAAAAGTCTTTTGACTTTTTGGAAAAGGCATATACCCAATATTTGGTAATTGTTTTCATTATTCTTTTAGAAAGAAAAAATCAAAGAAACCAAAAGCTCTCCCTCTCTCTCTCTCAATGCCGTGAGCTTCACCAAGGCAAGAAAAATTGTTTTTTTCATTTTCTCCATTTGCTAGCACATTCAAGGATCAAAGGAGGTGATAGGGAAACATCCTTGGAGCTTGGAACACAAAGAAAGCTTGGAGCTTCTTCTTCATTTCTTCTTGGCCGAAAATATCACCTTGGAGACTAAAGGATTTTCTTCATCATTTTTCATCACAAGCTTTGTAAGTATGATTCCGCCATGCTTCAAGTTTTATATATATATATATCATGTATTTCATATGCTTATGCTTTCCTTGGGACTAATTATAGAAACCTAAAAGGTTTTGCTTCCTTTCCCACGTTTCATGCTTGCACATAACCACTGTTGGACAATTATGACCAATAGCGTCACTGTTTGTAAAAGACATTGTGTTTTTGTACAAAATTAACTATGTAGTAATGAAATTACCTTTTACCGTTTTGTAATTTATTTACTTTGATATATAAATGGTAAAAGTCCTTATGATTAGTTCCGGATTGAGATGATATGAGACAATATCAATCCATAAAGGTTTAATCATTAAATATCCCTAGTTGTAGTATTATCGAGATTGGACATCGATAATGCGGAATAGACTAGTATTGTACTTGTGCGCGTTGTGAGGGCATAACGACATAGTTCTCATATATTTAAGTATTAGATACTTATGCAAGTGCGATAGGAGGTTGTATTTTACCGATGGTACGGAAAATAGCTTCGCTCTGGATAGACCCCGCAGAATCCCATTGGTAATATGTATATGTGTCTATGGGAGTCCGCTTCAGGGTAGGTGTATTTGGTCTTAACCTGATACTTGCATCGCTAGTACTTGCGACAATCGATACGCTTTGGTTTTGGTCATCCAGGACTTTAACAGGTTCTGCGTACGCCACTTCTGGGTTTATTGAGAATCGTAGTGTATTGGATGTGATGTCAAGACGGAAGTATCACTTCAGACATATGGAGATGATGATCACGCAGGGATTCAGAACTGGTTCTCTATTGTGTTGCAACTATCGGGATAATATGACAAGGTCAGGATTATCCGATTCAAAGAGTCTAGTTGCTTGATATTCGATATGTGCTTTGTACGGGGCATACACTTTTCCAGCCCCAGGCCTTGCACGTGACATCTGATACTGGATCGCAATACGCAATACTACGGTATACTACGCCTGATATAGATCGTATATTCCATTAAGAATATTTTTGGAGAATGGGAGGCATGACGCTTTGCTAGAAGCCAACCTTGTCTCGTAAATCGGTAAAAACATAGTACGAGGTACATACGTGTTTGGATAGTCCGATGATCGGATTTACTGCTAACATATCCAAGGATCTCTTGGGTCGCTTCCCGAGGATACACCGATGACGTATGATTCGAGTTTAATTAATCTGTGATTAATTGCGGAGAGACTTTATCTTGAATAAAGTACTATTTGAAGAGAGAGAAATATTAATTTGGAATTAATCGTTAAATTAATATATTTGATATATTAATCGAAATTAGATTTCGATACGGAATTAAAATTAGATTTTAATTCGGGCAAACGAGTTAATTTAGAATTAATTCGTTAGCGACGTGAATAGTAATTTTGCTAGGCATAATTATTTAATTAAATTCGATTTAATTACGTCGCGACGGAAGTTCGTTAATTCGAAATTAACGAACTCGGGCCCGGGAGTGTTTGTGGGCCCACTCGCATTTGGAATCAATTGGGGCCCATATGTCACATCAACCATCACATCATTGTCACCTTTATTCACTTTATTGTGATGGGTTTAGGTGAGTTGGTGAAGGTGTGTTATACACTCCAAGTCAAAGCTAGTGTGTGACATATACCAAATCCAAATTTTGGTAAATGATTATTATTGTTTTTGAAACAAACACACATCTTCCATTCTCTCTCACCTTGGCCTAATGCAGTGAGCATTTTTTCCTCTCCATTTTTCTTCATCTTGACCAAATTTTGAAGGGAAAAATTTGAAGAATTTTTGTTGCATTAATTCTCAAAGAGCTAGCACTCATCAAGGATCATAACAAGGTGTTAGGGAAACCTATTCAAGAGCTTGGAAACAATTAAAAGCTTGGAGCTTGGAGCTTGGACACCATTTCTTGAAGGATACCTTGGCCGAATCTTGAAAGGGTTTGTTGGCATTTGACACATCCAAAAACCGATCAATGTAAGTGTGATTCCGCCACTCTTCGTTGTTATTCATTCATATTTCAATGCTTATTTTGATTTGGGAATAAACCTAGAAACCCAACAATGGTATCAGAGCCATTTTGAGCATGAAATGAATTAGGGTAAAAATTTGGGTAAAATCAATTTGAGCATGATTTGATAAAATTGATTGATTGAGTATGCTTGAATGTTGATATATTGAGGTTGTATTGGATCAATTTCATGAAATATTGATTGGATCAATTTCATGAAAGATTGATTGGATCAATTTTTTCCCCATGAATAGGCTTGGTCGAATACTATATTACTCTATAAGTCTTGGTATTTTTTGTTTCGTTGATCATTGGATGAATTGAAACGATTTGGAATGTCGATTTAAAATTCAATCGGATTGAAAAATGAATTCGGACACAAAAATCCCTACCATTGTCGAGAGCTTGTTAGCATGTAAAGAGTTGATTTTTGATTCAAGAATGTTGGACATTAGTTGAACAATAGGATACATAATTAATTAGTTAAATTGTATTTTGAAAATATTAATTTGGATAATTAATTGATGTATTACACTTTAATTAATTGGATTATAAAATTTGGTTAATTGGGCTTAATTTTGAATTGGACTTAAAATTATTGTATTTGGGCATAATGGGCTTGGTTGGCCCAAGTTGGTTTAGGCCAATTGGATTGGATCCAAATTGGGCCTAAATCATTCCATTAAGTCCAAATATAATAAATTGGCTTTAAATGTTTAATTGGGCCGAAATTGGTTTCTTGGCAAATGAGGGTGATTCCTTAATTGAGCTTGGTATTTGGGTTTGACCTATATTGACCAAAGTGTTAGACAATTATGACCCATAGCATCACTATTTGTACGGATCATGGTGTTATTATATAAATTAACTATGTGATAAAGAAAATCACTCTTTTATCATTTGTAATTGGATTACCAAGATACATAAATGATAAAAGTCCTTATGATTAGTTCCGGATTGAGATGATATAAGACAGTATCAATCCATAAAGGTTTAATCATTAAACATCCCTAGTCGTAGTATTATCAAGACTGGACATCGGTAATGCGGAATAGACTAGTATTGCACTTGTGCGTGTTATGGGAGCATAACGGCATAGTTCTCATATATTTAAGTATTGGATACTTATACGAGTGCGATAGGAGGTTATGTTTTACCGATGGTACGGAAAATAGCTTCGCTCTGGATAGACCCCGCGGAATCCCATTGGTAGTATGTCTGTGTGTCTATGGGAGTCCGCTTCAGGGTAGGTGTATTTGGTCTTAACCTGAGACTTGCACCGCTAATACTTGCGACAATCAATATACTTTGGTTTTGGTCGTCCAGGGCTTTAACAGGTTCTGTGTATGCCTTTTCTGGGTATATTGAGAATCGTAGTGTAAAATTGTTTAATTGGGCCTTATAGGCTAAAATTGTTTTCTTGGCAAATGAGGGTGATTCCTTAATTGGGCTTAGTAATTGGGTTTGACCCACATTGACCAAAGCCCATGCCTTATGAAATCAATTGAAAGCCCATCGGACTTTAATTAAACGAACATTGGATGTTAGTTGGGCTTTGAGACCCGATAAGATTAGATTTGGAATCTAAGTCGTTAAAGCGCATTAAAAAGTATAGATATTTGATTTGGAATTAAATGAATGAATTAGTATTGAATATGAATTAAATTAGATTTAACGAGTAGTTCGATATAATTCAAGAATTCATACTTTGAGTACTTATTCCAAACGAGTTGGACTCGCGTAAAATCAAATCGTCGTTTGAACATTTGATGATCACATAATTAAAGACTAATTAATTGGATTAGATTGGTTGAATTGCATGCTATGAATGAATACATGGATGTGTTGAATGAATAGCGCATATCAGATGGATATTAGAAGGGAAATGGCAATTTTAGAAATTGTTGTAAATTTGGAATTTATTAAATTGAACCTACGTGCCCAGCCTTATCTCTCATTGTTTATTTGTATTCTATTCTCACCTAATTCCCCTCAATGTAATGAGGTTTCTCTTATTGTATTATGTAATTGGGTGGAAGTAGAATAGTGCTAGCTGGGGAGAGGAAAGAGAGTGATTTGTTCTAGGAACAATCTGTTAAATATCCATCCTCATATCGTTATTAATTTATTTTTCGCGCCTTATTATGCTTTTAGAATGCATGCTTAAGGGTGTATGATGAGACCTTAACAAAGATAATAAATTGGTTTCCAATTAACGCGAAAAACCCTCAAAACATATTAAGTGTTTTTCCTTCCGTTGAGTGATTCTTACTCAAGATCCAAAGTTGGCATTGGTTTATTGGCCAAAGTCAAGACCTTTGTCAATTACGGATGTGTTTGAATCATGAAGGCTTTGTTCCACATCGGTGTCTTGTCCAAGTTGTGATTTGTTGGCCAAAGTCAAGATCATTTCTTGTCCATCGACATTGATTACGAAGCTTTCCATGTCAATGGGTCCCGCTTAACTGGAATCATTAAGCTTGTTGTGCCAAAGCCAAGGCTTAGTTGATTCAGAGAAAAAAGGTTAGGCAAATATATTGAATATATTGGCATATGTATTGTATATATGTTTCGGACTTGGATGTCCACCTACCGGATCTAGGAATCGGATAAGATCCAATTGATCTTCGAGATCTACCTAGTTAAATATCAAACATCTTGTTGGCCAAAGTCAAGGTTGTGTGTTATTTAACGGGATCCTAGCCCCCTAGGAAACTGGGTTTCCCGAGTACTTGACAGAGGGTTAGAGGCTCGCCAAAAATTAGTGGGAGGCTAGTATTGAATTTGTAATTTCGTTCAGATACTTAGCTTTACGCGCTTTCAAATTATTTCGTCAAAATTATTTTATTAGTTGGACTAATATAATGTTATTTTTCTTGTAACAATTAGACTGTACCTAAATTTCGTTGATTAGATAGTTGGACTATCGTAATCAAGATGACAGGAAAGGGAAATGTCCGAGAAATTATCTTGGGTGAAAATGTCTTCAAGGGCACGAACTTTGCCGATTGGGAAATGAATCTGAGGATAGTCCTTGGAGCCGAGAGGCTGCTATATACTATACATACACCTCTTGGGCCTAAACCCAAACCTGATCAGTTACTTGAGCTGCAGTTTTGGAAGACTCACAGCGATGACAATTCTACTGCTCAATCAATTATGCTTGCTACTATGACTCAACATTTCTGTTGACAGAACAAGGACTTGGATCCCTATAATATGTTGGCGAGGTTGAACGATCTTCACCGATCTAACCGTAGATCCCAAAGATATAAGTTACAGAAGAAGCTCTTCCATGCACGTATGTCAGAAGGCATGTCTGTTGAGTCCCATGTGGCACAGATGATAGCTGACATTGACGAGCTGACTCAGATGGGGATAGTCTTAGAGGCTGAGACTATCATAGATTTGATCTTGCAGTCTCTCCCCGACACTTAGAGATGGTTCATCATAAACTATAACTTGATGAACCAAGATGACACTCTTGGAGAGTTGTTGTCAATTCTCAAGGAAGCTGAGAAGGAGCTTCTCAAGGGCAATAAGCACGAGGTGCACTTCGCTTCGACATCTCAGAAACCGAGGGCTTGGCCCAAGGCGACTGGAGGTGTGAAGAAGAAGAAGCATAAGAGAAAAGGCAAGGCCAAATCGTCAAAGGCTTCTGGGAAGCCTAAGGACAAGTCTCAGGATGTATGCCTCCAGTGCGGCAAGCAGGGTCACTGGAAGCGTGACTGCCGCGAGTACAAGGCGCTCCAGAAGGAGATTAAAGCGGGTAAGGCACCGGCTACATGTATGTTTGTTATTGAAATAAACATGACTACTTCTAGTTTTAAAAATTAGATTTTTTATTCTAGTTGTGGTACTCACATATGTACTGATGTGCATGATCTGCGGATTAGTAGGAGACTGGCCTCATGGGAGATTGATCTACGCATCGGAAATAGGGCACCAGTCGCCGTTTTGGCCGTTGGCACTTTTGTTTTGGAATTGCCCTCGGGGCATGTACTAGAACTTACAAACTGTTATTATGTACCTAGTTTGACTAGGAATATTATTTCTGTATCTATGTTAACCCAATGTGGGTACACTTTTGTATTTAAAAACACTGGGTGTTTTATTTATAAAAATGATATAGAAATTTACACTGCTATCGCAAATAACGGTCTTTATATTTTGAATATAAATCAATTTCAACATATAATATAACAAACAAAGGCTTAAAATGAGTAATAAAGATGAAACTTATATGTGGCACTGTCGCTGGGACACATAATCAAGACTCGCATATCCACACTTTTGAAGAGTGGGTACTTGGACGGATTTGATCCAAATTCATATGACGTCTGTGAATCTTGCTTATTAGGCAAAATGCCTAAATCACCTTTTAGCGGTAAAGGTGAATGCGCCACCGAACTATTAGCCTTCGTTCATAGTGACGTATGTGGGCCCATGTCCAGCCAGGCTATAGGTGGATATTGTTGAGTTTTTATTAGGTCCCAAGATCAAATCAAAGCATGAAAACATGAGTGAATACATCAACGGGTAGCGGAATACTCACATCGATCGGTTGAGTCGATTTGGAGACGATTCAAGCAAGAAAACTCACTGCTATAGGCGCACTGCTGGCAGTCCACTGCCTCCAATTTCAGAATTTGAGCTGAGAAAACGGAGCTCCAAGCTTCGTCCGATGGATCCCGGCTCATGGGTGAACCTCCCTACCACCTTCGCAAGACTCGTATGTGTGCTAGCACATGAATTTTTGCCACAAAACCCACCCTTGCTTCCCTATGGCTCACGGTTTTTGGCTCCAAACCAGTAACATTTTGATGTTGGGCGTGAGGAGAATGAGAAATGAGAGAGAAAGAAATGTTAATGTGTGTTGAAATGCATATCAAGTATATCTTATATACTTTGTTTGAAATTCCAATGAATTTCATTTTCATTTACCTTTATTTGCATTCCAAAAGTCAAAAAGGTAAACACTATGCACATCAACTATTCACATGTCACTTTATGTCAAGTGTCATGTCTTTTCAATCAATCAATCACTCACATCAATCAATCAAATGTCACATCACTCAAAGTGACGCTTGATTTGACGCTTGATGTGATGAATGACTTGACGTTAGATTTGACGCTTGATGTGACTTGCGTCGCCGCACTCGAATTCGAAATACGAATGCGCTCGCAATCACACTCGGGCTCGGGTTCGCTAATTCTAAATTAACGATTTTTCCGTCGCGTCGTAATTAAGTGATTACGCCTAGCGAATTCACTATTCACGTCGCTAACGAATTAATTCTAAATTAATTCGTTCGCCCGAATTAAAATCTAATTTTAATTCCGCGTCGAAATCTAATTTCGTTTAATATATCGAATATATTAATTTACCGATTAATTCCAAATTAATCATTATCTCTCTCTCGACGATATTTTATCCTAGATAAAATCTCCGTAATTAATCCTAGATTAATTTTCTCTCTCTTCTCTATATAATCCCAGATTATTCAAGAGTGCGAGTTGTGCGTCATCGGTGGATTATCGGGAAGCGACCCATGAGATCTCCGGATAGTTGGCTATAAATACGGTCGTCGGTGTATCCGAATCACGTACGTACCAAGTACTACGTTCTACCGATTTACGAGACAAGGTCTACTCCTAGCAAAGTACCAAGTCAACCCAATTCTCCGGACATATCCTTTAAGAATATTTAGATCTATATCAAGCGTAGTATACAATCGTATTGTGCATATCGGCCCAGTATCGGATAGTCACGTGTTAGGGCTGGGGCTGGATAAGTGTCTGCCCCGTCCGAAACACATATCGGATGTCTGGTAACTAGTCTCTATAATCGGATATTCATGACCTGGTCATAATATCACGATTGGATGCGCATCACTTAAGAGCACTAATACCGTATCCTGCGTGACATCATCTCCATATGACTGGAGTGATACTTCCGTCTCGACATCACACCCAATACTCTACGACTCTCTGATAAACCCAGAAGTGGTAGACACAGAACCGGTCAAAGCCCCCAACCACCAAATCCAAAGTTTATCGATTATCGTAAGTATTAGCGATGCAAGTCTCAGGTTAAGACTATACACACCTACCTTGACTTCGGCCTCCCATAGACACATAGTCATAATACCAATGGGATTCCGAGGGGTCTATCCAGAGCGAAGCTGTTTCCCGTACCATCGGTGAAACACGACCTCCTATCGCACTTGCATAAGTCTCCAACACTTATATATATGAGAACTATGCCGTTGTGCCCTCACAACGCGCACAAGTGCAATACTAGCCTATTCCGCATTATCGATGTCCAGTCTCGATAATACTACGGCTAGGGATATTTAATGATTAATCCTTCGTGGACTGATACTGTCTCATATCATCTCAATCCAGGAACTAATCATAGGGACCTCTCTTCATTTATATATCTATGGTGATCTAATCACAAATGATGAGAGTGCAATTTCCTTGTTACATAGTTAATTTGCTACAACAACACAATGATCTGTGCAAATAGTGACGCTATGGGTCATATTATCCAACAATCTCCCACTTGGCACGTAGCGAGTCACTCAAGTGTTCCAACACTTGAACTATGTAAGGTTCGCTCAAATTGCTGAGGAAAGGTTTTCGTCAGCGGATTTGTTTGATTATCGTCTGACGCGATTTACACGATCATCACATCGCCACGATGTATGATCCGAACGAATCAGATGATATAGAAGTTATATCTGGATCGTCGATGAGACCTTTAATTCCTTAGCCTGTGCTGACGCCTAGTTCAGCTGCTAACAGAACTATATCTAATCTAATTAGATTTATGTTCGATCCAAATGGCTTCTTTTGCTGCCTCAGCTGCAGCAATAATCCGCATTTGTTGTTTATTCGGCAACAGTTATCTTGCTTGGAAGATTTCCAGCTCACTGTCCCGTAATTCAAACTTTATAGTACCGTAGTATTTAATAGTTTGGAAACTTGCAGCGGTGATCCCAGTCACTTCAAGTTCTCCTTCTCCATAGTTTAAGACAGCATCTTTAGTTCTCTAAGATACTAACAGATGTTCTCAATTTCAATTTAGTGACTATCACTAGGATTGACCCGATTGTGACTCCATATGCTCGAAGCGTATGAGACACCAATACAAGTACATTTTAAATGTACGATTTCCCAGAGAGTGTTAACAACTCCAAATCTATCCCAGTAGATCTTTATTCCTTGAATAAAGGTTGTTACTCCCCAGAATTCTACGGAGAATTTTCTAATGAAAGAATATCTATGAAAGCCAAGCTTTCACCATTGCATTATGGGAATTTCACTGTCAGTGCGCTCTCCCACTAACCTCCTTATATACACAAGAATTATTTCGTTTTGAGTCAAAATCATAAACCATTATGATTATTTCAAAAAACGACAGTTCCAAGAATCCTATGCTTGCATTGATCCAAACATGGATCGAATAACCCGCAAACCTTGTTTTTCGGTTATACAAAATCGTCAGAATGTTATGAACATTCTCCAAAAGGTTTCCTTTTCAGGAAAGCGATTTTGATTTGTAACTGACACATTTCATAAATGAAATATACAGTTATCATCAAGCATTTCCAAATGGATTTACCATGGCAACAGGTAAAAGGTTGAACCGTTATTAACACAATGTTGATAACGATACCTTTCCGTCAAAAGCCCAGCTTTGTACGTTGGTATGTTGCCTTCCATGTATGTCTTCCTTGAAGACGTTTAATGTACCAATAGGCACAATGCCTTATGGTACAACAACTAGTATCCAAATAGTTGTTATACATGGAATCCATTTCGGATTCATGGCACTTTGCCATAACAGGGAGTCGATACCTCGTATCACTTCCTCAAAACGTAGTCGGATGGTACACCTCCATAAGATTGACATCTTTATGGGGTGAGATCAGAAACCCATACCCTAGGTTGTTTTCTGACTCTATCCGATCTACTAGTTTCTTGTGTATTTGAAGATTAATGGTATAGATTCATCATAGATGAACTATTTGTGTTCCATTAAGGACTTCGTGCCTTGAACAGTGTTACTCCGATTTTCATCGAGTATCACTATCCTCCCACTGACCACTGCATATCGGTATTCCTCTCAGGAAAACCGCATGGTGAGCAACAATTACATTGTTCTCATGTGGGATTTATAAGTACTATACTTAAGGTTTCCCTTAGGATAACCTATATAGGCACTTATCCAATTTGGGTCCTTAGTTTGGTATAAACCAAACGTTATGCCTGGCATACCCAAATTATCAGGAATGAGAACCCCGTTTCTTTCCTGTTCATATCCTATATGATATCTGTCAAACAGATTTATATGGAACCTTATTCTAAATAAGTTTTGCACTGTTAATACATGTCCCATTGAAGGAAATAGTAGCTCAGAGCGACTCGTGATAAACCTTATCATGTCCAACAAAATTTGGTTTTTGTTGAGACACACCGTCTAACTGACGTGTCTCGGAAGGAGTCCTCATATGAAAGAATACCGTACTCTTTCATGTACGTATGAAACTTACTGCTTAAGTAATTTCCATTACGGTCTAACCGTGGCGGAATAATACTATAGCCGATCTGTTTATTACTTCGTGTCGAAACTTCAAAAGTTTCCGATCTGTGTTCTTCAAAAGAAACACATACCATAACGTGATGCCACATCCGTTAAGGTCACGAAATATTCATGTTCACATCTAGCCTAGCTAGATATGGGCCCACTAACTTCACCATGAATAGGGCTAACAGATCGGTGGCCCTTTTACTATTACCAAGTAAATAGTATTTTAGGTATTTAACCTAATAAACTAGATTCGTAGACCTTATTTGAATAGTCAAATCAGTCCTAGTACCCACTCTTCAAAAGTGTGGATATACGAGTCGTTTTAATTGTGTCCTAGACAACAATGCCACAAATAAGTCTCTATTGATCAAATCAATTTGAGCTATTTATTTGTCATTTTTATATGTTTGAGATTTTATTATATTCAAAATATAAATTCTGTTATTACATCTAATGTGTTTATCTCAGTATCATCTTTATATAATAAAACACTTTAGTGTTCTAGAATATAAAGGTTTTATCCGCAACGGATTAAACACTGATATAGAGATAATGTCTCTAGTCAAACTAGTTACATTATAACATTTCCTAATTTAAGTACATACCCAAAGGTAGTTCCTAAACTTAGGTATCTACGGTCGAAACAGCGACTTTCGTCCCGTTTCCAATTCGCAGAGAAATCTCGGCTTGAAGTCAGTATCCAGCTCAAAGCGGATTCTGAACATCAATACATATATGTTTTATGTACCACACTAAGTATTTAAAATCCAATTTCAATACTAGTAGTGAACATAACTTTGACAATATTTTTAAAGTTAGAGCCTCGCCCTTTCTTTAATTCCTTCGTGTCTTCCATATCCAAATGGTAGTCACTTTGGGATATGTCAATTATCTTTTCAATATTTCACAAACCTTTGGCCAAGCCTTGGGTTTCGGAATATCGAAACGATATGCACCTTGTGCAACATGCCCAATTGCAAACTTTGACTTTTCTCCACTAGAATAGTCAATTAATTCTCCAAGAATTATTAATTGCAATTTTAATACTTTTAAATCTAAAGATAGATTTATTATAAGTATATTAATTAAGCACTAAAGTCATCATCACATAAATCTTCCAAAGATTTTATGCTCTACTATTTGCTTAATTATGGGCTTAGTCATAATAAGTTATTTTATCAAATAAATTAACCTATTATTAATTCCCAATTGAAAATTAAATCATTTAAAACATTTAATCCAAGGATTATATATTTTAATATTCAACTTTTCAATTCTTTCTTGATTTTAATAGTCCAACTATTTAATCAATTTAATAAGGTACTATTTATTATAATGATTACAATAATCCAATTATTTAATCAACTATAATTTTAATATTGATTACTATAATCCAATTATAAAATCAACTATCATTTTAATTCAATTATATTGATTACTATAATCCAATTATAAAATCAACTATATATTGAATGAGTTTGTATATAGTCCAACTATATAAATATTTTTAAACAACGTAAAATATTGACGAATGATATTTGTTTGAGCGTGTATGGCGAGTAATTGAACGAATGTTGCAAATTCAATACTTGCCTCCCACTATTTTTCGTCGAGCCTCTAACCCTCTGTGGAGTACTCGGGAAACCGCGTTTCCTAGTGGGCTGGGATCCTGTCAAATAACATACAACCTTGACTTTGGCCAACAAGCTGTATGCTACTTAACCAGGTAGATCTCACAGATCAATTGGATCCAATCCAATTCCCAGATCCGGTTAGGTGGACATCCAAGTCCTAAACATATTATTATGCCAATGTATCTAATACATTTTCTAACCTTATCCTCCGAATCATCTAGGCCTTGGCTTTGGCACAACAAACCTAATGACTCCAGTTAAGCGGGACCCATTGACAAGGAAAGTTTCGTAATCAATGTCTTTGGACAAGAAGTGATCTTGACTTTGGCCAACAAATCACAACTTGGACTAGACACCGATGTGGAACAAAACTCTCATGATTCAAATACATCCAATTGACAAGGTCTTGACTTTGGCCAACAAACCAATGCCAATCGGATCTTGAACAAGAATCATTCAATGGAAGGATAATCGCTTAATATAAAACGAGGGTTTTTCGCGTGCAAATTGGCTACCAATTTAATTATCTTTGTTAGGTCTCATCATCATACACCCTTAAACATGCATTCTAAATACATAATAAAGCGAGTATGAAATAAAATAATAATGATATGCGGATGGATACTTTACACATTGATCCTAGATCAAATCTCTCCCTTTCTCACTCAAGCTAGCACTTGTACTACTTCTACCCGTTACACTACACTTCTAAAGAAACCTCATATACATAGAGGGGAATAGGTGAGAAGAGAATACAAGAGAAAGAAGGTGATAAGGCTGGACACGCAGGTCCAATTTAATAAATCGAATTTATTACAACAATTTCTAAAATTGCCCACCCATCTAATATCCATCCGATATACATTATTCATTCAACACAACCAAGTATTCACACATATAAGCATGCTATCAATCAATCTAATCAAATTAATTAATCTGATAATTAAGTGATCATCCAATGTTCAAACAACGATTTGATTTTGTTCGAGTCAAACTCGTTTTTGCGAATAAGTACTTAAAGTACGAATTCATGAATTAAATTAAACTACATCATTAAATCTAATTTAACATGTATTTAATACTAATTCACTATTCAATTCCAAATTAAACATTACACTTTTATTTAATAAACCTTTTACGATTTAAATTCCAAATCTAATCGTAACGCGTCTCAAAGACCGATTAACGTCCAACGTCAATTCAATTAAAGTCCAATGGGCTTTTGATTGATTTCTTAAGGCGTGGACTTTTGGTCAACTCGGGTCAAACCGATAACCAAAGTCCAATCCGGGATTTACCCCATAAGCCCATAAATCAATCTTGGCCCATTAGGCCCAATTGAACTTTAAAGGTTCATTAAGTCGCATTTGGGCTTTATGGTTAAGGTTTTAGGCCC
This sequence comes from Zanthoxylum bungeanum, assembly GCA_019454045.1. Lineage (NCBI taxonomy): Eukaryota > Viridiplantae > Streptophyta > Magnoliopsida > Sapindales > Rutaceae > Zanthoxylum > Zanthoxylum bungeanum. The sequence continues at coordinate 72,504 of SKCR01026643.1, read as the reverse complement.
AATTGGATCCAATCCATTTGGCCTAAACCAAACTTGATAAATCAAGCCCAATAGGCCCAATTACAACATTAGAAGCCCAAATCCAATTTAAAGCCTAAATAATTAAATTACACTAATCCAATTACGCAATTTAATTACCTAAAGTGCGTTACATGATTAATCGACTAAAACAATATTTCTAAAACACAATATTACTCCAATTAATCATGCTAAATTCATTATCACATGTCAAACACACAATATGAAAAATCAAACCCATTTACATGCTTTTAAGTCTCGGCCAAAAGAGGGATTTTGTGTCCGATTCGGTTTCGATCCAATCGAACCCACAATCGACATCAAATCACCATCCTAAATGATTTCACACACATCCAATGTCACAAAATCAAAAACACCAAGACATTAGGGCATATACACCATTCGGCCAAATAAAGATTTTGGGGTTTTTGTCCAATTCGAAATCCAATCCAATTCGATTCAAATTAACGTCAACCTAATCGATTCTAACTCATCAAATGAATCAAAAATCAAAAAATCCAAGATCCCAAAATCCTCAATACATTCGGCCAAGGTGAACAATTTGGGGAAAATAATTCCAAATCATTTTCAACAAATTGGTCCAACCAATACAATTAAAATGTTATAAGCATACTAAACAATCAATTATTCAAATCATGCTCAACAAACATTTACCCAAATTTTAAATCCCTAAAATTTCATGCTTGCAACTATAGCTCTGATGCCATTGTTGAGTTTTTTTAAGGTCCCAAGATCAAATCAAAGCATGAAAACATGAGTGAATACATCAACGGAGGTAGCGGAATACTCACATCGATCGGTTGAGTCGATTTGGAGACGATTCAAGCAACAAAACTCACTGCCATAGGCGCAAACTGCTGGCAGTCCACTGCCTCCAATTTCAGAATTTGAGCTGAGAAAACGGAGCTCCAAGCTTCGTCCGATGGATCCCGGCTCATGGGTGAACCTCCCTACCACCTTCGCAAGACTCGTATGTGTGCTAGCACATGATTTTTGCCACAAAACCCACCCTTGCTTCCCTATGGCTCACGGTTTTTGGCTTCCAAAACCAGTAACATTTTGATGTTGGGCGTGAGGAGAATGAGAGAAATGAGAGAGAAAGAGAATGTGTAATGTGTGTGAAATGCATATCAAATATATCTTATATACTTTTTGAAATTCAATGAATTTCATTTTCATTTACCTTAATTTGCATTCCAAAAGTCAAAAAGTAAACACTATGCACATCAACTATTCACATGTCACTTTATGTCAATGTCATGTCTTTTCAATCAATCAATCACTCACATCAATCAATCAAATGTCACATCACTCAAAGTGACGCTTGATTTGACGCTTGATGTGATGAATGACTTGACGTTAGATTTGACGCTTGATGTGACTTGCGTCGCCGCACTCGAATTCGAAATACGAATGCGCTCGCAATCACACTCGGGCTCGGGTTCGCTAATTCTAAATTAACGATTTTTCCGTCGCGTCGTAATTAAGTGATTACGCCTAGCGAATTCACTATTCACGTCGCTAATGAATTAATTCTAAATTAATTCATTCGCCCGAATTAAAATCTAATTTTAATTCCGCGTCGAAATCTAATTTCGTTTAATATATCGAATATATTAATTTACCGATTAATTCGAAATTAATCATTATCTCTCTCTCGACGATATTTTATCCTAGATAAAATATCTCCGTAATTAATCCTAGATTAATTTTCTCTCTCTTTCTATATAATCCCAGATTATTCAAGAGTGCGAGTTGTGCGTCATCGGTGGATTATCGGGAAGCGACCCATGAGATCTCCGGATAAGTTGGCTATAAATACGGTCGTCGGAGTATCCGAATCACGTACGTACCAAGTACTACGTTCTACCGATTTACGAGACAAGGTCTACTCCTAGCAAAGTACCAAGTCAACCCAATTCTCCGGACATATCCATTATGAATATATTAGATCTATATCAAGCGTAGTATACAATCGTATTGTGCATATCGGCCCAGTATCGGATAGTCACGTGTTAGGGCTGGGGCTGGATAAGTGTCTACCCCGTCCGAAACACATATCGGATGTCTGGTAACTAGTCTCTATAATCGGATATTCATGACCTGGTCATAATATCACGATTGGATGCGCATCACTTAAGAGCACTAATACCGTATCCTGCGTGACATCATCTCCATTATGACTGGAGTGATACTTCCGTCTCGACATCACACCCAATACTCTACGACTCTCTGATAAACCCAGAAGTGGTAGACACAGAACCGGTCAAAGCCCCCAACCACCAATCCAAAGTTTATCGATTATCGTAAGTATTAGCGATGCAAGTCTCAGGTTAAGACTATACACACCTACCTTGACTTCGGCCTCCCATAGACACATAGTCATAATACCAATGGGATTCCGAGGGGTCTATCCAGAGCGAAGCTGTTTCCCGTACCATCGGTGAAACACGACCTCCTATCGCACTTGCATAAGTCTCCAACACTTATATATATGAGAACTATGCCGTTGTGCCCTCACAACGCGCACAAGTGCAATACTAGCCTATTCCGCATTATCGATGTCCAGTCTCGATAATACTACGGCTAGGGATATTTAATGATTAATCTTTCGTGGACTGATACTGTCTCATATCATCTCAATCCAGGAACTAATCATAGGGACCTCTCTTCATTTATATATCTATGGTGATCTAATCACAAATGATGAGAGTGCAATTTCTTTGTTACATAGTTAATTTGCTACAACAACACAATGTTCTGTGCAAATAGTGATGCTATGGGTCATATTATCCAACAGATATGAATACTTCGTAACCTTTACGGATGATGCATCGTATTATGGTTATGTGTCCTTATGAGACACAAGTCAGAACTTTTGAGAAATTCAAAGACTTTTGTTACGAAGTTGAAAAATAGACCGGCAAGAGTATTAAGACATTACGGTCGGACCGTGGTGGTGAATACTTGAGCAATGAGTTTCTAGATTACTTGAAAGAATATGGTATTCTTTCACAGTGGACTCCTTCCGGAACACCATAATTAAACGGTTTCCGAACGGAGAAACCGAACCTTATTGGACATGGTTAGGTCTTTGATGAGTTGCACTGAGCTACCTATTTCCTTCTGGGGACATGCATTAAACAGTGCAATTCTTATTTTGAATAAGGTTTTGTCAAAGTCTGTTAACAGACTCCGTATGTGATATGGACAGGAAGGAAACCGGGTTTCTCATTCCTAAAGATTTTGGGGTTGCTGGGCATACGTCAAACGTTTGGAAGGTACCAAACTTGAGCCCAAATCGGATAAATGCCTATTTGTAGGATATCCCAGGGAAACCAAAGGAAATTACTTCTATCACCCACGAGAGAACAAAGTATTTGTTGCTCTACATACGATTTTCCTTGAGAAGGAATTCATAAATGCAGTGGTTAGCGGGAGGAAAGTAGAACTCGATGAAAATTAGAGTGATACCGTTCCTGGCATAGAATCCTCAACGAAACAAGAACAGTCCATCCCGGATGAGACTGCACCACAATCTTCTATTACACAAGGACCGCGTAAGTCAGAGAGAGTCAGGAAACAACCTGAGAGGTATGGGTTTCTGATCTCACCTCATGTACATATTAATCTTATTGAGGATAACGAACCGGCTACATATGAGGAAGCGATACAAGATATCGATTCCGCTTTATGGCAAGAAGCCATGAAGTCCGAAATGGATTCCATGTACAACAACCAAGTTTGGACACTGGTTGATGCACCAGAAGGCGTAAAGCCTATTGGTTGCAAATGGGTCTTCAAGAGGAAGACCGACATGGATGGCAACGTACAAACGTACAAAGCTAGGCTTGTAGCGAAGGGGAATCGTCAACGACATGGTGTCGATTACGATGAAACTTTCTCACCCGTTGCCATGATTAAATCCATTCGGATAATTCTTGCTATTGCTGCATATTTCGATTACGAGATATGAAGATCACGCCAAAAGCAAGATGAACTAGGGTTTCATTTTCCTTGAGTTGTGTTATTATGAAAGAGAAAGATGATTTTTGGTAAAAGGCTTTTACCCTTTTTACCTAAACTTGGTAGTTGAGAGTCTTGGTTTTACAAAACCAAAACTTGGTTGTTGAAAAGTAAATGATATTGGCTTAATTGCAAACCACTCTCTCAACTACCACTTCACACATGTGAAGTGGGCCCCACCTCTTTTGAATTCAAAATTCAAAATGTCTGTACGAATATTTACCGCGGCTCAGATTCGTTTAATCCTATTAAACGAACTTTCGTCGCTAAATAATTAAATCTAATTAATTAAAAAAAGATGCCTCATAAATATTACGAACGTCGTTAACGAATTAATTCTAAATTAATCCATTCGCTCGCATTAAAGTCCAACTTTAATTTCGTATTGAAATATATCCGATATATTAATTTTAGCCAATGTAAATAAATTAAATAGAAAAATCAAATTTAACTATTAAATTTATTTTACCGATTAATTCCAAATTAATCGCGTTCTCTCTCTTTCGAACACATTTAATACCAGATTAAATAATGCTTCAATTAATCCCAGATTAATTCTAATCGAGTCAATTGTCATCGATGAATCTTTGGGAAGCGACCCAAGAGACCTTTGGATATATTGGCAGTAAATCCGGTTATCGGACTATCCGATAAAGTGAGTACCTCGTACCACGTGCTTACCGATTTACAAGACATGGTTGGCTTCTAGCAAAGTACCGTGCCTACCCAATTCTCCAGAAATATTCTTACTGGAATATATAATCAATGTCAGGCGTAGTATACGTATAGCGATCCAGTATCGGATGTCACGTGCAAGGCCTGAGGCTGGAATAGTGTCTGCCCCGTACGAAGCACATATCGAATATCAAGCAACTAGTCTCTTTGAATCGGATAATCATGACCTTGTCATATTATCCCGATGGTTGCAACACAATATAGAACTAGTTCTGAATCCCTGCGTGATCATCATCTCCATATGTCTGAAGTGATGCTTTCGTCTTGACATCACAGCCAATACACTACGATTCTCAATAAACCCAGTAGAGGCGTACACAGAACTTGTTAAAGGCTAGGACGACCAAAACCAAAGTTTACCGATTGTCGCAAGTACTAGCGATGCAAGTCTCAGGTTAAGACCAAATACATACGAACCGGCTACGTATGAGGAAGCGATACAAGATATCGATTCCGCTTTATGGCAAGAAGCCATGAAGTCCGAAATGGATTCCATGTACACCAACCAAGTTTGGACACTGGTTGATGCACTAGAAGGCGTAAAGCCTATTGGTTGCAAATGGGTCTTCAAGAGGAAGACCGACATGGATGGCAACGTATAAATGTACAAAGCTAGGCTTGTAGCGTAGGGGTATCGTCAACGACATGGTGTCGATTACGACGAAACTTTCTCACCCGCTGCCATGATTAAATCCATTCTGATAATGCTTGCTATTGCTGCATATTTCGATTACGAGATATGAAGCTCACGCCAAAAGCAAGATGAACTAGGGTTTCATTTTCCTTGAGTTGTGTTGTTATGAAAGAGAGAGATGAGTTTTGGTAAAAGGCTTTTACCCTTTTTACCTAAACATGGTAGTTGAGAGTCTTGGTTTTACAAAACCAAAACTTGGTGGTTGAAAAGTAAATGGTATTGGCTTAATTGCCAACCACTCTCCAACTACCACTTCACACATGTGAAGTGGGCCCCACCTCTTTTGAATTCAAAATTCAAAAATCTCTACGAATATTTACCGCGGCTCATATTCGTTTAATCCTATTAAACGAACTTTCATCGCTAAATAATTAAATCTAATATAATTAAATAAAGATGCCCCGTAAATATATTACGAACGTCGTTAACAAATTAATTCTAAATTAATCCATTCGTTCGCATTAATGTCCGACTTTAATTTCGTATTGAAATATATCCGATATATTATTTTAGCCATTGTAAATAAATTAAATAGAAAAATCAAATTTAACTATTAAATTTATTTTACCGATTAATTCCAAATTAATCGCGTTCTCTCTCTTTCGAACACATTTAATCCCAGATTAAAAATGCTTCAATTAATCCCAGATTAATTTTCTCTCTCTTAATTAATCCCAGATTAATTCTAATCGAGTCAACTGTCATCGATGAATCTTTGGGAAGCGACCCAAGAGACCTCTGGATATGTTGGCAGTAAATCCGGTTATCGGACTATCCGATAAAGTGAGTACCTCGTACCACGTGCTTACCGATTTACAAGACATGGTTGGCTTCTAGCAAAGTACCGTGCCTACCCAATTCTCCAGAAATATTCTTACTGGAATATATAATCAATGTCAGGCGTAGTATACGTATAGCGATCCAGTATAGGATGTCACGTGCAAGGCATGGGGCTGGAATAGTGTCTGCCCCGTACGAAGCACATATCGAATATCAAACAACTAGTCTCTTTGAATCGGATAATCATGACCTTGTCATATTATCCCGATGGTTGCAACACAATAGAGAACTATTTCTGAATCCCTGCGTGATCATTATCTCCATATGTCTGAGTGATACTTTCGTTTTGACATCACATCCAATACACTACGATTCTCAATAAACCCAGTAGAGGCGTACACAGAACTTGTTAAAGCCCAGGATGACCAAAACCAAAGTTTACCGATTGTCGCAAGTACTAGTGATGCAAGTCTCAGGTTAAGACCAAATACATACGAACCGGCTACGTATGAGGAAGCGATACAAGATATCGATTCCGCTTTATGGCAAGAAGCCATGAAGTCCGAAATGGATTCCATGTACACCAACCAAGTTTAGACACTGGTTGATGCACCAGAAGGCGTAAAGCCTATTGGTGCAAATGGATCTTCAAGAGGAAGACCGACATGGATGGCAACGTACAAACGTACAAAGCTAGGCTTGTAGCGAAGGGGTATCGTCAACGACATGGTGTCGATTACGACGAAACTTTCTCACTCGTTGCCATGATTAAATCCATTCGGATAATGCTTGTTATTGCTGCATATTCCGATTACGAGATATGAAGCTCACGCCAAAAGCAAGATGAACTAGGTTTCATTTTCCTTGAGTTGTGTTGTTATGAAAGAGAGAGATGAGTTTTGGTAAAAGGCTTTTACCCTTTTTACCTAAACTTGGTAGTTGAGAGTATTGGTTTTGCAAAACCAAAACTTGGTGGTTGAAAAGAAAATGGTATTGGCTTAATTGCCAACCACTCTCTCAACTACCACTTCACACATGTGAAGTGGGCCCCACCTCTTTTGAATTCAAAATTCAAAATGTCTCTATGAATATTTACCGCGACTCAGATTCGTTTAATCCTATAAACGAACTTTTGACGCTAAATAATTAAATCTAATTTAATTAAATAATGATGCCTCGTAAATATATTACGAACGTCGTTAACAAATTAATTCTAAATTAATCCATTCGCTCGCATTAAAGTCCGACTTTAATTTCGTATTAAAATATATCCGATATATTAATTTTAGCCAATGTAAATAAATTAAATAGAAAAATCAAATTTAACTATTAAATTTATTTTACCGATTAATTCCAAATTAATTGCGTTCTCTCTCTTTCGAACACATTTAATCCCGGATTAAATAATGCTTCAATTAATCGCATATTAATTTTCTCTCTCTTAATTAATCCCAGATTAATTCTAATCGAGTCAACTGTCATCGATGAATCTTTGGGAAGCGACCCAAGAGACCTCTGGATATGTTGGCAGTAAATCTGGTTATCGGACTATCCGATAAAGTGAGTACCTCATACCACTTGCTTACCGATTTACAAGACATGGTTGGCTTCTAGCAAAGTACCGTGCCTACCTAATTCTCCAGAAATATTCTTACTGGAATATATAATCAATGTCAGGCGTAGTATACGTATAGCGATCCAGTATCGGATGTCACGTGCAAGGCCCGGGGCTGGAATAGTGTCTGCCCCTTACGAAGCACATATCGAATATCAAGCAACTAGTCTCTTTGAATCGGATAATCATGACCTTGTCATATTATCCCGATGGTTGCAACACAATAAAGAACTAGTTCTGAATCCCTGCGTGATCATCATCTCCATATGTCTGAAGTGATACTTTCGTCTTGACATCACATCCAATACACTACGATTCTCAATAAACTCAGTAGAGGCGTACACAGAACTTATTAAAGCCTAGGACGACCAAAACCAAAGTTTACCGATTGTCGCAAGTACTAGCGATGCAAGTCTCAGGTTAAGACCAAATACATACGAACCTGCTACGTATGAGGAAGCGATACAAGATATCGATTCTGCTTTAAGGCAAGAAGCCATGAAGTCCGAAATGGATTCCATATACACCAACCATGTTTGGACACTGGTTGATGCACCAGAAGGCGTAAAGCCTATTGGTTGCAAATGGGTATTCAAGAGGAAGACCGACATGGATGGCAACATACAAATATACAAAGCTAGGCTTATAGCGAAGGGGTATCGTCAACGACATGGTGTCGATTACGACGAAACTTTCTCACCTGTTGCCATGATTAAATCCATTCTGATAACGCTTGTTATTGCTACATATTTCGATTACGAGATATGAAGCTCACGCCAAAAGCAAGATGAACTAGGGTTTAATTTTCCTTGAGTTGTGTTGTTATGTAATAGAAGATTGTGGTACAGTCTCATCCCGGATGGACTGTTCTTGTTTCGTTGAGGATTCTATGCTAGGAATAGTATCACTCTGATTTTCATCGAGTTCTACTTTCCTCCCACTAACCACTGCATTTAGGAATTCCTTCTCAAGGAAAAGCGCATGTAGAGCTACAAATACTTTGTTCTCTCGTGGGTGATAGAAGTAATATCCTTTGGTTTTCCTAGGATATCCTACGAATAGGCATTTATCCGATTTGGGCTCAAGTTTGGTACCTTCCAAACATTTGACGTATGCCTAGCATCCCCAAATCTTCAGGACTGAGAAACCCGGTTTCTTTCCTGTCCATATCTCATACAGAGTCTGTTGTACAGACTTTGACGGAACCTTATTCAAAATAAAAATTGCACTGTTTAATGCATATCCCCAGAAGGAAATAGGTAGCTCAGTGCGACTCATCATAGGCGTTACCATGTCCAACAAAGTTCGGTTTCTCCGTTCGGTCACACCGTTTAATTGCGGTGTTCCAGGAGGAGTCCACTGTGAAAGAATTCCATATTCTTTCAAGTAATCTCGAAACTCATTGCTCAAGTATTCGCCACCACGATCTGACCGTAATGTCTTTATACTCTTGCCTGTCTGTTTTTCAACTTCGTGTCGAAACTCTTTGAATTTCTCAAAAGTTTCCGACTTGTGTCTCATAAGATACACATAACCATAACGCGATGCATCATCCGTAAATGTTACTAAGTATTCGTATCCACCTCTGCCGGGCTAGACATGGGCCCACATACGTCACTATGAATGAGGGCTAACAGTTCGGTGGTGCGTTCACCCTTACCGCTAAAAGGTGATTTAGGCATTTTGCCTAATAAGCAAGATTCGCAGACGTCATATGAATTTGGATAAAATCCGTCCAAGTACCCACTCTTCGAAAGTGTGGATATGCGAGTCTTGTTTATGTGTCCCAGACGACAGTGCCACATATAAGTTTCATCTTTGTTACTCGTTTTGAGCCTTTTGTTTGTTATATTATATGTTTGAGATTGATTTATATTCAAAATATAAAGATCATTATTTGCAACAGTAGTGCAAATTTCTACATCTTTTTTATACACAAAACACCCACTGTTCCTGAATATAAAAGTATTCCCACATTGAGTTAACATAGATACAGAAATAATATTCCTAGTCAAACTAGGTACATAATAACAGTCTGTAAGTTCTAGTACATGCCCCGAGGGCAATTCCCAAATAAAAGTGCCAACGGCTAAAACGGCGACTGGTGCCCCATTTCCGACGTGTCGATCAATCTCTCCTGAGGTCAGTCTCCTGCTAATCCACAGATCCTGCACATCAGTACATATGTGAGTACCACAACCAGAATCAAAAATCCAATTTTTAAAACTAGAAGTAGTCATGTTTATTTCAATAACAAACATACCTGAAGCCGGTGCCTTGCCCGCTTTAATATCATTCTGAAACGCCTTGTACTCGCGGCAGTCACGCTTCCAGTGACCTCGCTTGCCGCACTGGAAGCAAACATCCTGAGATTTGTCCTTAGGCTTCCCAGAAGCCTTTGACGATCTGGCCTTGCCTTTCTTTTATGCTTCTTCTTCTTCACACCTCCAGTCGCCTTGGGCCCAGCCCTCAGTGTCTGAGATGTCGAAGCAAAGTGCACCTCACGCTTATTGCCCTTAAGCAGCTCTTTCTCTGCTTCCTTGAGAATTGACAATAAGTCTCCAAGAGTATCATCAGTGTTCATCAAATTATAGTTTATGATGAACTGTCTCCAAGTGTCGGGGAGAGATTGCAAGATCATATCTACGGTAATCTCAGCCTCTAAGACTATCCCCATCTCAGCCAGCTCATCTATGTCAGCAACCATCTGTACCACATGGGACTCAACAGACATGCCTTCTGACATACGTGAACGGAAGAGCTTCTTTACTAACTCATATCTCTGCGACCTTCAGTTAGATCGGTGAAGATCTTGCAACCTCGCCAACATATTATAGGGATCCAAGTCCATGTTCTATCGACGGAAATGCTGAGTCATCGCAGCAAGCATAATTGACCGAGCAGTATCACAATCATCAGGTTTCGGCTTAGGCCAAAGAGGTCTCTGTATAGTGTATAGCAGCCTCTCGGCTCTAAGGATTATCCTTAGATTTATTTCCCAATCGAAAAAGTTCATGCCCTTAAAGACATTTTCGCCCTTGATAATGTCTCGGACATTTCCCTTTCCAGTCATCTTGACTACGATAGTCCAACTATCTAGTCAACGATATTTGGGTACATTCTAACTGTTATAAGAAAAAATAACATTGTATTAGTCCAACTAATAATATAATTTTGACGAAATATTTTGAAAGCGCGTTAAGCTAAGTATCTGAATGAAATTGAAAATTCAATACTAGCCTCCCACTATTTTTCGGAAAGTCTCTAACCGTCTGTCGAGTACTCGAGAAACCCAGTTTCCTAATGGGCTAGGATCCCGTTAAATAACACACAAACTTGACTTTGGCCAACAAGCTGTATGATATTTAACTAGGTAGATCTCGAAGATCAATTGGATCTTATCCAATTCCTAGATCCGGTAGGTGGACATCCAAGTCCGAAACATATATACAATATATATGCCAATATATCCAATATATTTTCGTAACTTTTTTCCTCTGAATCAACTAAGCCTTGGCTTTGTCACAACAAGCTTAATGATTCCAGTTAAGCGGGACCCATTGATATGGAAAGCTTCGTAATCAATGTCGATGGACAAGAAGTGATCTTGACTTTGGCCAACAAATCACGACTTGGACAAGACACCGATATGGAACAAAACTCTCATGATTCAAGCACATCCGCAATTGACAAAGGTCTTGACTTTGGCCAACAAACCAATGCCAACTTTGGATCTTGAGTAAGAATCACTCAACGGAAGGAAAAACGCTTAATATGTTTTGAGGGTTTTTCAAGTAAATTGGCAACCAATTTATTATCTTTGATTAGGTCTCATCATACACCCTTAAGCATGCATTCTAAAAGCATAATAAGGCGCGATAAATAAATTAATAATGATATACGGATAGATATGTCACAAATTGTTCCTAGAACAAATCACTCCATTTCCTCTCCCCGGCTCGAACTATTCTAACTTCTACCCAAATACATAATACAATAAAGAAACCTCATTTACATTGAGAGGAATTGGTGAGAAGAGAAATAAAAAGAATAAGGAGATAAAAGGCTGGACACGCATGTCCAATTTAATAAATTCTAAATTTATTACAATTTCCAAAATTATCTTCGCCCTTCTAATATACATCTGATATACATTATTCATACAATACATTCATGTATTCATACAAAGCATGTTATTCAATCAATCTAATCCAATTAATTAATCTTTGATTAATGACCATCCAATGTTCAAACAACGATTTGATTTATGCGAGTCCAACTCGTTTAAGAATAAATACTTAAAGTATGTATTCTTGAATTATATCGAACTGCAACTTTAAATCCAATTTATTTGTATTCAATACTAATTCCAATTTAATTCCAAATTAAATATTTACACTTATTTATTTGCCTTAAAGACTTGGATTCCAAATCCAATCTTAATGGGTCTCAAAGGCCCAATAACATCCGATGTCATTTTAATTAAAGTCCAATGGGCTTTTAATTGATTCTTAAGACATGAGCTTTGGCCATAATGGATCAAACCCAAAATGCCAAGGCCCAATAGGAATCACCCTATTGCCAACAAATCAATTTCGGCCCATTAGGCCCAATTATATTCTTTAAAGGGCCAAGTGATGTATTTGGACTTTATGGAATTGGTTTTGGGCCCAATTGGATCCAATCCAAAAGTCCAAAACCAAACTTGGTCAAACCAAGCCCATTAAGCCCAAATACACACTTTTAGCCCAATTCATAATTAAGGCTTATTAACACAATTATAATATTCCAAATATCACAATTATTTTAATTAAAGTATATTAGCCATGATTAATTAATTAAACTCAATATTTCCAAAATACCAATTAACTTAATTAATCATGCTTAATCCATCAATTTATGCTCAACAAAAATTGAAGCCAAAACATATCATTTCATGCTCAACATGCTATTGAATTTAACATAAACATTATTGACTTTGATTCTAATCTAATCAAACCAACAATCAACATTTAATCATAAACACATCCAATGGTGTAAAATTGAAAAATTCCAAGTGCAGTCCACAGCAGTGCATTCGGCCAAGTGAGGGGGAGTTCAAAAAATTGATCCAATCAATTTATGCCAAATATAATCATGCATAACTCTAAGTTATCATATTCTAAGCATGCTCAAAGCAACAATTTGAAGAAATCATATTCAAAACACAAAAGCCCCAAATTTTAGTCTCATGAACCCTAAAATTTTCAGGCTTAAAATTGGCTCTTGATACCATTGTTAGTGTTCCTAGAACATGCCAAGGATCTAATAAGCAAGAAAATGTGTTCATAAATTCATTATAAGTTTCGGAATTACTTACATTGAATGGATTTGAGCTTTTAAATTTTTTTTGAGAAGGAGATCTCCAAGATCATTCCTTTGTTGATTCCAAGCTTTGAGTTGGTTTCCCTATCACCTTAGTTGATTCCTTGAAGTGCTACCTAACTTGATTTTGAAACAAAATCAAAGAGAGGGGGATATGAAGCTCACGCCAAAAGTAAGATGAACTAGGGTTTCATTTTCCTTGTGTTGTGTTGTTATGAAAGAGAGAGATGATTTTGGTAAAAGGTTTTTAACCTTTTTACCTAAACTTGGTAGTTGAGAGTCTTGGTTTTACAAAACCAAACTTTGGTGGTTGAAAAGCAAGTGGTATTGGTTTAATTGCCCACCACTATCTCAACTACCACTTCACACATGTGAAGTGGGCCCCACCTCTTTTGAATTCAAATTTCAAAATGTCTCTACGAATATTTACCGCGGCTCGGATCTGTTTAATCCTATTAAACGAACTTTCTTCGCTAAATAATTAAATCTAATTTAATTAAATAACGATGCCTCGAAAATATATTACGAACGTCGTTAACGAATTAATTCTAAATTAATCTGTTCGCTCGCATTAAAGTCCGACTTTAATTTCGTATTGAAATATATCAAATATTAATTTTAGCCCATGTAAATAAATTAAATTGAAAAATCAAATTTAACTATTAAATTTATTTTACCGATTAATTCCAAATTAATCACGTTCTCTCTCTTTCGAACACATTTAATCCCAGATTAAATAATGCTTCAATTAATCCCAGATTAATTTTATCTCTCTTAATTAATCCCAGATTAATTCTAATCGAGTCAACTGTCATCGGTGAATCTTTGGGAAGCGACCCAAGAGACCTCTAGATATATTGGAAGTAAATCCGGTTATCGGACTATCCGATAAAGTGAGTGCCTCGTACCACGTGCTTACCGATTTACAAGACATGGTTGGTTTCTAGTAAAGCACCGTGCCTACCCAATTCTCCAGACTATTCTTACTGGAATATATAATCTATGTCGGACGTAGTATACGTAGTATTGCGTATAGCGATCCAGTATCGGATGTCACGTGCAAGGCCTGGCGCTGGAATAGTGTCTGCCCCGTACGAAGCACATATCGAATATCAAGCAACTAGTCTCTTTGAATCGGATAATCATGACTTTGTCATATTATCCCGATGGTTGCAACACAATAGAGAACTAGTTCTGAATCCCTACGTGATCATCATCTCCATATGTCTGAAGTGATACTTCCGTCTTGACATCACATCCAATACACTACGATTCTCAATAAACCCAGTAGAGGCGTACACAGAACCTGTTAAAGCCCTGGATGACCAAAACCAAAGTTTACCGATTGTCGCAAGTACTAGCGATGCAAGTCTCAGGTTAAGACCAAATACACCTACCCTGAAGCGGACTCCCATAGACACATAGACATACTACCAATGGGATTCTGCGGGGTCTATCCAGAGCGAAGCTGTTTTCTGTACCACTGGTAAAACACAACCTCCTATCGCACTTGCATAAGTATCCAATACTTAAATATATGAGAACTATGTTGTTATGCCCTCACAACGCGCACAAGTGCAATACTAGTCTATTCCGCATTATCGATGTCCAGTCTCGATAATACTACGACTAGGGATATTTAATGATTAAACCTTTATAGATTGATACTGTCTCATATCATCTCAATCTGGAACTAATCATAAGGACTTCTACCATTTCTATATCAAAGTAAATAAATTATGAAATGGTAAAAGGCAATTTCATTACTACATAGTTAATTTTGTACAAAAACACAATGTCTTTTACAAACAGTGACGCTATGGGTCATAATTGTCTAACAGTATATATATGTGTCTATGGGAGTCCGCTTCAGGGTAGGTGTATTTGGTCTTAACCTGAGACTTGCATCGCTAGTACTTGCGACAATCGATACGCTTTGGTTTTGGTCGTCCAGGACTTTAACATGTTCTACGTACGCCTCTTCTGGGTTTATTGAGAATCGTAGTGTATTGGATGTGATGTCAAGACGGAAGTATCACTTCAGACATATGGAGACGATGATCACGCATGGATTCAGAACTTATTCTCTATTATCTTGTAACTATCGGGATAATATGACAAGGTCAGGATTATCCGATTCAAAGAGACTAGTTGCTTGATATTCGATATGTGCTTCGTACGGGGCATACACTTTTCCAGCCCCAGGCCTTGCACGTGACATCTGATACTGGATCGCAATACGTAATACTACGGTATACTATGCCTGATATAGATCATATATTCCATTAAGAATATTTCTGGAGAATTGGGAGGCATGACGCTTTGTTAGAAGCCAACCTTGTCTCATAAATCGGTAAAAATATAGTACGAGGTACATACGTGTTCGGATAGTCCGATGATCGGATTTACTGCCAACATATCCAGGGATCTCTTGGGTCGCTTCCGAGGATACACCGATGATGTATAATTCGGGTTTAATTAATCTGAGATTAATTACGGAGAGACTTTATCTTGAATAAAGTACTATTTGAAGAGAGAGAAAGATTAATTTCGAATTAATCGTTAAATTAATATATTTGATATATTAATCAAAATTAGATTCGATGCGGAATTAAAATTAGATTTTAATTCGGGCAAACGAGTTTATTTAGAATTAATTCGTTAGCGACGTGAATAGTAATTTTACTAGGCATAATTATTTAATTAAATTCGATTTAATTATGTCGCGACAGAAGTTCATTAATTCAGAATTAGCGAACCCGGGCTCGGAAGTGTTTGTCACTTCAACCATCACATCACTTGTCACCTTTATTCACTTTATTGTGATAGGTTTAGGTGTGTTGGTGAATTGTGTTATACACTCTAAGTCAAAGTAAGTGTGTGACATATACAAAATCCAACTTTTGGCAAATGATTATAATTGTTTTTTAAACAAACACACATCTTCCATTCTCTCTCACCTTGGCCGAATGCAGTGAGCATTTTTTCCTCCCCATTTTTCTTTCATCTTGACCAAATTTTGAAGGGAAAAATTTGAAGAATTTTTGTTGCATTAATTCTTAAGGAGCTAGCACTCATCAAGGATCATAACAAGGTGTTAGGGAAACCTATTCAAGAGCTTGGAAACAATTAAAACCTTGGAGCTTGGACACCATTTCTTGAAGGATACCTTGGCCGAATCTTGAAGGGGTTTGTGGCCATTTGACTCATCCAAAAACCGGTCAATGTAAGTATGATTCCTCCACTCTTTGTTGTTATTTATTCACATTTCAATGCTTATTTTGATCTTGGGAATAAACCTAGAAACCCAACAACCACTGGATCATGCATTCAACTGCTAAGTCATATGTGATAACTACCAGAATGTTTGGAGCTGCTATCTAACTACTAGATCATGGGTTAACCGCAACGTGTCTGTTCGCACGATAATCGTCCTGATCACTTTTCCTTTAGTCGTTCTTTGTCTATTTTTCCTTTGGTCGTCCTAATTACTTTTTGTCCTTTGACACGTCCTTTCTTTTCGCCCCTCATTGACTTGTTCGTCCTATGGTGATTTTATTCACTAATAATTGTCCCCCAAATTCGCCTTGATTGATTTGGGAAATGAAATCGAGGTGAATTTCTTAACTTGGGTAAGGTTAGGATGATTGGCCTGATTATTAACTTGGCCTTGGCTTACTAATCCTCGCCCTGCATCTAATTATCATTTGCATGTATTGAGGGCCGTCCTTTACATTCCCTATGTGAATCTATCATTTCCTCAATAAATACGTGACCTTCCAACACGTCTTATCGAAAGGTTACCATAGCGTCAATTAATGTGCCGTTTTTCACATCATTTCGATGTCAAATCATGTCAAACGACACCCTTTTTTATTTCCTGATCTTTCTTCTCTCCCCCTGAATTAGGCCGTGATGCTATATAAAGGCTCGATTCTTCCTTTTCACCACTTTTCTTTTCCTTTCTGAAAACGTTTTCACCTTCTTGCTCCCAAATTATTTTCTATGGCGTCGTCTTCTTGCACTCCCAAAAAGTCCATTTCAACTTTCAGTGATTTCCAAGCTGCATTGGGTGACTCTTCTGTGGGTGTCTTTGGCATCCATACTCTTGATGAAAACTACGGCCAGTGCTCCCTAAGTCCCATTTTTGTTGATGACACTGTCATTGCTACGACTCATTTGGCTCAATTATTTCCCTCCATTTCTAACCTCCCATTTTCAGAATGATTTGGCTACAACTTTCCTATTATATCCCTTGGCCATCTTTGTCTTATGTGCTTCCAAACGATTGATGACATCACACTTGACGTCATCCAATTCTAATAAATTTTGGATCATTGCTTCATTGTAATTTTCCTTTATCAATTTGTTTTGTAACGCCACCCTAGTGGATTTAACATTAACTTCAACTGGTAGTACGACCTCTTGACCATACACTAGTTGGAATGGCGTGACCGAGGTACCCATTCGGGGTGGCGTCTGATAAGCCCATATGGCTTGACTTAATCATTCGTCCCATTGTCTGACATTATCCGTCATCATCTTGTTGGACAATTATGACCATAGCGTCACTATTTGTTTAGATCATGGTGTTGTTGTACAAATTAACTATGTGATAAGGAGAGTGAACTCTTATCATTTGTGATTAGATCACCTAGATGTATAAATGATAGGAGGTCCTTATGATTAGTTCCTAGATTGAGGTGATATGAGACAGTATCAGTCCTCGAAGGATTAATCATTAAATATCCCTAGTCGTAGTATTATCGAGACTAGACATCGATAATGTAGAATAGATAGTATTACACCTGTGCGAGTTGTGAGGGCACAATAACATAGTTTTTATATATATGGGTATTGGATACTTATGCAAGTGTAATAGGATGTTGTGTTTACCGATGGTACGGAAACAGCTTTGCTCTGGATAGATCCCTCGAAATTCCATTGGTGGTATGACTACGTGTCTATGGAAGTTCGAATTCAGGGTAGGTGTATTTGGTCTTAACCTGAGACTTGCACCGCTAATACTTGCGACAATTAATATGCTTTGGTTTTGGTCGTCCAGGGCTTCAATCGGTTCTGTGTACGCCTCTGCTGAGTATATTGAGAATCGTAGTGTATTGGGTGTGATGTCAAGATGGAAGTATCACTCCAGTCATAGTGGAGATGATGTAACGTAGGATACGGAACTAGTACTCTTAAGTACTGCAGTCATCGAGATGATATGACTAGGTCATGTTCATCCGATTATAGAGACTAGTTACCAGACATCCGACATGTGCTTCGTACGGGGCAGACACAATTCCAGCCCCAGGCCTAGCACGTGACATTCGATACTGGATCGCAATACGTAATACTACGTATACTACGCCTGGCATAGATTATATATTCCAATAAGAATATTTCTGGAGAATTGGGTAGGCACGGTGCTTTGCTAGAAGCCAACCGTGTCTTGTAAATCGGTAAGCACGTGGTACGAGGTACGTACATATTCGGATAATCCGATGACCATATTTACTGCCAACATATCCAGGGATCTCTTGGGTCGCTTCCCAAAGATTCATCGATGACAGTTGATTTAAACTAGAATTAATCTGGGATTAATTTAGAGAGAGAAAATTAATCTGGGATTAATTGAGGCTTTATTTAATCTGGGATTAAATGTGTTCGGAAAAAAGAGAACACGATTAATTTGAAATTAATCCGTAGAATAAATTTAATAGTTAAATTTGATTTTCTATTTAATTTATTCGTATGGGCTAAAATTAATATATCAGATTTATTAATATGAATTGGATTTTATTACGAAATTAAAGTCGGACTTTAATACGAATGAACGAATTAATTTAGAATTAATTCATAAATGACGTTCGTAATATATTTGCGAGGCATCGTTATTTAATTAAATTAGATTTAATTATTTAGCGACGAAAGTTCGTTTAATTGGATTAAACGGAATCGAGCCGCGACAAATGTTCGTAGAGATATTTGAATTTTGAATTCAAATGTGGGGCCCACTTTAATATGGTAGTTGGCATTTAAGCCAACACCACTTGCTTTTTATCTACATGGTTTTGGTTTTTGGAAAACCAAGACCCAACTACCAAGTTTGGGTGAAAAGGGTAAAACTCTTTTACCAAACCTATTCTCTACACACTTGACACACTTGGAACAAAATGGAAAAAAAACCCTAGAGAGCACACCATGGGCGTGAGCTTCTTGCCTCATTCTCTTTGATTTTGTTGCAAAATCAACAAAACTAGCACTTCAACAAATCAACAAAGGTGATAGGGAAACCACTTCTAGAGTTGGAATCATCACTCAAAGCTTGGATCTTGGAGATCTCCTCTCAAAATTTTAAAGCTCAAATTCATTCATTGTAAGTATATTCCGCAACTTATTTTGAATTTATGAACACTTTTTCATGCTTATTAGATCCTTGGCATGTTCTAGGAACACTAACAATGGTATCAAGAGCCAATTTTAGGCATGAAAATTTTAGGGTTCATGAGACTAAAATTTGGGGCTTTTGTGTTTTGAGCATGATTTTTTGAAATTGATGCTTTGAGCATGCTTAGAATACGATAACTTAGAGTTATGCATGATTACATTTGAAATATATTGATTAGATCAAAAATTAAAAATTTATTACCTTGGCCGAATTCAAGTAGCAATGAACTGCACTTTTTTTTTTGGGAACATGAAATGATGTGTTTAAATGCATGTTTAAATGTTGATTGTTGGTTTGATTGAATTAGAATCAAAGTCAATAAAGTTAATTTTAAAATCAAAGAGCATGTTGAGCATGAAATGATGAATTTTGGATTCAATTTGTGTTGAGCATGAAATGATGTGTTTTAGCTTCAATTTGTGTTGAGCATGAATTGATGGATTAAGCATGATTAATTAAGTTAATTGGTATTTTGAAAATATTGAGGTTAATTAATTAATAATAGCTAATACACTTTAATTAAAATAATTGTGATATTTGGAATATTATAATTATGTTAATAAGCCTTTAATTATGAATTGGGCTAAAAGTGTGTATTTGGGCTTAATGTACTTGGTTTGACCAAGTTTGGTTTTGAACTTTTGGATTGGATCCAATTGGGCCCAAAACCAATTCCATAAAGTCCAAATGCATCACTTGGCCCTTTAAAGAATTTAATTGGGCCTAATGGGCCTAAATTAATTTGTAGGCAATAGGGTGATTCCTATTGAGCCTTGGCATTTTGGGTTTGACCCATTATGGCCAAAACCCATGCCTTAAGAATTAATTAAAAGCCTATTGGACTTTAATTAAAAATGACATTGGATGTTATTGGGCCTTTGAGACCCATTAAGATTGGATTTGGAATCCAAGTCTTTAAGGCTTATAAGTAAGTGTAATATTTAATTTGGAATTAAATTAGAATTAGTATTGAATACAAATAAATTGGATTTAAAGTTGTAGTTCAATATAATTCAAGAAAACTTACTTTGAGTATTTATTCTTAAACGACTTTGACTCGCGCAAATCAAATCATTGTTTGAACATTGGATGATCATTAATTTAAAGATTAATTAATTGGATTAGATTGATTGAATAACATGATTTGTATGAATACATGAATGTGTTGTATGAATAATGTATATCGGATGGATATTAGAAGGGCGAGGGCAATTTTGGAAATTTTAATAGATTTAGAATTTATTAAATTGGACCTGCGTGTCCAGCCTTTTATCTCTTTACTCTTTGTAATTATCTTCTCACCAATTCCCCTCAATGTTAATGAGGTTTCTTTATTGTATTATGTTATTGGGTAGAAGTTAGAATAGTTCTAGCCGGGGAGAGGAAAGAGAGTGATTTGTTCTAGGAATAATTTGTGAGATATCCATCTACATATCATTATTAATTTATTTATTTATCACGCCTCATTATGCTTTTAGAATGCATGCTTAAGGGTGTATGATGAGACCTAATCAAAGATAATAAATTGGTTGCCAATTTACACGCGAAAAACCCTAAAAAACATATTAAGCGTTTTTCCTTCCGTTGAGTGATTCTTACTCAAGATCCAAAGTTGGCATTAGTTTGTTGGCCAAAGTCAAGACCTTTGTCAATTGCGGATGTGTTTGAATCATAAGAGTTTTTTTCTATATCGGTGTCTTGTCCAAGTCGTGATTTGTTGGTCAAAGTCAAGATCACTTCTTGTCCATCGACATTGATGACGAAGCTTTCCATGTCAATGGGTCCCGCTTAACTGGAATCATTAAGCTTGTTGTGCCAAAGCAAGGCTTAGTTGATTCAGAAGAAAAATGTTAGGAAATATATTGGATATATTGGCATATATAAGATATATGTTTCGGACTTGGATGTCCACCTACTGGATCTAGGAATTGGATTAGATCCAATTGATCTTAGAGATCTACCTAGTTAAGTATCATACAATTTGTTGGCCAAAGTCAAGATTGTGTGTTATTTAACGGGATCCTAGCCCACTAGGAAACTAGGTTTCCCGAGTACTCGACAGAGGGTTAGAGGCTCGCCGAAAAATAGTGGGAGGCAAAAATTAAATTTGTAATATTCATTTAATAACTTGCCATACGCGCTCATATCAAATATCTCATCAAATAAATTAAAGTATTAGTTGGACTAATATTTAATTGTTGTTTTAATCAAACAGTTGGACTGTATTCAAACTAATTCATTTATAGTTGATTATATAATTGGATTATAGTAATCACTATATTTGAATTTTACCCTTCATTTATAGTTGATTATATAATTGGATTATAGTAATCAATACATTTGAATTTTACCGATCATTTATAGTTGATTATATAATTGGATTATTGTAATCAATATATATTTGATTTTAACCAATAAAATTGTAATTATTTATATAGTTAGACTATACTAATCATTACATTAGATTGTACCTGAAATCGTTGATTAAATAGTTGGATTATTAGAATCAAGATGAAATGAAATATTAGTGTTTAAAACATAATCCTAAGGAAAATGTGTTTAAAAGACTTTAATTTTCAAATTGGGAATAAAATTTCATGATGGTCCTAGAAACTAATAAGTTACTTTATTTGACAAAATAACATATTAGGCCTAAGCCCAGAGTTAAGCAAATAGTAGAGCATGATCTTTGGAAGATTCATGTGATGATAACTTTAGTGCTTAATCAATTATACTTGTCAATAGGACTCCTTAATTTCCTAACCAGAACTAAGGATTAGATCCTTAAAGTATGATGGAGAAATTGAAGGATCTTCATAAGATCTATTCTTAGATCTTAGAAGTATTAAATTGTAATTAATAACTCTTGGAGAGTTAATGGCCATTCTCAAGGAGACAAAGCCAAAGTTTGCAATAAGGCAAGTAGTGCAAGGCGCACCCTACTTCGATATTCTAGATGGCCAAGGCTTGGCCAAAGGCTTCTGAGTTGTAGAAAATGGCAAAGGCAAGATCATTATAATCTTCTGGGAAGATAAAGGACATATCCCAAGATGTCTGCCTAAACTGTGGCAAACGGGGTCAATGAAGCGTGACTACCGTATGGACAAGGCAGACATGAAGGAATTGAAGACGGGCAAGGCTCTGACTTCAAATATGTTTGTCATAAACATGTTCACTAATAGTATTAAAATTGGATTTTATATACTAAAAGTGGTACATAAATATATGTACCGATGTGCAGAATCTGCTTTGAGAATGATACTGACTCTAGATTGAGATTACTCTGCGAATAGGAAACGGGACGACAGTCGCTGTTTCAACCGTAGATACCTAAGTTTAAGAACTACTCTTCGGGTGTGTACTTAAATTAGGAAACTGTTATAATGTAACTAGTTTAACTAGAAACATTATCTCTATATCGAGTATAACTCGTTGCGAGTATACTTTTATATTCTAGAACACTAAAGTGTTTTATTTTATAAAGATGATATTAAGATAAACACATTAGATGTGTATAAACAGAATTTATATTTTGAATATAAATAAATCTCAAACATATGACATGACAAACTAATAGCTTAAACTGATTTGATCAGAAGAAACTTAATTGTGGCAGTATTGTCTAGGACATATTAAACAAGACTCGTATATCCACATTTTTGAAGAGTGGATACTAGGACGGATTTAATTCCACTCAAATGATGTCTACAAATCCAGTTTATTAGGTAAAGTACCTAAAATACCTTTTACTTGGTAAAAGTATAAGTGCCATCGATCTGTTAGCTCTTGTTCATGGTGACGTAAGTGGGCCCATATCTAGCTAGGCTAGAGGTGGATATGAATATTTCGTAACTTTTATGGATGTGACATCACGTTATGGTTATGTGTTTCTTTTGAAACACAAATCGGAAACTTTTAGAGTTTCAACACTGTAGAGGCTGATTTTCACCGAGGCCTACAATTGAGATTTAGTAAGGAGGGGGCACTGGCGATCCTGCAAACAAAGAACGTAGAGTGAGCGGGAGTACTGCCCACCGGTGTGGTGGGTGCCGGGGGTACTCCGACGCCCAAGTCAGTAAAGGGACTAAAGAAAGTTATAATGGAGAGGGCAAGGTTAGATGCTACCTTGAACTCTGTAGGGTACCGTGAGGGTGGTATGAATGAGAAGTTTTGAGAGCTATGGAGAGAGTAGTATTGAACCATGAATCTCAGAATCCCCTTTTCTCCCTAGACCTTCTTTGTTTATATACATGCTCTTAAAGGAGCATGTGCATTTACTGTTCTTTGATTACTTGTCCGTTGGGAGTCAGTTTACGATCGACTTCATGAAGGGCATTTAGTGCGTTTGCCCGTTTGTAGGCTGAAACGGCTGGCTCTTGTTTATGAGGCTAGACTTTAAGTGGACTGGCCTTTGGACGGTCCTTTGGTTACAGGTGTTGAAACTTATTGGGCCTGGGCCTGTTTAATGTCTTTGGGTTCGGTTATGGGATTTCAGGGGTGCATTTAGCAGTGGGCCTTAAGCGAAAGGTCGAAATTACCCTTGGACCAAATTTGGCCCATACAAACACGAAATAGACAAACAGACCGGCTAAAGTATTTATTCCATCATGGTTAGACCAAGATGAAAATATTTAAGCAATATGTTTCTCAAATTACTTGAAAGGGTA
The DNA here is from genome assembly GCA_019454045.1 of Zanthoxylum bungeanum. NCBI lineage: Eukaryota > Viridiplantae > Streptophyta > Magnoliopsida > Sapindales > Rutaceae > Zanthoxylum > Zanthoxylum bungeanum. The sequence goes on along the minus strand of SKCR01026643.1, from coordinate 48,133 downwards.
TAGTATTCTTTCAATGAGGACTCCTCCTGGAACACGTCAATATGATGGTGTGTCCGAACGGAGAAACCGAATTCTGTTGGACATGATAAGGTTAATCATGAGTCGCTCTGAGCTACCATTTTCCTTCAAAGGGATAAGCATGAACAGTGCAATACTTATTTTGAATAATGTTCCATGAAAGTCTGTTTGACAGATTTCATATTAGATATGAACAGGAAAGAAACATGGTTTTCTTATTCCTGATGATTTGGGAATGCTGGGCATACGTTTGGATGATACCAAACTAGAACCCAAACTGGATAAGTGCCAATTGTAGGTTATCATAGGGAAACCAAAGTATAGTACTTATATAACTCACTTAAGAACAATTTAATTGTTGCTCACCATGCGGTTTTCCTAAGAGGATTACCGATATGCAGTGGTAAGTGGGAGGATAGTAAAACTCGATGAAAATTGGAGTTCTACTGTTCAAGGCACCAAGTCCTTAATGGAACATAAACAGTTCATCAAGGATGAAACTGTACCAGTAATCTTCTAAAACACAAGAACCTCGTAGATCGGAGAAAGTCAGAAAATAACCTGGGGTATGGGTTTCTGATATCACCTCATAAAGATGTCAATCTTATTGAGGAATAAGAACTGACTACGTATGAGGAAGTGATACAAGGTATCGACTCCCTATTATGGTAAAGTGTCATGAGTCTGAAATAGATTCTATATATATCAACTATGTTTGGACACTAGTTGTTGTACCGCAAGGCATTGTGCCTATTGGTACTATATAAGTCTTCAAGGAAGACATACGTGGATGGCAACATACCAACATACTAAGATAGGTTTGTAGAGGAAAGGTAGCGTTATCAACATTGTGTTGAATACAACGAAATCTTTAACCTGTTGCCACGTTAAATCCATTTGGATAATGCTTGCTGATGCTGGATGTTTCATTTATGAAATATGGCAGCTGAACGGGAAAATCGCTTTCCTGAAAAGGTAACCTTTTGGAGGATGTTTTCAACATCCTGATGATTTTTTCGTATCAAAACTAGGAAACAAGGTTTGCAGGTTATTCGATCCATGTTTGGATTGAAACAAGCATTAGGTTCTTGGAATTATCGTTTTGATGTAATCATAATGGTTTATGATTTAATTCAAAACGAGATATGATTCTTGTGTATATAAGGAGGTTAGTGGGAGCGCACTGACAATGATGTCCTAAATAATGATGATATGTCATTTCTTGGAAATGATGTTCCCATAATATAATCGGTGAAAGCTTGGCTTTCATGAAAGATTCTCCGTAGAAATCTTGGGAGAAACAACCTTTATCCTAGGAATAAAGATCTACTGGGTTAGATCTAAAAGTTGTTAACACTCTCTGAGAACTCGTACATTGAAAAATATACGTGACCTGGTGTCTCATACGCTTTGAGCATATGGAGTCACAAACAGGTCAATCCAAGTGATAGTCACTGAATTGATGTTAAGAACATCCGTTAGTATCTTAGAGAACTAAGGATGCTTTCTTAAACTACGGAGAAGGAGAACTTGAAGTGACTGGGATCACTGCTGTAAGTTTCCTAACCGATAAAAACAACGGTACTATACAGTTTGAATAACGGAACAGTGAGCTGGAAATCTTCCAAGTAAGATACTGTTACCGAATAAACAACAAATGTGGGTTATTGCTGCGGCTGAGGCAGCAATAGAAGCCATTTGGGTCTATAATATATCTAATTAGATTTGATATAGTTCTGTAGCAGCTGAGCTAGGCGTCAGCACAAGCTAAAGAATTAATGGTCTCATCAACGATCCAGATATATATACTTCGACTATTCATCTGATTCGTTCGGATCATACATCGTGGCGATGTGATGATCGAATAAATCGCATCAGACGATAATCACGTAAATCCGCTGACGAAAGCCTTTCCTCAACAGTTTGAGCAAACCGTACATAGTTCGGGTGTATGACACTCGAGTGACTGGCTATAGGCCAAGTGGGAGATTGTTGGACAATTATGACCCATAGCATCACTATTTGTACAGATCATGGTGTTGTTGTACAAATTAACTATGTGATAAGGAGATTGCACTCTTATAATTTGTGATTAGATCACCTAGATGTATAAATGATAGGAGGTCCTTATGATTAGTTCCTGGATTGAGATGATATGAGACAGTATCAGTCCTCGAAGGATTAATCATTAAATATCCCTAGTCGTAGTGTTATCGAGACTGGACATCGATAATGCAGAATAGACTAGTATTACACTTGTGCGAGTTGTGAGGGCAGAATAACATAGTTCTCATATATATGGGTATTGGATACTCATGCAAGTGTAATAGGAGGTTGTGTTTACTGATGGTACGGAAACAGCTTCGCTCTGGATAGACCCATCGGAATTTCATTGGTGGTATGACTACGTGTCTATGGAAGTCCGAATTCAGGGTAGGTGTATTTGGTCTTAACCTGAGACTTGCACCGCTAATACTTGCAACAATTAATATGCTTTGGTTTTGGTCGTCCAGGGCTTTAATCGGTTCTGTGTACGCCTCTACTGGGTATATTGAGAATCGTAGTGTATTGGGTGTGATGTCAAGACGAAAGTATCACTCCAGTCATAGTGGAGATGATGTAACGTAGGATACGGAACTAGTACTCTTAAGTACTGCAGTCATCGAGATGATATGACTAGGTCATGTTCATCCGATTATAGAGACTAGTTACCAGACATCCGACATGTGCTTCGTACAGGACAGACACAATTCCAGCCCCAGGCCTAGCACGTGACATTCGATACTAGATCGTAATACGTAATACTACGTATACTACGCCTGACATAGATTATATATTCCAGTAAGAATATTTCTGGAGAATTGGGTAGGCACGGTGCTTTGCTAGAAGCCAACCGTGTCTTGTAAATTGGTTAGCACATGGTACGAGGTACGTACGTATTCGGATAATCCGATGACCGTATTTACTGCCAACATATCCAGGGATCTCTTGGGTCGCTTCCCAAATATTTACCGATGATAGTTGATTTAAACTAGAATTAATCTGGGATTAATTTAGAGAGAGAAAATTAATCTGGGATAAATTGAGGCTTTATTTAATCTGTGATTAAATGTGTTCGGAAAAAAGAGAACGCAATTAATTTGGAATTAATCGGTAGAATAAATTTAATAGTTAAATTTGATTTTTCTATTTAATTTATTCGTATGGGCTAAAATTAATATATCAGATATATTAATATGAATTGGATTTCATTACGAAATTAAAGTCGGACTTTAATACCAACGAATGAATTAATTTAGAATTAATTCGTAAACGACATTCGTAATATATTTACGAGGCATCGTTATTTAATTAAATTAGATTTAATTATTTAACGACGAAAGTTGGTTTAATTGGATTAAACGGAATCGAGCTGCGGCAAATGTTTGTAGAGACATTTGAATTTTGAATTCAAATATGGGGCCCACTTTAGTATGGTAGTTGGGAGGGTAGTTGGAATTTAAGCCAATACCACTTGCTTTTTATCTACATTGTTTTGGTTTTTGGAAAACCAAGACCCAACTACCAAGTTTGGGTGAAAAGGGTAAAAACCCTTTTACGAAACCTATTCTCTACACACTTGACACACTTGGAACAAAATGAAAAAAAAAAACCCTAGAGAGCACACCATGGGCGTGAGCTTCTTGCCTCATTCTCTTTGATTTTGTTGCAAAATCAACAAAGCTAGCACTTCAACAAATCAACAAAGGTGATAGAGAAACCACTTCAAGAGTTGGAATCATCACTCAAAGCTTGGATCTTGGAGATCTCCTCCCAAAATTTTAAAGCTCAAATCTGTTCATTGTAAGTATATTCCGCAACTTATTTTGAATTTATGAACACCTTTTCATGCTTATTAGATCATTGGCATGTTCTAGGAACACTAACACATCTTCGGATCAACCCTTTGAGGGTTTTGTTAGATGACTCTGCTTGAACATTTGACTATGGGTAGTATGGAGTAGTGTTTACTAACTGGACCCCGTATTCAGTCAGAAAACTCTTCTTTTAGCCGTTCAGAGAGGTACCGTGATCCACCGTCAATGTCTGAGGGATACCGAATCGATGGATAATATTCTCTTTTATGAACTTGATGATTTGTTATTGAGAAATCTCTATTATTGGAATTGCTTCCACCCACTTGGTGAAGAAGTTTTTGGCGACGATGATGAAAGTATGTCTTTTGCTAGATGCGGGATAGATTTTCCCTATTAAATCAATCGCCTATCCCATAAATGGTCATGGCTTAATATCAGGGACCATTTCGGTCGCTGGTGCTATTTGAATGGGCCCATGCTTCTGACAAGCAACACATCCCTTAGTATATAGTACACATGATTCTCCCATTTTCGGCCAATAATATCCGCTCCTTATGATAAACCATCTTATCTTGATCCCAGTTTGGTGAGCCCCACAGACCCCTTCATGTATTTCGGCCATAATAGTCTTGAATTCCGATGGCCGTACACATTTTAATAACAAACCATCTTGGAGTTTTTTGTACAATACATCTCTTGATACCATAAAATTCAAGGCTTTTAGTTTTAGCTTTCGGTCTTTCCCATTTTTTGGCTGCTTTAGGAATTCTCTTTTCTCCAATAGTCCTCATTTTGATTTGGATTTCAGTGGCCATGATGTCCATTACGTTCTTCCGTCTTACCAGGGCTGGTTTGGCCTCCTCTCTCCAGTATATGTCATATATGCTTGTCTGTTTATACCCTGAGAAACTCTTTAGCTATCTCTGACAGCGCCCTGACCGACAAACTTTGACACTTGAATGCCCCCGTCACTTGTTGGATCACTAGTTGCGAATCTCCCTTGATGGACACATATTTTATTCTCATACCAAGTAGCATTTCCAACCCAAATATTAAGGCCTCGTATTCGGCCTGATTATTGGTGCAACATTCATCCAACTTGATTATGAAATAGAATGGCTCTCCCAACGGACTGACCAAGACTATTCTCATTCCTGCTCATTTTGATGTGTTAGATCCATCGAAATATATTGTCCATGGCTTTAAACTACACTCGTCTATTTCTATTCCCATTTCTTTAGTGGTGTTTAAACACGGATGATCAACTAACAAATCCACAAGGGCCTGATTTATTACGGCATTTTGGGGTTCATGTCGTATGTCGAATTCTGACAATGATAAAGACCAAAACCCAACTCTTTGATGCAAAATGGGACGAGAAAACACTTACTTTACTATATTGATTTTTGTAATTAAATATATATAGTGGTCGACCTAAGATAGGCGCGTAATTCAGTACATGTGAAATACAAAGCCAAACAAAACTTCTCCATTGGAGAATAATTACATTCATGTTTCAATAATTGTCTGCTGATATAATAAATGGCTCTTTCGACATTCGTATTGTCATTCTGTGCAATCATCCCAGCTATGGATTGCTCTTCAGCAGTTATGTAAAGCTTCATTGGCCATCTTGGCACATGGTTACCATCACCGGCGGCTGTGAAAAATAATTCTTCAGGATCTTAAAGGCTTTTTGATGTTCTTCGGTCTAGACGAATATGTCATTTTCCTTTAGCCTTAGTAGGGTTGATAAAACTTTAGCTTTTCCTGCACAATTAGAAATGAACCTTCTTAAAAAATTAACTTGCCTTAAGAATCTTTGCAACTCTTTTTTGTTCTGGGGTGGTTTGGCTTGCCCGAGATTTATTGGCGTCAATCTTAATTCCCCGTTGACAGACTAGAAAGCCCAAGAAATTCCCTGCACAAACCTCGAAAATGCATTTGGCAGGATTTAACTTTAATTTGAATTTCCTCATTCGTTCAAAAGCCATTGTCAAGTGGTTAAAATGCTCGCCAATGGTCATAGACTTTACCACTATGTCGTCTACATAAATTTCTACAAAATTAATGATCATGTCATGGAAAATTAGATTCATGACCCGTTGGTAAGTAGCCCCGGTGTTTTTTAGTCTGAATGGCATTACTACCCACCCATAACATCCTAAAGACCTCGGGCATCTGAAAGCCGTTTTATAGATATCATTTTCTGTGATGTAGATTTGGTTATATCCTGCGTACCCATCCATAAAAGAATATATTTGATATCCTGCTGTGAGTCCACTAAGGAATCTACCATAGGTGTAGGGTATTGGTTTTTGGTGTTGCCAAGTTTAAATTCCTAAAATCTATACATATTTTAACTTTCCATTCTTCTTCATGATAGAGACGATATTTGACAACCATTCTACATATCTGGTCGTTCTAATGAATTTCACCATCAAGAGTCGTTCGACTTCTTTTTTAATGTCAGACATAACTTGGGTGTAAACCTCCGGGGGGTTGCTTATATGGCCTGTGATTTGGAATAATTGGCAACCTATGTTCTACTAAAGTTTTATCTAAACCAGGCATTTCATCGTAGTCCCAAGAAAAAAAATCTTTATATTTTTGTAAAAGATGGATTAACTTTTCGCTTACCTGGGCCTCTAGCTCCTTGCTGATGTAAGTGATGCGTATGTGTAACATCCCAGATTTTCGGGACTATTCTAGAAGATTCCCGGACTAATGTTATAGTCTCGGAGTAAGATAATAATAAAGGAATAAGAGTTCAAGCGATGTTATATCTGTTGGAATAATATATTATTGAATATTCGTCACGTTGGAAAACGTGTGGGATCAAAAATCAGTTACATGATTTTTACTATACGAGTAAAGTTTACTGTTTTGATCATAAAATTAGCAAACAAACTCCGATTGAGTTGGTTCTTAAGCCATCGGACTCATTTTTCCGAGATGAACAACTTTCATGTTGAACCTTTTTCGAAAATCACGCCCGAAGGGCTTCAAAAATTATGATTTCAGAATTTACCCTTAATGGTGGGGGCATTTTGGTGAAACTTGGAATGAGATATTTTTGTAGTATTATTATTATTATTATTATTTTTACTAAGCAAATACAAAAAAAAAAAAAGGCAGAGACACGCCAAGAGAGAGAGAGGTAGAGAAAGGAAGTTCCTCCGGCCGGCAACTCACCGGCGGGCCACCGGCGCCCTACTCGTCCGGCCACGATGCACACGCCGGTGGCCGGCGCAGTCCCAGGGGTTGCCGAAAACGGAGAGAAAATGGCTTTGAAGGGCGCGCACATTGGTTTGCTGATCCCGGCTCGTCGTTTCGTTTCATGGCCTGAACCATATACCAAATCGAAGCCCTCGACGAGTACTACGAGTGTACGGAGTTGATTTCGCCAAATAGCGGTCGGTTGCACGCGAAATAAGGAAAGAAGCATCAGATAAATAGTAACCTGTGATGAACAGTAGCTCCGATCGAAATTCTGATTGCACCAGCGCGTTCGTATGGCCGTTGGGAGTCTGAATATGGCCTCGAAATTTCGGTACGACTCTCCGTTTAGAATTTGTTATTTTAAAGTTTACAGTCTTTATTCAGATGCTTCCAGTAGTTCCGTAGTGTAGCGAATCATCATGAAATGAATTGGATATGTTTTAATTTGTTAAAACGATTAATGTGGTAGAATCTAGGAAGAAACATATTAGATTTGATCAATCCGGTAGTATTAGCGAGTTTCCTGTAAAACGGAGTTTCTCGCGCGATTGAGCTTAGATGACCGTAGCCTTGGGTGAGATATAAATATGATTTTGCGAGGGTAATTGAGTGATTCCAGAATAGTTCGGAGGGTTCGAGACCCTCCCGTAGCATTTGTGAAAATGTTTCTGCAAGTTTTGCCGCAACCGCGTAAAATGAGAATATGACCCATCTAGCTAGTTTAGAATAGTATATAAGCATGTATTAGAGTAAGGAAGTTTAAACCGTAGTATCAGAGAGGTTTTGTGTATTCGGAAAGGTCCAGAAGTTTTTATAGATGAGTTGGAAGTTTCGTAAATAGCGGTTCTGACCTTGTGTTGTTATTATTTTGACAGATCGGGTCCAGAGTCGAAGTGTCTGCGAACCTGGTAAGTAACTCATGCTACGAACACTTAAGAGATTTAATATTGTTCGGAATTACTAATATAATAAAGTTGTATATAGTATACGTATGAAACCTGTACATATATAAAGATGAATGTAGAAGAAAGATGTAGGTGTATGAGCAAAGGATAAACATGGGCATACGAAGTAAAGAGATGCATATCTAAGTACAACCAGTGTATACATATATATAGATAGATAAAGTATATGAATGATGTCATGTTTATGATTATAATTAAACGAGACTTGGGTATGGGGGTTGTAGAAACTACACCCTAGGGAATGAGATTAAAGTTTAAAGAATGACAGTTATAAGAAAGTAACTGTATATGTTCAGTATATATAGAAGGATACAAAAAAAAAACAAGATCACCAGTACATACATGACTAAGTATAGGTATTTATGATTTAATAGGAACTTACGTAAGTAGAAATGGAGTATGTATGCATAATCAAGAGGCTGTGTGTGTTAAAGTACAAAGGTAAGTAAGTCACATTGAGAAATAAATAAGCGTGTATCTTATATATGTATGTAGTCTGTATATAGGTATTTTGATGCATGATTAAGTGAGAACAGAGTATGTGTGTTTATAAACATATGTAGATGAGATCTTTAAGCTTGTCGACATTTTGAGCATATAGTTTATACGATCATTATAGATGGAATCATGGCTAGAGTAGAAAGAAGCATGAGAAATGCATATGCATATGTATGTGTTAAGATTTTCAGAAATTGAGTTACAGTTAAGAATGCTTTTGAAATTTAAAGTGTTTTAAAGAAAAGTTGCAGATAATCTTGAAAGAAAAGCTTTAAGTGTTCTCTTTTGAAATTTCAGAAATGTTTTAACATTTTAAGATACAGAATATGGTTTTATGGTTTTCGGGGCATGAGGTAAAACCTCACCCCAGTATGTAACTTGAGATACAGAGATGGAATTGACGGACAGAGACATGTGCACATGTAGAGGACTAGGGGGACGGCAATACGCAACGCCCATAGATCCTAGTTTCTGAGACATGATGGCGGCATAGGATCATGTACCTGATCTCCAGTTTGAACTTGGGTGGTAGCATAGATCCGCACCCCCAGTTCCAATTTATGACTTGGGGGACGGCGATACGTAACGCCCCAAGACCACCAGTTTCAGGGCAGGTATGACATGCTTTGGGGGACGGTGATATGTAACGCCCCAATGTCATGGGTTTGCATATCTGAATCTAGGGCGTATGGGGGGACAACGATATGTAACGCCTCCATGCGTCAGTTTTTTCTACAGACACTCAGATATCAGTTTTCAGAAAGAAGTTTTGAAATTTCAGATTTTCAGAAAATAGTTTTCAGAGATACAGAACTCAGAGAAAGTTTTAGTTTTCAGTTTTCAGATACAAATTACAGTTTCAAATGCAGTTCTTAGTCTGCAGATACAGTTTACAGTTTTGAGATACAGTTTTCAATTTTCAAATACAGATTACAGTTTCAAACACAGTTTCAGTTTTCAGTTACAGCTTTTAGAAAGAGCTCTTTAGAAAAGAAAGTTTTCCGAAGCATCAGTTTTATGAGAGATTCAGAATTTTAATACAGAAATCAATTTTCGAGTAATATTTTCAACCAAGAGTTCTTCAGAAAGGATTTTCATAAAATATGATCTAAAGGCATAGCATGTTGAAGTAAAGAATGATTTGCAATTTCTGCATATAAATCATGTATTCTAGTAAGTTATTTGAGATGCATATAGTTGATGTTAATGCATTATGACACTAGTATTTTTCGCATGTAAGTTTTTCAGAAAAGATTTTAAAGCAATAGTTCATAAAAGCATGACATGATTGCATCGAAAAATATATATGGTTGATATTGGTGTGTGGCATGTTTATATAGAAGTAACATTTTGTAAAATATTAGTGCATAATAGCATGATCTGATTTAAGGATATATATATATATATGTTAATGAACTTAGAAAGAACATATCAAAATGATGTTGGTTCATGATGAAATGGTACATATGCATGTAATCGTGATTAGTGATAGTGAATTAGGTAATTAATAGAATTAAAATTTTAACACTCCAATTTGATGATATTTCAAGATAATAAAAGAAAGAAAGTTATAATAAATATCTGAACCAGGTTAGTAAAGATTATAGAAAGTAAGTAAGAATCAGTGTAGCGCAGCAAAAGTATGATGAGTCTTATATAATTGCGACATAGAAACTTAAGATATATAATTACCTATAGTTTACATATGTTTGGTAAAGTATATAGCAAATAGGAGTAGCACCTGATGATCAGTTAAAGTAACATGTTTGTGAAATGGTTAGGAAATAGATAATTAATTCGGACTTTATAGTTATTTGCATGGTTGCTTACTGAGTCATTATGACTCACACCATAACAGTTTGTTAGTTTTGCAGGTCATTAGCTGACATACTTGGCCAGCATGTTTTCAGTGAAGACTTTGAAGACGGTGGATCGCCCCAATTGCAGTCGAGGAAGTCATTGAGTCCTGGGTCGAGTTGGGTCATCACGACTCATTGTTTTGTAATTTCATTTGTATTTGTATCTCATTTGTATGAGTAATGTAATAGCATAGTTTTAATTTTGAGTTCTGGCCGGAGGCCAAGTATTTACACTTGTTCATTGAGTTCAGGCCTGAGGCCTTGATGATGAGTGCATATATGTTGAGTTTGTTTGAGCAGGTTGCCTTTGGGTGCTGGCTATAAGCCAGGTTGTATGATGTTCTGAATACATCATGCCGAAATTTCGTCAGAATCAGAGGCTTATAGAGATGGATTCTCCTGTCTCCTGCCGGTAGCATCATGGCCTAGGCGGGATTTTACAGTATGTCCTCCTCACTTCCTAGGTTTACCTAGTCCAAAAAGTATTGCATCCTTGTAATGTTTGATAATTGTCGACCATCCAGAGCGTATTCTTCTTCCTCATTTGGTCGTTCATTCCTGTCACTTCCTTCCATCAAACAATCCACTCTGCATGCCTCTCTTATTCTATCTTCCTTCTGTTGGGTTAATAATTTCTCCCTCAAGGCCGAAATCGCGGCCTGAGCATTAGCTTTAACTTAGTGGCCGCCAGTGCGGCTTGTTCTTTACTTTGTTCGTCCTTCTTCATTTGAATTGCTGGTTTCATGGCCATGCATTGGCCCTCCGAAGGCTACTATAGTTGGCTTTGTTTATGCGAATAAGTCATTTAGTAGATCTGCGATGTACGACTCGTCATTTTTTACCACTATTACCGAATCCCCTACTTCATTCAGTACTCTAGCTGGCCCATAATTTTCTTCGTACATGAAATATTCGGCCGAATTTGTCTCTGCTGCTAAGGGCCTATTATCTGCGTGTACTACTGCTACTTTATTTTTCTGATTCCAAAAAACAAGACATTGATGAAGGGAAGAAGGAATACATCGGTTGCCATGGATCCAATCTCGTCCCAAGAGCATGTTATACGTGGTTGGTCCGTCTATAACGAAAAATACTACTGTTTTAGTAGTGCTTCCCATCTGTAAGTCTAGTGGGACAACTCATTTGGCTGTTGTTGCCCATCTATTGAAACTTGTAAGCAGCACTTCCGTAGGGATGAGATCGTCCTCCAACTTTGCCAATCATCCCAGCATCCTAACTGGGATGGAATTGATGGCCGCTCCTTGTCGATTAACACCTTAGTGATGGGTATTCTGTTTTCCTTTGCTTTCACATAAAGCGGTCGAAGATGCTTTATCATTTGTCGTGGTGGTTTTAGAAATGTCACCTTCCCTGATATTCTTACTTCCATCATTTGCTCACCACTTGTATTTACTTAAGGCGGCTCCTCTTTCTCGTTCTATCCGGAAGCTGGAAACTTGATTGGCATATCACGGGAGGCATTATTGGTGAACATCCTCTATTTTTCTACTCTGGTCATGACCTGTTTTATTTTGGGCTTTCCGTATAGCACGAGGTATGGAGATCGCCCCTAGTCTTCTCCTAATGTTTCTACTGTGGGATTTCTGGCTTCTATAACTCTCTGAGAAGCTGATTTTATGTTGTCCCACTTTTTTGTGCTTCGGTTCTGATATTTATTTCTTCCTATATATAGGTCAGTTCCTCGTCTGAGGCCTCTCTGTCAGTTATCGTGAGTGCTGCGAATTCTGTCTCGTCGCTGTTGTAGACATCTTCACTCCTCCCAGAGGTCTCATTATTGCCCCATTTGAACTTTTCAGACAACAAGTAATGAATAGCCACAACCGGAGGCATGCTGCCAAACTAAATAAAAATGGGGGGGTTCTTTGTCATCTGTCTCATCCCGTTTTTATCGGTTGAATTTGGTATGCTCTTTATAGCTTGTATCGATCTCTCATTTGCCGCCACTATCCTTAACGCTTGCATCCAGCTTTTTCCTGGCATGGGTATTGATTAGAAGACTATGGTCAGTCATAACTTTCACTTCACCTTACCGGCGTATCTACGGCCATATTTTCTTTAGTGTCGTCTCAATTGTGTCCTTGTCATTTCATCTATAGAAGGATGGTTCTTCCCTGGCCAATGGTATGAATATGGCCGATGGTACGAATGCCATATGTTGGGCCGATGAATTTTCGGCCTAAACATCCTTATATTTTGGACAAAGTTTGAATGTTCTTCATAAAACCTTGGTGTGAAAGTTCTTGGCTGCCATGCTACTGGCTCATTCTTCAATAGATTCTCACAGGTATCTTCCAGTTCTTTCATCCACTCTATATTGTTTTAGCAACGTGCACATAAATTTTTCGGAACCCTCATTTCTTGGGATGCCTCGATCCTTTCAAGAGCAATTGGACGATGACCGTCCTGATCCTCATCTATAATCAGCTTGAATTTTGGCAAATTCATTTTGGTAAGGTCAGAGTTGATCATATTCAATTCCAATGGCTTTGGAAATGGGTTGTCATCCACTGTCATCTTTTTCTCGAATGTTATTCATCTAGATTCTATGGCGTCTAGCAAAATATTCCGAAAAAAAAGGTAACTGTTAGTTGAGTGAGACCATGCATTATGCCACTTACAGTACTTTTTATCATCGATTTGTTCGGGGCTTGGAAATTTGTGGCTGTCACTCAACCTAATTTGATTATCTTTATATAATTGATCGAATATGGCATCGACTTTCGAGATGTCAAAGAGAAATTCTTACTCTTTTTGTCATTCTCGACTTTGGCCTACGGTTCACCCCACGTATTGCAGACGTATGAATTCCCTTTAATTAATTCGGCTAAACATAAGTCAGCCGATTCGATGTCCATTTTGCCTATTTCATAATTAGTATTCTTGTAATAGGTACCCTTACTAGAATTCTTCATTTGTTCTTCCTCCCTCAATAACAGTTCATATGGCATTACACTAGTGGTGAGTTGGGGGAGGTCCCAGAATTCTCGATCTTAAAATTTCTTTTTTAAATCGAAGCTAAGATAGCTTTGAGCGATTCTCACAAACTCCTTTTTTGGTAAAGACATGTAGCATCGGCCTCGAGCCTCTTTGAACCTTTGTAAGAATGTTTCAGCCCATTCTCTTGGTAGCTGCCTCAAATTTTCCAAATCGGCCAAGGCCACTTCAGATTCAGCCTTATAGAATTGTGCATGGAACAATTGTTCCATTTGGTGCAAATTTTCCACCAAATTGGGCGCCAGGCTTACATACCATAAAAAAATATTCATGACAACAAACCGTGAAATAATCTCAACTTATGGAAATTATTCTTCTCCCCATATTGAAGGGTAAATCGCCTTATGTGTTCTATTGTAGAAACTTCTTCAGACCCTGTAAATAGAGAAAATTCTGGTATTTTGCAGTTCCTAGGCCACAGATACGCTACATCAATCTAATCTGGATCCGGCTTTTGATATCTCGGCCGAATCGGCCTCACTCCAAAACTGAATTGATTCTAAAGAATCTCGTTCATCTTTTCTCTCAGCATATCATTTCCATTGAATGACATCGCTACATGTGGTTGTTAGAGTTTTTAAAGGTCCCAAGATCAAATCACAAGCATGAATCACGAGTGAATACAACGACGGAAGTGCGGAATACTTACATCGAGCGGTTGAGCGACGATTTGAACAACAAAACTGAAATTAATTCACTGGTTTGGGCGGCAGTGGGCTGCTGTGAATAGTGAATTTCGGCCATCATCAACAAGATTTGAAGCTCCAAGCTTCATCATTTTGATTCCCGGCTCATGGGTGGACTACCCTATCACCTTCGTATTGATCTCGGAGTGTGCTAGCACTCTTGTTTTGCCACAAAACACACTTGCTTCCCTCCATTTTCTTTTATTATATTCGGCAGTTCACTGCCTCACAAAAGGGAGAAATGGCGTGAGTGAAGAGAGGAAGAAGAAGATGAGAGAGAGGAGGGAAAAAATAATGATGTGTGTATACGGTTTTGGTGGGTGTTTTATGTATCTAATACACATGAATTTCATTTGAAATTCATTTCACACACATTTGGCTTTAATTGCCAACCACACACATCACCTAATCACATCAAGTCACATCACTCACATCACTCAATCAATCCAATCAATTGTCACATCACTCACATCAATCAATCAATCCAATCAATTGTCACATCATTCAAAGTGACATGATTTGATGCTTGATGTGACGCTAGATGCGACTAGTGACTTGATGCTTGATTTGACGTGCCGCACTCGAATTTGAAATGCGAATGCACTCGCAAATAATCTCGGGCTCAGGTTCGCTAATTCCAAATTAACGAATTTTCTGTTGCGTCGTAATTAAATGATTACGCCTAGCGAAATCACTATTCACGTCGCTAACGAATTAATTCTAAATTAATTCGTTCGCCCGAATTAAAATCTAATTTTAATTCCGCGTCGAAATCCAATTTCGTTTAATATATCAAATATATTAATTCCTCGATTAATTCCAAATTAATGTTTCTCTCTCTTTAATCGATATTTTATCATAGATAAAATATCTACGAAATTAATCCCAGATTAATTTTCTCTCTCATCTAATTAATCCTAGATTAATTAAAAGTGCGACTTATACGTCATCGGTGAATCTTTGGGAAGCGACCCATGAGATCCCCGGATATTTTGGCAGTCAAATCGGTCGTCGGACTATCCGAACACGTAAGTACCAAGTACTACGTTTTACCGATTTACAAGACAAGGTTGGCTTCTAGCAAAGCACCATGCCTTCCCAATTCTCCGGAAATATCCTTACAGGAATAAGGATCTATATCAAGCGTAGTATACCGTAGTATTGCGTATTTCTGTCCAGTATCGGATGATCACATGCAAGGCCTGGGGCTGGTACAGTGTCTGCCCCGTACGAAGCATATGTCGGATGACAAGCAACTAGTCTCTTTAAAATCGGATAATCATGACCAAGTCATATTATCCCGACGGTTGCAACCTTATATAGAGAACGAGTTCTGTATCTCAGCGTGATCATCAACTCCATATGACTGGAGTGACATTTTCGTCTTGACATCACACCCAACACACTACGATTCTCAATATACCCAGTATTGGCGTACACAGAACTGGTTAAAGCCCTGGACGACCGCAACCAAAGTATATTGATTGTCGCAAGTATTAGCGGTGCAAGTCTCAGGTTAAGACCAAATACACTTACCCTGATTTCGGACATCCATAGACACGTAGTCATACTACCAATGGAATTCCGAGGGGGTCTAATCCAGAGCGAAGCTGTTTCCCGCACCATCGGTGAAAAACAACCTCCTATTACACTTGCATGAGTATCCAATACCCAAATATATGAGAACTATGTCGTTGTGCCCTCACAACGCGCACAAGTGTAATACTAGTCTTTTACGCATTCATCGATGTCCAATCTCGATAATGCTCTGACTAGGGATGTTTAATGATTTATCCTTCATGGACTGATACTGTCTCATATCATTCTCCGTCCAGGAACAAATCATAGGGACCTCTTATCATTTATATATCTAGGTGATCTAATCACAAATGATAAGAGTGCAATCTCCTATGTCACATAGTTAATTTGTACAACAACACCGTGATCTGTACAAATAGTGACGCTATGGGTCATAATTGTCCAACAATCTCCCACTTGGCCTATAGCCAGTCACTCGAGTGTCTAACACCCGAACTATGTACGGTTGGCTCAAACTGCTGAGAAAAGCTTTCGTCAGCGGATTTGCATGAATATCATCTTGATGCGATTTATTCGATCATCACATCGCCACGATGTATGATCCGAACGAATCAGATGAATATGTAAGTATGTATCTGGATCGTTGATGAGACCATTAATTCTTTAGCCTGTGCTGATGCCTAGCTCAGCTGCTAACAGAACTATATCTAATCTAATTAGATATGTATCGACCCAAATGACTTCTATTGCTGCCTCAGCTACTGTAATTAACCCGCATTTGTTGTTTATTCGGTAACAATATCTTGCTTGGAAGATTTCCAGCTTACTGCACCGTTATTCAAACTGTATAGTACCGTTTGTGACTTTTAGTCGTCTTTATCGGTTATAGGAAACTTGCTACAATGATCCAGTCACTTCAAGTTCTCATTCTCCATAGACTAAGACAACATCCTTAGTTCTCTAAGATACTAACGGATGTTCCTAACATCAATCCAGTGACTATTACTCGGATTAACCTGTTTGTGAATCCATATGCTCAAAGCGTATGATACACCAGGTCTAGTATATTTTTCAATGTACGGTTCCACGGAGAGTATTTCGAAAGCCAAGCTTTCGCCGGTATTTATTTTATGGGAATATCATTTCCAAGAAATGACATATCATCATTATTTTATAGGACAACCACTGTCAGTGCGCTCCCACTAACCCTCTTATTTACACAAGAATCATTTTCATTTTGAATTAAATCATACACATTATGATTACATCAAAACGATAATTCCAAGAACCATGCTCGCATTGCAAGCATTATCCAAATGGATTTACCGTGGCAATAGGTAAAAGGTTGAATCGTAATCAACACAATGTTGATAACGATACCTTTCCGTTAAAAGCCTAGCTTTATACGTTGGTATGTTGCCATCCATGTACGTCTTCCTTGAAGACTTATAGTACCAATAGGCACAATGCCTTGTGGTACATCAACTGGTATCTAAACTGGTTGATATACATGGAATCCATTTCGGATTATATAGCACTTTGCCATAATAGGGAGTTGATACCTTGTATCACTTCCTTATACGTCCAGTTGGTATTCCTCAATAAGATAGACATCTATGAGGAGATCAGAAACCCATACCCCAGGTTGTTTTCTGACTCTATCCGACTTACGCGGTTCCTGTGTATTCGAAGATTAATGGTATAGTTGCATCCTTGATGAACTATTCATGTTCCATTAAGTTTCGGTGCCTTGACATTATTACTCCGATTTTCATCGAGTTATACTATCCTCCCACTTACCACTGCATATCGGTATTCCTCTTAGAAAAACCGCATGGTGAGCAACAATCTAATTGTTCTCATGTGAGGTGTATAAGTACAATACTTATGGTATCCCTAGGATATCCGACATTGGCATTTTATCCAATTTGGGTTTTAGTTTGGTAACATCCAAACATATGCCAAACATACCCAAATGGTCAGGAATGAGAAACCCGGTTTCTTTCCCGTTCATATCTAATATGATATCTGTCAAACAGATCATTATGGAACCTTATTAAAAATAAGTTCTTGCACTGTTTTAAAGCTTATCCGTTGAAGGAAATGGTAGCTCAGAGCGACTCGTGATTAACCTTATTTTGTCTAACAAAATTCGGTTAATCCTGTTCAGACACACCGTCAAACTGACGTGTTCCGGGAGGAGTCCTTATTGAAAGAATACTATACTCTTTCAAGTATACGAGAAACTTACTGCTTAAGTATTTTCATTACGGTTTTACCGTGACAGTTTAATACTTTAGCTGATCTGTTTGTCTATTTCGTGTCGAAACTGTGAAAGTTTCCGATTTGTGTTTTTTCAAAAGAAACACACAACCATTACGCGATGCCACATCCGTATAGGTCACGTAATATTCATGTACACCTCTAGCCTAGCTAGACATGGGCCCACTTGCTTCACTATGAACTAGGGCTAACAGATCGATGGCATTTTCACTTTTACCAAGTAAAGGTGTTTTAAGCACTTTGCTTAATAAACTAGATTCGTAGACTTTATTTGAATAGAATCAAAACAGTCCAAGTACCCACTCTTCGAAAGTGTGGATATACGAGTCTTGTTTAATTGTGTCCTAGACAACAATGCCACAATTAGTTTCTTCTGATCAAATCAGTTTGAGCTATTTGTTCGTCATGTAATATATTTGAGATATTATCTATATTCAAAATATAAATTCTGTTATTCACATCTAATGTGTTTATCTCAATACCAACTTTATATAATAAAACACTTTAGTGTTCTAGAATATAAAGGTACACCCGCAGCGGGTTATACACTGATATAAAGATAATGTTTCTAGTCAAACTAGTTACATTATAACAGTTTCCTAATTTAAGTACACACCGGAAGGGCAGTTCCTAAACTTAGGTATCTACGGTTAAAATAGCGACTATCGTCCCGTTTTCAATTCGCAGAGTAATTTCGTCTGAAGTCAGTATTCTGCTTAAAGCAGATTCTGCATAACAGTACATATTTATGTATCACACTAAGTATTTAAAATCTAATTTTAATACTAGTTGTGAACATAATTATGACAAACATATTTGAAGAAAGAGTCTTGCTCGTCTTCAATTCCTTCTTAAAATATCCTTTTATCTTCCCAAAAGATTATTATGATTTTACCTTTGCCAATTTCAACATTCCAGTAGCCTTTGGCCAAGCCTCGGGTTTCTAGAATATTGAAGTAAGGTGTGCCTTGTACTACTTGCCTAATTGCAAACTTTGACTTTGTCTCATTGAGAATAGTCATTAATTCTCCAAGAATTATTTATTGCAATTTAGTATTTCAAAGATCTAAAATAGATCCATGAAAATCCTTCAA
Source organism: Zanthoxylum bungeanum (assembly GCA_019454045.1). Taxonomy (NCBI): domain Eukaryota; kingdom Viridiplantae; phylum Streptophyta; class Magnoliopsida; order Sapindales; family Rutaceae; genus Zanthoxylum; species Zanthoxylum bungeanum. The sequence continues at coordinate 29,097 of SKCR01026643.1, read as the reverse complement.
TTTCATTATCATACTTTAAGGATCTAACCCTTAATTCTGATTCAGAAATTAAGGAGTCTACTTCGACAAGCTTAATGGATTAAGCGCTAAAGTTATCATTATACGAATATTCCAAATATCATATTCCACTTATTTGCTTAACTCCGGGCTTTATGCATAATTCATTATTTTATCAAATAAAATAACTTATTAATTTCAAGACCATCTTGAAATTATTCCCAATTTGAAAATTAAAGTCGTTTAAATACATTTTCACCCAGGATTATGTTTTAAACACTAATCTTTCATTTCTATCTTGATTCTAATAGTCCAACTATTTAATCAACGATTTGTGGTACTATTGATTATAATGATTATAATAGTCCAACTATATAATCAAATATAATTTAAATTAATTAACCTCAATTACATTGATTACTATAATCCAATTATAAAATCAACTGTAAACTGAAATTAATTAATTCAAATATATTGATTAATATAATCCAATTATATATAATCAACTATAATACAGTCCAACGTTTTATTAAAACAACAATTTAATATTAGTCCAACTAACATTTAATCTAACGACGAAATAATTTGAATGAGCGCGTATGGCGAGTAATTGAACGAGTATTGCATATTCAATTCTTACCTCCCACTATTTTTCGGCAGCCTCTAACCCTCTGTCGAGAACTCGAAAACCGTGTTTCCTAGTGGCTAGGATCCCGTTAAATATCACACAATCTTGACTTTGGCCAACAAATTGTATGATAATTAACTAGGTAGATCTCTAAGATCAATTGGATCCAATCCAATTCCTAGATCCGGTAGGAGGACGTCCAAGTCCGAAACATATATCTTATATATGCCAATACATCCAATGTATTACCTAACCTTTTTTCCTCTGAATCAACTAAGCCTTGGCTTTGGCACAACAAGCTTAATGATCCCAGTTAAGTGCGACCCATTGACCATGGAAAGCTTCGTAATCAATGTCGATGGACAAGAAGTGGTATTGACTTTGGCCAACAAACCACAACTTGGACATGACACTGACATGTAACAAAGCCTTCGTGATTCAAACACATCTTTGACAGACAAAGGCCTTGACTTTGGCCAACAAACCAATGTCGTCTCGGATCTTGACTGAGAATCACTCAATGAGAGGAAAGACGCTTAATATTGTTTGAGGGTTTTTCATGTGCAAATTGGCAACCAATTTATTATCTTTGTTAAGGTCTCATCATCATACACCCTTAAACATGCATTCTAAACACATAATAAAGCGCATATGAAATAAAATAATAATGATATGCGGATGGATACTTTACATTGATCCTAGATCAAATCTCTCATTATCTCTCTCCAAAGCTAGCACATGTATTTACTTCTACTTCTACCCTTTACACTACACTTCTAAAGAAACCTCATTTACATTGAGGGGAATAGGTGAGAAGAGAATACAAAGAGTATAGAGGTGATAAGGCTGGACTCGCAGGTCCAATTTAATAAATCAAATTTATTACAACATTTCTAAAAATTGCCCCCCACCCCCTAATATCCATCCGATATACATTATTCATGCATTGCAACCATGTATTCACTCAAGCATGTTATCAATCAATCTAATCCATTAATTAATCTGATAATTAGTGATCATCCAATGTTCAAACAACGATTTGATTTTATTCGAGTCAAACTCGTATTTGCGAATAAGTACTTAAAGTACGAATTCTCGAATTAAATTAAACTACAAAATTAAATCCAATTTAATATGTATTTAATACTAATCCAATTATTTAATTCCAAATTAAATCTTATACTTTATTTACGAACCTTACGACTTAAATTCCAAATTTAATCGTTTCGGGTCTCAAAGCCCGATGAATATCCAATATTTAATTTAATTAAAGTCTAATGGGCTTTTAATTAATTTCTTAAGGCATGGAATTTTGGTCAACTCGAGTCAAACCGAATAACCAAAATCCAATCCGGGAGTTACCCCATAAGCCTAGAAATCAATCTTGGCCCATTAGGCCCAATTAAACTTTAAAGGTCCATTTGTCACATTTGGGCTTTATGGATGCGGTTTTGGGCCCAATTGGATCCAACCAATTTTGCCTAAACCCAACTTTGTACAACAAAGCCCAATAAGCCCATTTACAACAGAACAAGCCCAAATCCAATTTTAAGCCCAATTAATTAAATCATAAAATCCAATTTCAAAGTCTAATTAATTCCAAAGTGTGAATCATGATTAATCACCTAAATCATTATTTCCAAAACACAAATTAGGCTAATTAATCATGCTCAATTTCATCATCACATGTCCAACACATTAAGATTAAAATCAAACCCATTACATGCTTTGCTTTGTTCTCGGCAATGGGGTTAATTTTATGTCCGATTTGTTTCAATCCAATTAAACCCAATTCGACATTAAATCAACATACCCTACATGATTCTAACTCATCTAATGAATTATAAAATCAAAATTCACCAAGAACATAATAAGGGTATAACTCTCGGCCAAGTCATGATTTTGGGCAAATTTGTTCCAAACCAAATTTGATCAAATTGATCCAACCAATCTTCAATTAAAATACATTCAAGCATACTTAATCATCTAATTTCATAATTGCATGCTCAAATCAATTTTACCCAATTTCAAGCTTTATGACATACTAGGCAATTTGGGGATTTTACGTCTGATTCGAATTCAATCCAATTGATTCCGCAATCGACATTAAATCATCATCCCGAATGATTTCCAACACATCCAATTGTCAAAAATCAAAAATCCCAAGACATTAAAATACATTCACATTTTCGGCCAAGGTGGAAATTTGGGGAAAAAATGATCCAATCAAATTATCTTGAAATTGACCCAATCAATCTTCAATTCAAACACAATTAAGCATACAAATCCATCCAATTTCATTTATCATGCTCAAAATCAAGTTTGCCCAAATTTTAGCCCAAACTTTTCATGCTTTTAACCTAAGCTTTGATACCATTGTTAGAGTTTTTAAAGGTCCCAAGATCAAATCACAAGCATGAATCACAAGTGAATACAACGACGGAAGTGCGGAATACTTACATCGAGCGGTTGAGCGACGATTTGAACAACAAAACTGAAATTAATTCACTGGTTTGGGCGGCAGTGGGCTGCTGTGAATAGTGAATTTCGGCCATCATCAACAAGATTTGAAGCTCCAAGCTTCATCATTTTGATTCCCGGCTCATGGGTGTACTACCCTATCACCTTCGCATTGATCTCGGAGTGTGCTAGCACTCTTATTTTGCCACAAACACACTTGCTTCCCTCCATTTTCTTTTTTTTATATCGGCAGTTCACTGCCTCACAAAAGGGAGAAATGGCGTGAGTGAAGAGAGGAAGAAGAAGATGAGAGAGAGGAGGGAAAAAATGATGATGTGTGTATACGGTTTTTGGTGGGTGTTTTATGTATCTAATACACATGAATTTCATTTGAAATTCATTTCACACACATTTGGCTTTAATTGCCAACCACACACATCACCTAATCACATCAAGTCACATCACTCACATCACCCAATCAATCCAATCAATTGTCACATCACTCACATCAATCAATCAATCCAATCAATTGTCACATCACTCAAAGTGACATGATTTGATGCTTGATGTGACGCTAGATGAGACTAGTGACTTGACGCTTGATTTGACGTGCCGCACTCGAATTCGAAATGCGAATGCGCTCACAAATAATCTCGGGCTCGGGTTCGCTAATTCCAAATTAACGAATTTTCCGTTGCGTCGTAATTAAATGATTACGCCTAGCGAAATCACTATTCACGTCGCTAACGAATTAATTCTAAATTAATTCGTTCGCCTGAATTAAAATCTAATTTTAATTCCGTGTCGAAATCCAATTTCGTTTAATATATCAAATATATTAATTCCTCGATTAATTCCAAATTAATGTTTCTCTCTCTTTAATCGATATTTTATCATAGATAAAATATCTACGAAATTAATCCCAGATTAATTTTCTCTCTCATCTAATTAATCCTAGATTAATTAAAAGTGCGAGTCATATGTCATCGGTGAATCTTTGGGAAGCGACCCATGAGATCCCCGGATATTTTGGCAGTCAAATCGGTCGTCGGACTATCCGAACACGTAAGTACCAAGTACTACGTTTTACCGATTTACAAGACAAGGTTGGCTTCTAGCAAAGCACAATGCCTTCACAATTCTCCGGAAATATCCTTACAGGAATAAGGATCTATATCAAGCGTAGTATACCGTAGTATTGCATATTTCTGTCCAGTATCAGATGATCACATGCAAGGCCTGGGGCTGGTACAGTGTCTGCCCCGTACGAAGCATATGTCGGATGACAAGCAACTAGTCTCTTTAAAATCGGATAATCATGACCAAGTCATATTATCCCGACGGTTGCAACCTTATATAGAGAACGAGTTCTGTATCCCTGCGTGATCATCAACTCCATATGACTGGAGTGACATTTCCGTCTTGACATCACACCCAACACACTACGATTCTCAATATACCCAGTATTGGCGTACACAGAACTGGTTAAAGCCCTGGACGACCGCAACCAAAGTATATTGATTGTCGCAAGTATTAGCGGTGCACGTCTCAGGTTAAGACCAAATACACTTACCTTGATTTCGGACTTCCATAGACACGTAGTCATACTACCAATGGAATTCCGAGGGGGTCTAATCCAGAGCGAAGCTGTTTCCCGCACCATCGGTGAAACATAACCTCCTATTACACTTGCATGAGTATCCAATACCCAAATATATGAGAACTATATCGTTGTGCCCTCACAACGCGCACAAGTGTAATACTAGTCTTTTACGCATTCATCGATGTCCAATCTCGATAATGCTCTGACTAGGGATGTTTAATGATTTATCCTTCATGGACTGATACTCTCTCATATCATTTTCCGTCCAGGAACAAATCATAGGGACCTCTTATCATTTATATATCTAGGTGATCTAATCACAAATGATAAGAGTGCAATCTCCTATGTCACATAGTAGATTTGTACAACAACACCGTGATCTGTACAAATAGTGACGCTATGGGTCATAATTGTCCAACAGTGGTGGTGTGGTCCTCTAAAAAATGGGACATAGTCGTGACCTTGCCCTTGTGATCCTTGAGGCAACACTATTTCATATTGTACCATGTTTGGCCCTAAGTTTGGGCCATTGCCTCCAGGATTTATTCCCCCTCGGGGCATCGTAGGGGCAGTGAGTCCTTATAGAGGACCATTGCTTGGACCGACCTCCTGACTGCTTGGTGCATGAGGAGGTATACTCCATGGTGGAGCTGTCCCCCGTTCACACATTTGGCCATCAACTCATTCAACGAGCTCAGGTGTTTGGCCATATTTTCGTAATGCGAGTTACTAGCCGGAGTGAATTTATCTATGATGTGAGCGTTTTGAAGCCTAACCTATTCGACAACATCCTGGGTGAACTCACCGAACAAGGCGCGAATCGCATTAGAGCTGAATTCTCGCATAGTGTTATATCAGCTTGCTTCTACTAAGCCCTCGAAATGACCTACTACAACTGGAACGCGGGGATGGTTGCTTTGCTCCAAACCCCCTTCCTATGTACTCGAGCCAGTCTGAGTGTTTCTTTTCGGAGGCATCTCCACTTCTTACACCAATTCTCCCACTGTGGTTGCCAAAAACTATTTGCACAATTTTCCGTCAATGAGCGTGTAAGGTCCAAACCTCCTGAGACAAAGTCCCAGTAATGAGTGTTTGATTTAGTGAATAAGCCTCCAAGGGGCATAAGCATACAAAATACAATCTACGAATTACAAAGTTAAGAAATTAAAATAAAATGCTCATTATGAGTCTTCATTTTTCGTTGTCTTTCCTCTTCAAACACTTGGGACTTTTATAATGGAGAGCCTTGTCAACCGTTTAAGCGGTTTGCTTCATTTCCCACGTTTCATGCTTGCACGTAACCGCTAGATCATGCATTCAACTGCTGAGTCGTATGCGATAACTGCCAGAATGTGGGGAGCTGCTATCTAACTGCTAGATTGTGAGGTTAACTGCAACGTGTCTATTCGCACAATAATCGTCCTGATCGCTTTTCCCTTCGTCATTATTCGTTTGCTTTTCCTTTGGTCGTCCTAATTGCTTTTCGTCCTTTGACAATTCATTTCTTTTCGCCCCTCATTGACTCGTTCGTCTAGGGCGATTTTCTTCACTAACATATTATTATTATTATTATTATTATTATTATTTCAACATAAAGCCAATGCTATAAAATTTTGCAGCTATTGAATTCATTCATCAAAACCCCTCGTGTTCGTTCCTTATATTTCGCTCTCTCAAAGTTACCATTTTTATATACTATTTACATTTACATAGACATTTACACTTGCATTGCACACATTAATGTGGCTGTGGCTTCCATTTTGATCGATAGCCCAGTTGTATTTGTGTGTCTACTCGCTTGCTTGCTTTCTTGTACTGGATCTGGGATTTTCTTAGCTTCAATTCTAAGGTAATATTTTCAAAAAGCTTTATGATTTGTTTCATTTTCTGGGTATGAATTTGATTGCTTTATTTATGTTTTTGCATTTTATATGGGTCAAAGCTCAAACCTTCTTTTGTTCCTTGCTTTATTCCAAGGTTACGTTAGATTCTTGCTCATTCTGTGTCAGCTGGATTTATACTATTGATTAAATTTTAAACATTGTCAACTTTTCCATTAAGCTCAGGGTTCTTATGGTAATGTTATTGTGTTCTAGAAGCAATTTTTGTTATTTGGATTTGAAAAAAGATTGAAATTTTGTGAAAATATTGGAGTTTTTTTTTTTTTTTTTTTTTTTTTTTTCGTTGGAAAGCCAAATCGCCCGACCCAGACTCTTAAGAAACGCACCCTTCTGTTCCCTAAATATTGGAGTTTTGTTATGCATTTTTCATTTGATTTTTCTTTTTGAATTGAATTGTGATTGTGATTTTTTTTTTTTATTTATTAAATGCAGGGTTAATTTGAATTATGAGTAGAAAGGTGACAAATGCGTGAAGGTGAGGTTAAACTTTCCCATTATTGGAAATATTTTAAGCTTTAATTGTGAGTTTAAAACTGGAAAGTTGTAGTTGCTTGTTCAAGTTGGTGTGCGATTATTGTCACATTTTACTATAAATGGTAATGTCATTGGGTTCTTTGTTTTGTGGGTTTGTATAAAGATTGGATTTTTGGTGGTATTTTGAATATATTGGGGTCTCGGTGATTTGGATTGTGCTGTGAGGGTAGAATTAAGTTGAGATTGTGTGGTTTTGTAATGGATTTTATAGCTCTGACTGTGAGAAATTTTGAGGTTGATCTTGAATGTGGGTGTTTGGTTAGTGGGGATGATTATTCGAGTGAAGAAACTTTTTCAGGTGTTAAAAAGCAAGCAAAGGCAAAGCTAGCTAAAGTATGTAGTCGGTGTATTGATGGATCAATGAAGAGTGAAGATAGGGCAAGTTTAGGGGGCAATATATCGAATGGTAATGGGATTTCAGGGGAGAATGGGATGGAAAAAAAGAGCAAGGATGATGAAGGGAAGAAAGCTGTGAAGGAGAAACAAAAGAAATCAAGCAACAAAAAGCCACCAAGACCTCCCAAACCACCAAGAGGTCTGTCATTGGATTCGGCTGACCTGAAGCTGATTAAAGAGATTTCTGAGCTTGCTATGTTGAAACGTGCGAGGATTGAGCGAATGAAAGCTTTGAAGAAGATGAAAGCTGCGAAACAGTCATCATCCAGCAGCAGCTTGTTTGCTATGGTGTTAACTCTTCTGTTTTGCCTTGTGATCTTTCAAGGTAATATTTCCTTTACAAGTTTGAATTTGATTTATCTTGAATTTTGGAAATTATTGTTTAGTGGTAGATCCCAGTACAAATACATTGGTGCAAATAATATCCCAAATCTTGATTTGGATTATGCAGTAAATGCCTGCTATAATCCCTCTTAACCCATGGGTGTATAGTCTATGCAATTTCCTTCTCAATGTGCATTTGTTGGCTTTTGAAGTCAAGGAGCCTGTGTCATAGATTTTTATTTTTGTAATGCAAAGTCATGGGATTCCTTGGTTTCCTACTCACTTTTGCTAGGAATAGTACAAATACTAATATTTTATTTTTAACATATATACCGCTGCTTTTTCTGGACCAAGTACTTCCTTTTGGTGCCATTAACTGTTGATCAAATTATAGCTCATAATATTGCCTTCGCAGGAATGTCATCTAGAGGTACATATATAAGTACCCAGGGATCTCCTCTGTCAGCTGGATCCACGGAGGGTGGTTTGATTTCAGTTCAGTTCTCCGGGAACCCAGCTGCAAGTTATCATAATGGACCTGGTCCTGGCTCTCCCAAGTATGTTACCATTCATATCGGCTATAAATCTATCCTAAGTTACATCTTGTTGTTTGATGAATTGTAACATTACTAAACTCTAGTTCGTGTGGAAATTGCAGCACAGATTCAGATCCACTGCACAGCAAAGGCTAAAAACTAAATATAGCTGCCAGATAATACAAAATTTTCGGAGTTGATGGAAACTCAAGAGTTGAGTTAAAAGCCCATTCACTTGGCAAGATTTTGTATATCATAAACTTTGTAACCTGCTATCTTGTTTTTTTGGTTGCATGTACTGTAAATGAAATGATGTTTTATACCAAGAGTGTAAATTTGCAAATTGGAATTTTTTATTCATTCGGTGGCATGTGGGAATGGTTCACGCGTGTCAGCTTCCATTCTACAAAATTAAAAGGGAAATTATGATCTGATATTCGAAAAAACACTCAATTTTAAGAAAATAATATTTCTACCTCCAAAGTTATTAAAAAAGAAACATTTACCAGCCGAAAAATTTGATATTCGAAAAAACACTCAATTTTAGATAATAATTGATAATTTTTAATAATTTCGATTACATAATTGATATTTTCTTAAAATAGAGTGTTTTCGAATCTGAGATAATTTTTCGATGGATAAATGATAATTTCCCAAATTAAAATTCACCTATGAGGACTGGGATGTGATTCAATTAAATTTTGCATGAGCTAGCACGTGATTTCACGTAAGTCCACAGATTTCCCAAAAGAAAAATGTTATTATATCAGAAAGACATATCCGAATAGCTTCACTAACTCGTGGTAGTATAGGCAGATTAGCATTTCGCTGTAGCAAAGACAGCTAGTGTGTTGACTAGCACAGCTATTCCCAAAGTGACCAACAAATTGAGTTTTAATTACTTTTTTAGCTTCTTCATCATGTCAAATTATGAAGCTCTGCAATACACAAATATTAGATTCAGCTAATAAGAAAAAACAAACTTAGGGTTTTAATATTTTATTATTATAATTTTATAAAAAAATATATTTTAATAGATTTTTATTAATAAAAAATAAAATAAAATGTGATATCACTAATAATAATAAAATGTTACACTTAATATACTTTGTATTGATTTATTATTTCTCAATTTTTTAAATAACGAAATGATACTAAGAAAAACACTTAAAATCCCAATCTATCTGTTGGTAGATGAAAACCCCTGCCATAGGACGAAGTCGCCCTAAGAAGAAAGGAAAAACGAAGAGGAAGTAGGACGATAGGCCGAAGATGCGACGAAGAGCTTGGGACGACTAGACCAATGGTTAGAACGAAAACCCATGATGCGGTTACTCCCACGATCGTAGCAGTTGGACGGTTTTCCCTCCATAGCCAAGCAGTTGAGACGCACGGCTCAGCGGTTACAGACACTTTCTTACAGCTGCAAGAAAACACTGGAACCGCCTGAAACAGATAGCAAGTAACACTATAAAAGCCTACCTACGCCAAGAGTAAAAGCCCGATCAAATGAAGACTGAAATGAGCATATTTTATTTTTCATTTTTGAGATTGTAATATTAGGACTGTAATTTGTGTGGTTGCGCCCCTTGAATTCTTATTCACTTAATCAAAACCCCTTGCTGGGATTTTGTCTCAGGAGGTTTGAACCTTACACGTTATTCTTTCTTCACGCATAAAAATTGCGCAAACACTATCAATCTACAAACCGAGGCTTTAACATTTCACCTTCAACTATTGGCCTCACATGGCTTTGTTTTATAAAAATTGCTAATTATATAAGAAATTCCTTATGTCACGACTCAACCTTCGAGCCACCATATAGGGGTTAGAGTGTGCACATTCGATACCATCAAACTACTCTTATATGATGGCTCAAAATATCTGGATTTGAGTCAAATTAAGTCGTGCGGGTCACGCTCAATGCTCTTAAATGGATCCAATGAAGATTATGATGTTGGTTTTGATTCTATGGTTAAAATTACATAAAATTCCTAAGTTTTTAGCATTACATTATGATATAAAATTAGGATTAAAATTCAGTATTGAACTGAATTTATGCCGATTATTGATGAACAATTAGGATTCATTCAATCTATTTTTTATATGAATCGTATTTATCTCTTAATTATTGATCCAATTCTCAATACAGATTCTAACTTGGAGTTGGATCCTAATTCATAAAATTAACACAATAAGATAACATGAGAATAGAAATCTAAGTAAAATGCTTGGCAGAACATTGATATCGCAACAGCAATATCAGAAAGGCTTTTCACAATCTAGTTTCTATCAGCTAATGGCGAACTCGCTGCAGAGCCAGCCAGACCAGCCCTATTCACAAGCATCAGCTTGTTGGCTGGCTCATTCCAGTTGGCTTGTCTGGCTGGTCTGCAGCGAGTTCGCCATTAGCTGATAGAAACTAGATTGTGAAAAGCCTTTCTGAATTGCTGTTTATTTACATCCTGAATTGGACATCCTCAAGCTAATCGATGCTTTAAGCAATGGCCAATTTGGGTTGCTGATGAAGGAGAAAGAGATCTTAGGAGAAAATGGAGAGAGGAAAAAGAAAAAAATACAGAAAGAGGGAAGGAGGGATTTGGAGGAGAGGGAGGTGGGACATCTGTCTTGGTGAGGATGGTGGTCGGCGGCCACCAGATCTAATCTGAGTTAAGCGCTCTATTTATTATTATTATTATTATTATTATTATTATTTTAGAGGAAAAAAGAGGTTGAAACTTTACTAGCTCAGTCGCTCTGGCAATCACAAAATTGAAAGGATTATGCTGAGATATACACCATTGAAACAAAGATATTCAGTTCAATGAGCATCCACTCTCTTAAAATAAATATATCTGCCTAAATATTTTTACTTATATGTCCTGTTGATAATTCAATTTACTAATTATTTTTAAATTATATCGACATGCAAATGTAACATAGATGTTTAAAAGGAAGATATGATCTTTGATAGGAGCTATTGTGATTCAATATTGATAGATGTTGTATAAAATAAAGTACATACAACAATGTATAGCGACTCGCTAAAGGTGGAAAACTAAGGTAAATATTATATTTAGCGACTGTAGTAGCGATGTTAAATCTAATTAAAAAATAAAAAAATAAAAATATTATTAAAATATATGTAATTACTCAGTAATTACATATAAATAATTTTAATTATATTTTAATTTTTTTTAAAAAAAAATTAAAAATTACAAAAAAATTTATTATATTAAATAAATATTTAATAATTACATAAAAAAGTTTTATTACATAAATAAATCAATCAATCAATCAATCAATCAAGCAGTATGATCGGACAGGGTCGTTGCTGCAACGTCTGTCAGGCCTAGAGAAAATGTGAAGGTCGATCGACAACACTGCCTTGAAGCGAGCGATCCATCAACAAGCCCAACAAGCTTGCCATTTCCTGATTGTGCTCCTCATCATATCTTGAGTCTTCTTCATTGCTCTCTCAAGACAGTAGTGACCTCTTTTGAGGAGCCAAACGAACAGGAAGTAGCCCCCGCAGCCTTCCAATGAGTGCCAAGTCTGACTTTTGTAAGAGGTGGTGTTTGTTGGGCTCAGGAGCAACGGAAGAGCACAGTTCAGGCGAAATCGTAACTTTAAAATTTTGAAACTTACTGAATAAATTATTTATTATTCAATATTCCATTTGAATAATTCATTCATATTTCACTTAAACATATTATATGTTGTTGTCGAGTGATTTTCGTCTCAGGGGCAATATCAGGACAGCGCTCCCGGGATAATCCTCCTTCAACTGTGAATTTGTTTGGTTATGGGGGACCAAAGCAAACTTTGGCAAAAAAATTAAATCAAACACATAATCGACAGAGAGTTTACGTGATTTGGCGAGGAGTGAATCTAGCCTACGTTCACGGACACAAAATGAGTGGGGTCTTTTATTACTGTAACGAACTCAGCCGACCTGTTTTGGGGCAGTTCAAAAGGAAACTGAGCTGTTTACGTTTATACTGCTATTTACAAAACAGTTCTTTCTGTGATATTTTGATAGCCAATTATCCAACCTAATATCCAACCCTTACAAATGTATTTCCCCTCCCATTTTATACTAGAGAAAACGTAACATTGTTCCCATGCTTCTGTGATGTCACCCATGTGGATCTCTGACTGATTGACAGGTTCTCTGCCCCAAAACAACTTGGCCGAAAGCACATAATCTCAGGCTACTTGGCTGAAAGTAAACCTACTCCATCTGTTAGCTTGTCACATCACTTATCTTGCACACTGCCCCACATGATAATAATGATACCAACCTTGATAGAATCAAGCGGTGATACATGTTCTAAGGAAGAGTCTAGAATACCTGATCACACATCGGTCTCCAAGAGATCGGTCAAAAATGATCTTCTGAATTATGAATACTGTTACCGAGAGCTGACAGGGTCTGAGCCATCGGATCAATGTGGTCGGTCTTGGGCCAATAATGGGTCGGAAATCGGTATTCGAACACATCATATCCTATGGTCGGTATGACCCTGAAGATCGGGCCGGTACTTAGTGCTCGGTCAAGAGAAAGTCAACCCTTACGGAAGCTGGTCCTCCTGATGAGGAAAATACCCTTTCTGCCCTTGCCGCACTGTTCAAATGCCTTAGTGTCAAAAATTACCAACAACATCTGTCCCATAGTTCTCGATTCCAACGATGTGTACAAGTTGGTAGCGGGAACTACAAAAAGAATAGTGTGGCCTGTCAATTGGTGACCGGTTTTAGAATCTAAAGAGATTACCTCAGCCCGAAACCATCCCATCTTCGGTCTTACTCACATGCTCGGTTCAGATGTCTTCTCAAACGTCTTTCCAACCTGAAGCAAAAATTCTCCTTTTACCCTTCTGGAAGCCGTCCATCGAGAATCATAAACCATCATATCCTCTTAAATATCCATCAAATCATTTTTAAGGTTTAATCTGAGCCCGACATGTAAGCCATCTGGGTTTCCGCCAAAAACAGCAATCGGACCTGCCAAAACAAAAACAAACCCAATTATCGTTCACCGTAACCGAAGAGCATCCAATTCAACCGTTTATCGACTCTGACAGATTACTCCTGAAAACGACACGTGGCACACCTGAGGCTTTCTCTCAATCCAAACGAACAAAAATACACCGAGCCGACTATTTAAAAGTGAAACAGTATTTCTTTTTCTCTTTACGAAAAAATTTGAACTCTTAAAAACTGTAAGAGCTCCCTTCTTTCCCAACTAAGACTAGTGAAATCACGAGCGACAAGACCATTCAGAGCCAATTTCAGACCTCCAATACGAATCAAATAAGTTTTCGCTCGACCTCCATGCCTTATTTTCTGCGGACTATGAAACGGTTTTCGTTTCTTCTCTTCTTTGTGTGTGTTTTGTTTTCCTGTCATTTTCGATGAAGCATGTTTTGGGTCTGGGTGTGGGGTGATGCATGTGTTCTTTAGTGGGATGGGCAGTGGGTTTTGGGTTTTTTAGGTTTTGAGTTTAGCTCGACGCTTTTTAGGAAAAAATTACATGTTTGTTGCTATTGCTATGACGCTTAGAGACTTTATTAGGCTCAGGTTCCTGGAAATTTAGAGTAGCTATCCGAGTCCCCGGCATCTGAAATTAACCGCTGACTGACATTTTCACCCATATCGATTGTCAGGAATGTCTGACATCGAATCCTCTTCGGTAAAACCTACAAAACCTCATTTCCTCCTCTCATGCTGAAGAATCTTCCTCAAGCTCGGGAGCACCCAGCGTAGAGGATTTGGATACTACCCCTACCCCATCTGAAATAGAAAATGATACCTACCATCACAGAATTCCTCGGAAGGACCTTGAACTAGGTGATCTAGATTGTTCGGCCTTAGATATGAACTGGCATTTTAGAATAACAAAGGATGCTCTAGCCGTGCTCCGTCAACAATATGAAATTCCCATAGATATAGCCCTGGAGGTCCCAGCCCCATATCATCGAGCAAGTCAACCTAATGAAGGCTCGATTACCCTTCTATTTGCCTTCTTCGAATGTGGTCTTCGGTTGCCCATCCAACCGTACTTCGCTGGGATGCTGGCCAGGATGAACATCGCCCCCTGCCAGCTAAGTTTGAACTGCTGGAGATTCTTGGTCGGCTTGCATGTAGTCTGGCATTGGGCAGGTCTCGGTGAGCAGACCATTGAAGAGATGAAGAGGCTGTACAGACTGAAGGCCAACCCAAAAACACACCACGGTTGGTATTACCTCTCCTCCTATGCCAAGGTGCCTAATATCGTCCTCAAACTCCTCGACTCCAATAAAAACTTCAAAGATACATGGTTTTGGGCCATGGGAGACTGAGGTTGAACCTGGCCAACATTTCCAAAGGAGACGGAAGTCCTAAACATCTTCAGGGCGGGAGGTTAAGAACCGATCCCTTAGTGTCTTTATTTCCCTTTCTTTATGATAGAATTCTAACTCCCTCATCCTTCCCAGCCTGCTGGAGGGATCCTCCCAAGGTTTCCTATGAGGTCCGAACTTGGATAATGCTCGCGCAAAACCAAAAATATGCCAACCACTGGAAGAAATTAGTCGATGGCGCGGCTTTGATGGAGTCAGGCCTCATTCGAAGTGCACCTCCCCAGGCCCTGGGGCGGCTAGGTAGATTCTTACTAACCTTATAACCGATCCCCTTATATGCTTATCCCAAAAAATTATTGAAGTGATCTAAATACTGAAATGACCATGTCTCTTACCTTGTTATTTTGTAAGAATGTCGAGACGGCCAAAATATCTTGACCAACAGTTGCTGAGTGTAGGCACTGTATTTTACATGTGAAATTCGATGATGAGTCTCATTTGGAGGCACTACCTTTTAAGTTACGGAAACCGCGGGAAACGGCCGTCGGAAGGGAATCGATATTTGGTTTGATTTTATTTCATTTATTTAGCGTCGAGCTCATTTGTTGGACCTCCGTTTTAAAGCACCTTTAGCTTAAAAATCCCCGCAAACCCCTTGGCCTTGACTTAAAACCCCCGCAAGCCCACCCACTAAAAGCCCATATGCACCCATCCAAAACCCTAACCCTAGCTCACCACTATATAAGGACCCCTAAACTAAACCTAGATTTTGGCTTCAACCCATCACGGACGCGAGAAAGAAAAGAAAAAAAAACCCTAGCACAGAACCCATGACACTCTCTCATCTCTCTCTCTACCTCACGCAGCTCTCTCACTCGACAACCCAAACCCTAGACAGCTCTCTCCTTATCTCCAAGCTCATGGCCAAAACAATAAACTACACAGCCCCCAAGCAGCTAATTGCCGAGCCCTTCTCGCTTAAGTTTAAATATGAGGGAAACTGCAATGAGATAACAAATCGATGCGAGATTGGCTAATACGTCGTGGTTAGCTGTGAATGAGAAGAAATTATAGAGACTGCACTAACTTCTAGGATCAGAATCGATGGTCGCAATCCTTATGAATATTGTAAACTATCCATCAAATTCGGCAGGGAAGATGGTTCATCAGAAGTTCAGCTAGGTCAGACTCAAGTAATGGGTTTTGTAATTGGCCACTGGTTCAACCTTATCGGGACAGACCTAATGAAGGGACATTCTCAATCTACACTGAATTCTTCCCAATGGCTGATCCTTCATTTGAGCCCGGCCGCCCTGGTGAATCTGTAGTAGAGTTGGGACGAATAATAGATCGTGGTCCGAGGGAAAACATGGCGGTGGATACAGAATCACTTTGTGTTTTAACAGGGAAGTTAGTTTGGTCTATACATATTGATCTCCACATTCTAGATAATGGGGGCAATCTTGTCGATGCTGCCAATATTGTTGCTTTGTCTGCTCTTCTAATGTTTAAGAGGCCTGAATGCTGGCTAGGAGGAGAAGATGGTCAGGAAGTGATAGTACATCTACCCGAGGAGAGAGAACCGTTGCCACTGATAATACATCATCTTCCTATCGCAGTCACTTTTGGATTTTTCGGTAGTGAGAGCTGATTGTGATTGATCCAACCCACCATGAAGAAGCTGTTTATGGTGGGAAGAATGACTGCTACACTTAATGAAAATGGTGATGTTTGTGCTATTCAGAAACCTGGTGGGGAGGGTGTCATCCAGAGTGTTATCATGCAATGTTTGAGGCTTGCTTCCAGAACGGCCAGCGATATGACAAGAAGATAAAAGATGCTGCTGAAACGTACAACACAGAAAGAGTATTAGTAAGATCAAACGTCACCCTACTTCCATTAATTCGGATGGTGGTGCTAATTTGAAAGGCAAACAAAATGAATCATCCGACTATACTGGTGTAAGTGAGTTGTCAAGGAACTATTTGGAGAGGTCACGACTGGCATTTGGGGAAGGTGCTAGTCCGAGTAATGATGGTGAAGGTGAACCCAAATCATCCTATGTTGGTAGAAGTAGTAGGAGAGATGGTGCATCTGGTGCCAACACTAGTTCATTTAATGACCGAATGGATGGGAATAGATATATGCAAACCCAAAGTAACGCAGGTGGTTTCCCACCTTATTCTGGCTACAGGGCAGCATGCTATGGCTATGGAGCAGCAATTGTTGGAGTTGGATATGATGGTTATGGTAGTTATGGTATGGGTAGTTATGGAAGCACTGGTGCGGGATTTGATGGTCCCACGGGAGCATATGGAAATCCAAATGCTGGTTTTATGGGTGCGGCACCTGGTGCCATGAAGAGTTCTTGGGGAAGCTAAAATCCCTCCAGTTATGGCACTTCAGGCTATGATGCAAATGTAGGCTATGGGGACAATAGGGGAATACTGCTTTCGGTCGTATGGGTCACTCTCCTAGCACAGCTTCAGGATATGGGAATCAAGGTTGTGGATACGGAAATTATGATGGAAACAGCGAACTAGCGAACTAGTGAAAATAGCGGAAACACTAACCCTTCCGACGACGTCCCACAACGCGCTCCCGGGGGAAACGACTTAAAAGGTAAGACCTGAGGGCACCCTTTATTGTATTTATTTTATCATCCTGGAAACGACATGCTCGGTTGGATGTGGAATACGTCCAACCGGGTATGCGAAGTCCTACATTGAAAATGGGCAAATTCTTTGGTTACATACTTATCATTTCACATTTATTTCGTATTATTAGTCTTTTATTATTTCGCATTTAATTTACATTTATTGTTGCTTTATTGTGCCGTATTTATTTTGTGCTATTTATCTTTCTTGTTATTTCGTGTGTTTGTCTCTTCGTTTATTTATGGTTACATGCATTGTCATATGTTATGTCTTTCTACATTGGGTCAATGATTGCGTGTTATCCCTTGCGGTATATCGAATGAAACCCAGACGTAAATTCCATAGCCGAATCTGAATGGACGGTAGTGCGGTCTGTACTTGGGATACAACTCCACGTACCACTCAGGAAACACTCACATAAGCCTGATTAACTTCCTTTTATTTGCTATTTATTCATTCACGTTTTTCCGCCTTTGATTATTTTTTATTTTCATTTCCGCATCTTGTACTCTTTAATGTAATATGCTTCCATTGTTTCTATTAATGTTTATGGGTATGCAAATTCGTATGTCATTTAAATTATTTTGCATGTGTTACATGAGGCTTGGTTATACTATTGCATAAATCCTTTCATTACAAGTGGCATAAGTAAGGGACCATTCCGAATCCAACAGTTTGAGGTCTTCCCTTGCGAGGGATGAGTGCGGCCTTAAATCTTTTTCCCGATTCACACCGGATGGTGACTCCATTATTCTCTGGTTTAGTCCCCCGCGGGCTACTCCGTACTCCCAACTAAGCCGCGAGCCTAGAACAACATGCGTCACCCAGTTTCTGTGTCCCACAGTCTGGTGACTCCACTGGGGATTAGAGAATCGGCCCTGAATTCATGTCCTATGATGTTTATGATTTGTGCTTTAGTTAACCATGTCTCTAGTGGTCACACACCATAACTCGTTGGCACGTACCTTAAGGTATAAAAAGGCGCTTACTTGGTCCCTCGAACCCTTGAGTGCGGAGTCCTAGTTGTGGGCAATCTTTCGCCAGCGAAAGCCTTTGTCTGGTCTCATAAACCTGCATGAGAACCATAGTTGTATATCCTATAGAAGTTGCCCCTTATGCTTTTGATAACCACATCCATATTATATCTCACATATCGCACGCATCTCATACATACATGCATCATGTTAACCATTGTGTCTTAAAAGCCATCATAGATATCCGTTGGGTTAGAGAAGAAAAAAAAGAGAGATTTGTCAAAAGGAGTTTAGCAAACATGGATAGCGAAGTAAAGGAAATCGAGAAACAAAAACCTTACGACAAGGATAGAAAGATCATTGGGGGGCCTTCAAAAAAAATGAAAAGAAAAGAAAAAAAAAGAGAAAAAAAAAAGAAAGAAAAAAAAGTTGTTTATTTTAGTCCTTGAAAGTTAGACATAAGTCCGATGATGAAATTGATTACTGTAGGCATTGCATTGTTTGCTTGTGAAACCCGATGAGGAGTCTCATTTGGAGACAACTACCTTTTAAGTTGCGGAAACCGTGGGAAACGGATGTCGGAAGGGAGAAGTCAAGAATTGGCTCATAGTCGGATTAAGTTTGCTAGTTTAGCTTCGGGTTACTTGTTTGATTTTAGTTTTAAAAATTATGCTCGGCCCAAAACCCCCATTTAACACCCAACTCTGGCCCACACACATTTAGCCCACACATATCAAGACCACTCACCAAGCCAACACACACCAAACCCACCTAAGCCTCACAAGCCCACGCCCACCACACTTGGCCCACACGCCAAGCCACCTAAAATACACCCAAATTAAATAAAATATTAATTAAGTAATATACCAACTAAATAAAATATTAATTAAATTAAATAAAATATTAATTAAGCTATTTACCAAATTAAATAAAACATAAAATAAGTCATGCCTAATTTAGATAAATCAAATATATTAACTTCTTAACTAAACAAAATCACATACTAAATTAAAGAAATATCATGCCTAAACAAAATAAATCAAATATCATAACTTCCTGAACAAAATAAATCAAATATCCAACCTTCCTAATTCACCAAATTTTATCCCCCTAATCAATATTGACTTTCCTTGTTTGACACCAAATCCAATCCCTTCCTTGTGAGACAAGGAGAAACCCTAGCCCTTCTCTATATAAACCACCCAAAACCAAAGCCATCCCCACTTCACACAAATTCAACATTCACGCCCAAGCCCTAGAGCACCCTCACGCCCAAGTCAAGCAACAACAGAAAATACTTCTCTTCTCCTCCTCATCTCCTAGCCGAAAACAATAGCCCCTCTAAGCCCCTCCATTGCCGAAAACTACAGCCCCATACAGCCCCAATATAACCGAAAATCACCCCCCAAAACAGCCCATCCATTACCAAAAATTACAGTCCAAAAAACTGCACTATTTAACCCCAAAAACTGCACTTTTTCGACCACTAAAACTGCACTATCTAACCACTGAAATAACAGCAAAAATACCTTTAAAAAGCCCCTAAATCACCTAAACCAGTGTGCAAAAAACTGCACCTTTAAACCTTAAAACAACAACTAAAAAACTGCACTTAAAGCCCTTAAAAAAACACCCAAAACAGTCCATTCCATTAAAACACCAAAATAGAGACTTGAAATGTAGCAGCGAAACAGTAGTAAAACAGAGTCAAAACAGTAGCTTGGGCAGTGAAATAGCGAGGGAAAAGGCAAACCAGTGAACCAGAAAAGTTGCGGAGCTTTACCCCTTTCGATCTTTGTGAAACGCGAGTCCGAAAGTCGACATAAAAGGTTAGACCTGAGGGTACCTTTCACATCTATTTCTATTCGATTTTTATTGTTTACTTTAATTGTATTTGCATGATTATTATGAATATAATGTGTGTTGTGGGCATTGGATGAACGAAAAATGTGTCGCCTCTTGTGGTATATATGATGGAAACCCGGACGTAAATTTCATAGCCGATTCCGAATGGACGATAATATGATCTGCACTCGGGATACTACTCCACGTACCACTTGAGAAAACGACGCATATTTTGTTTTTTGTTGTTTTGATGTGTTTATTATTCGTTATTTAATTTCTGCATATTATTTGTTTGTGTAATGATGTGATCGAGCACATGGGCTTAGTAAGTGGGACTGAAGGTCCTCTATTTTGAGGGGTTAAATCATTTACCACGATGCTTTGCCACGCCGGTCAATGTATACTCGATTGGATGTGAGATATGTTCAATCGGGTATACGAAATCTGATATCTTTATATTTACTTTTGTTTCATATATATGCATTGTATTAATTGCACATGGGCTTAGTAAGTTCGATGAAAGGTCCTCTAATTAAAGGGGTTAAAATCCTTTACCACGATGCTTCGCCGCGCCGGACGATGTATATTGATTGGATGTGAGATATGTTCAATCAGGTATACGAAATCTGATATCCTTGTATTTACTTTTGTTTCATATATATGTATTGTGTTAATCGCGCATGGGCTTAGTAAGTGGGATGAAAGGTCCTATAATTAAAGAGGTTAAAATCCTTTACCACGATGCTTCGCTGTGCCTTTTACTTTGTTATTTTCTTTTCTTTATGTGTATTTATTTCTTATTCATATATCATCGTTTTATTTGTTGCACATCATCATTCTAATGCGCATGGGCTAACTAGGGTGGATTAAAGGTCCTCTATTCAAGGGAAAATGCCGTAAGGCTACCTTTACCATGATGGTTTGCCGCGCCGTTTACTATGTCATTTATTTCTTTTTGCACGTCAATATTTTATTCGTATATGCATCACATTTTAATGCGCATGGGCTAACTAGGGTGGATTAAGGTCATCTATTCGAGGGAAAATGCCTTAAGGCTACATTTACCACGATGTTTTGCCACGCCTTCTTTTCTCGTTATTCATTTTATATGACATCTCAATGTATGATCATATATTATATCATGTTGCGCATGGGCTTAGTATGTTAGTCTAAAAGTCTTCTATTCGAAGGAAAAAGCCTAAAAGGCTACCTTTGTGACAATACTTCGCCGCGCTTGTTGTTACTTATTTTGTGTATGACATTTCATTGCATAATCATGCATCACGTATAATATGTTTAATCGGAAATTTGAAGTATTACATAGATATAGGCGCATGTTGCATTTCCTTTCTTTTTGCATTCCTCTTCTTCCACTCTCATTAACCATCTTCTTTAGCATCGCATCATAGCACGTTTGTTCTTAACGTATGGTTGCATCTTTAATTATCTCCCTATTATGTATTTGAATTTGCATCTTTCTTTATCCCTTCGCGTTATGTGCTTATTTTGATTCTGTTCAACATGTGGTTACTTTGATTTCTTTTAATATGTTTCTATAATGGGATTATTAAATTGTAGCATGCCGTCATTTTGACCTTCTTCATATTGCATGCCAATATTGCTATGGTTACTTGCGTTTATGTTGGCATGAATGTTGAATCCTTATGATGTTATATGTTTGCCATTGAAAGAGACTTATTTTTTTTAAAGCATGCGAACTTAGTTATAGGATTTAATTTCATATATATTTAGATGCAAACTTTATCTTCTTGCATGTGAATTTATGATTGTTGTACACTTGGAAATATATGTTGATAGGCTTGGTTAGATTATTGCACAAATCATACCGTTACAATGACATAAGTAAGGGACCATTCCGAACCAACGGTTTGAGGTCTTCCCTTGCGAGGGGTGAGTGCTGTTGGAGTTTTTCAAGGTCCCAAGATCAAAACTCAAGCATGAATCATAAGTGAATGCAACGACGGAAGTGCGGAATACTTACATCGAGCGGTTGAGTGACGATTTGGGCAACAAAAATCAAAATTCTGCTCACTTTTGCAAGGCAGTGGGCTGCTGTGAATAGTGAATTTCGCCATTGTCTTCAAGATTTGAAGCTCCAAGCTTCACCGTAGTAGTGGTTCCCGGCTCATGGTGCTTCCCTATCACTTTGGCATGATCCCGGAGTGTGCTAGCACTCTTGTTTTGCCACAAAACAAACTTGGCTTCCCCCATTTTCTTTTTTAAAACTCGGCAGTTCACTGCCTTTGAGAAATAGAAAATGGCGTGTGATGGAGAGAAGGAAGAAGAGGAGAGAGAGGAGGGAAAATGAGAGTGATTAGTGTATACGGTTTTGGTGGAACTTTATGCATCAAATGCACTGGAATTTCATTTGAAATTCATTTCACACACATTTGGGTTTAATTCCCAACCACACACATCACCTTTATCACATCAAGTCACATCACTTCACTTTATCAATCCAATGAATTATCACATCAATCAATCAATCCAATCAATTGTCACATCACTCAAAGTGACATGATTTGACGCTTGATGTGACGCTAGATGCGACTAGCGACTTGACGCTTGATTTGACGTGCCGTACTCGAATTCCAAATACGAATACACTCGTAAATAATCTCGGGCTCGGGTTCACTAATTCCAAATTAACGAATTTTTGTTGCGTCGTAATAAATGATTACGCCAAGCAAAATCACTATTCACGTCGCTAACGAATTAATTCTAAATTAATTCGTTCGCCCGAATTAAAATCTAATTTTAATTCCGCGTCAAAATCCAATTTCGATTAATATATCAATATATTAATTCCAAATTAATGTTCTCTCTCTTTAATCGATATTTATCCTAGATAAAATGTCTCCGAAATAATCCCAGATTAATTTTCTCTCTCATCTAATTAATCCAGATTAATTAAAAGTGCGAGTCATACGTCATCGGTGAATCTTTGGGAAGCGACCCATGAGATCCCCGGATATGTTGGCAGTCAAATCGGTCGTCAGACTATCCGAACACGCAAGTACCAAGTACTACGTTTTATAGATTTACAAGACAAGGTTGGCTTCTAGCAAAGCACCATGCCTACCCAATTCTCCGGAAATATCCTTACAGGAATAAGGATCTATATCAAGCGTAGTATACCATAGTATTGCGTATTTTTGTCCAGTATCGGATGATCACATGCAAGGCCTAGGGCTGGTAGAGTGTCTGCCCCGTACGAAGCATATATCGGATAACAAGCAACTAGTCTCTTTAAAATCGGATAATCATGACCAAGTCATATTATCCCGACGGTTGCAACCTATATAGAGAACGAGTTCTGTATCCCTGCGTGATCATCAACTCCATATGACTGGAGTGACACTTCCGTCTTGACAATCACACCCAACACACTACGATTCTCAATGTACCCAGTATTGGCGTGCTCAGAACCGGTTAAAGCCCTGGACGACCGCAACCAAAGTATATTGATTGTCGCAAGTATTAGCGATGCAAGTCTCAGGTTAAGACCAAATACACCTACCCTGATTTCGGACTTCCATAGACACGTAGTCATACTACCAATGGAATTCCGAGGGGGGTCTAATCCAGAGCGAAGCTGTTTCCCGTACCTTCGGTGAAACACAACCTCCTATTACACTTGCATTAGGAACCAATACCCAAATATATGAGAACTATGTCAACATGTTGGACAAAATGACCCATAGCGTCACTATTTGCACAGAACATTGTGTTGTTGTAGCAAATTAATTATGTGACAAGAAAATTGCAGTCTCATCATTTGTGATTAGATCACCATAGATATATAAATGAAGAGAGGTCCCTATGATTAGTTCCTGGACAGAGAATGATATGAGACAGTATCAGTCCCTGAAGGATTAATCATTAAATATCCCTAGCCGGAGTATTATCGAGACTGGATATCGATAATGCGGAATAGGCTAGTATTGCACTTGTGTGCGTTGTGAGGGCACAACGACATAGTTCTCATATATATAAGTATATGATACTTATGCAAGTGCGATAGGAGGTCGTGTTTCACCGATGGTACGGGAAACAGCTTCACTCTGGATAGACCCCTCGGAATCCCATTGGTATTATGACTATGTGTCTATGGGAGGCCGAAATCAAGGTAGGTGTGTATAGTCTTAACCTGAGACTTACATCGCTAATACTTACGATAATCGATAGACTTTGGTCTGGTGGTGGTAAGGGCTTTAACCGGTTCTGCGTACACCACTTCTGGGTTTATCAGAGAGTCATAGTGTATTCGGTGTGATGTCAAGATGGAAGTATCACTTCAGTCATAGTGGAGATGATGTCATGCAGGATACGGTACTAGTGCTCTTGAGTGTTGCGCAACCAATCGGGATATTGTGACCAGGTCATGAATATCCGATTATAGAGACTATGTTACCAGACATCTGATATGTGCTTCGGACGGGGTAGACACTTATCCAGCCCCAGCCCTAACACGTGACTATCCGATACTGGACCGATATACACACAAACAATGGTATACTACGCTTGATACAGATCTTAATATTCTTAAATGGATATGTCCGGAGAATTGGGTAGACTTGGTGCTTTGCTAGGAGTCGACCTTGTCTCGTAAATCGGTAGAATAGTAGAACGTAGTACTTGGTACGTACGTGATTCGGATACACCGACGACCGTATTTACTGCCAACTTATCCGGAGATCTCATGGGTCGCTTCCCGATAATCCACCGATGACGCATAACTGGCACTCTTGAATAATCTGGGATTATATAGAAGAGAGAGAAAATTAATCTAGGATTAATTACGGAGATATTTTATCTAGGATAAAATATCATCTAGAGAGAGATAACGATTAATTTGGAATTAATCGGTAAATTAATATATTCGATATATTAAACGAAATTAGATTTCGACGCGGAATTAAAATTAGATTTTAATTCGGGCGAACGAATTAATTTAAAATTAATTCGTTAGCGACGTGAATAGTGAATTCGCTAGGCGTAATCATTTAATTACGACGCGACGAAAAAATCATTAATTTGGAATTAGCGAACCCGAGCCCGAGTGTGATTGTGAGCGCATTCGTATTTCGAATTCGAGTGCGGCGTCGCAAGTCGTATCAAGCGTCAAATCATTAGTCGCATCAAGCGTCAAATCACTTGTCACTTTGAGTGATGTGACTTGACAACATGTCACTTTAATAAAGGTGATGTGAATAGTGATGGACTAGATGTGTAATTGATGTGCATAGTGTTTACCTTTTTGTTTGACTTTTGAAATTCAAATTAAAGGTAAATGCAAGTGAAATTAAAGTAAATTTCACACAAGTATATAAGATATACTTCAAATGCAAATCAAATTAACTTAACACATCTTTCATCTCTCTCATTTTCTCTCTTCTCCTCACGCCAAAACACTAAAAAGCTCACTGGTTTTTGAAGCCTAAATGGCGTGAATAATGGGAAGCAAAGAGTGGTTTTTCATGGTGAGAAATCAAGTGCTAGCACACTTACGAGTCTTGCGAAGGTGGTAGGGAGGTTCACCCATGAGCCGGGATCCGTTTAACGAAGCTTGGAGCTCCGTTTCTCAGCTCAAAATCTAATTTGTGAGGGCAGTGGACTGGTTGCAGTGAGCGCCCTTGGCAGTGAGCAAAATTACTTCGTTCGTCTTCAAATCATCTCAACCGATCGATGTGAGTATTCCGCTACCTCCGTTGATGTGTTCACACATTGTTTTCATGTCTTGTTTGATATTGGGACCTAGATAATAACCAACAATGGCATCAAGAGCTATAGGTTCAAGCATGAAATTATAGGGCTTAAAATTTGGGTAAATGTTTGTTGAGCATGATTTGAATAAATTGATTGTTTAAGTATGCTTATAACATGTTTAATTTCATTTTGGTTGGAACAATTTGTTGAAAAATGATTTGGAATTATTTTCCCCAAATTGATGACCTTGGCAGAATGGTATAGTGTTTTTGGGTTCTTGGAATTTTTGATTTTTAATTCATTTGATGAGTTAGAATCATTTAGGTTGATGTTAATTTGAATCGAATTGGATTGGATTTCGAATTGGACAAAAACCCCAAAAATTCTATGTTGGCCGAATGGTTTGATTGCCCTAATGTCTTGGTAATTTTGATTTTGTGACATTGGATGTGTATGAAATCAAATTGGATGGTGATTTGATGTCGATTGTGGGTTCGATTGGATTGAAACCAAATCGGACACAAAATCCATCCTTTGGCCGAGACCATAAAAGCATGTAATGGGTTTGATTTTTCAATTTGTGTGTTGGACATATAATAATGAAGTGAGTATGATTAATTAGACTAATTTAGTGTTTTGGAAATATTGATTTAGTTGATTAATCATGTAATGCACTTTAGGTAATTAAATTGCGGAATTGGATTCATGAAATTTAATTATTTAGGCTTAAATTGGATTTGGTCTTCTAATGTTGTATTTGGGCCTATTGGGCTTGATTTATCAAGTTTGGTTTAGGGCAAGTGGATTGGATCCAATTGGGCCCAAAACCTTAACCATAAAGCCCAAATGCGACTAATGAACCTTTAAAGTTCAATTGGGCCTAATGGGCCTAAATTGATTTCTACGCTTATGGGGTTACTCCTTGATTGGGCTTTGGTTCCCGAAGCCCATGCCTTAAAGAAATTAATTAAAGCCTATTGGACTTCAATTGAATTGACGTTGGACGTTAATCGGGCTTTGAGACCCGACGCGATTAAATTTGGAATTTAAGTCGAAAAGGTTTATTAAATAAAGTGCAATATTTAATTTGGAATTGAATAGTGAATTAGTACTAAATACATGTTAAATTAGATTTAATGATGTAGTTTAATTTAATTCATGAATTCGTACTTTAAGTACTTATTCGAAAAAACGAGTTTGACTCGAACAAAATCAAATCGTTGTTTGAACATTGGATGATCACTTAATTATCAGATTAATTAATTTGATTAGATTGATTGATAGCATGCTTATGTGTGTGAGTACGTGGTTGTGTTGAATGAATAATGTATATCAGATGGATATTAGATGGGTGGGTAATTTTAGAAATTGTTGTAATAAATTCGATTTATTAAATTGGACCTGCGTGTCCAGCCTTATCACCTTCATTCTCTTTGTAATCTCTTCTCACTTTCCCCTCCATGTAAATGAGGTTTCTTTAGAAGTGTAGTGTAACGGGTAGAAGTAATACAAGTGCTAGCTTGAGTGAGAAAGGGAGAGATTTGATCTAGGATCAATGTGTAAAGTATCC
Organism: Zanthoxylum bungeanum; assembly: GCA_019454045.1. Classification (NCBI taxonomy): domain Eukaryota; kingdom Viridiplantae; phylum Streptophyta; class Magnoliopsida; order Sapindales; family Rutaceae; genus Zanthoxylum; species Zanthoxylum bungeanum. Next base: position 1,598 of record SKCR01026643.1, on the reverse strand, counting down.
ATCCGCATATCATTATTATTTATTTTCATACTCGCTTATTATGTATTTAGAATGCATGTTTAAAGGTGTATGATGATGAGACTTTAACAAAGATAATTAAATTGGTAGCCAATTTGCACGCGAAAATCCCTCATTAAATATCATGCGTCTTTTCCTTCCATTGAGTGATTCTTGCTCAAGATCCGAGATTGGCAGGGGTTGTTGGCCAATGTCAAGCCCTTGTCCGTCGAAGATGTGTTTTAATCACGAGGCTTTGTTCCATATCGGTGTCGTGTCCAAGTTGTGGTTTGTTGGCCAAAGTCAAGGCCACTTCTTGTCCATCGACATTGATTACGAAGCTTCCATGTCAATGGGTCCGCGCTTGACTGGGATCACTAGGTTTGTTGTGCCAAAGCCAAGGCCTAGTTGATTCAGAGGAAAAAGGTTAGGGTATATATTCGATATATAGGCATATATTAGATATATGTTTGGGACTTGGATGTCCACCTACTGGATCTAGGAGTTGGATGAGATCCAATTGATCTTCGAGATCTACCTAGTTAATTATCATACAATTTGTTGGCCAAAGTCAAGATTGTGTGACATTTAAATGGATCCTAGCCCACTAGGAAACACGGTTTCCCGAGTACTCGACAGAGGGTTAGAGGCTCGACGAAAAATAGTGGGAGGCAAGTATTGAATTTGCAACTTTCGTTCGAATACTCGCTAAACGCGCTCATCTATATTTTACTCGTCATATTAATCAAAAGTATTAGTTGGACTAATATTTTATGTTGTTTTAAAAATATATATAGTTGGACTATATACAACTCATTCGATATAGTTGATTTTATAATTGGATTATAGTAATCAATGTAATTGAATTAAAATGATAGTTGATTTTATAATTGGATTATATAATCAATATTAAAATTATAGTTGATTAAATAATTGGATTATTGTAATCATTATAATAAATAGTACCTTATTAAATGATTAAATAGTTGGACTATTGAAATCAAGAAAGTATTGAAAGGTTGAAAATTTAAAATATATAATCCTTGGATTAAATATTTTAAATGATTTAATTTTCATTGGGAATTAATATAATAGGTTACTTTATTGGATAAAATAACTTGTTATATCTAGGCCCATAATTAAGCAAATAAGTAGAGCATTAAATCTTTGGAAGAATTATGTGATGATGACTTTAGTGCTTAATTTAATATACTTGACAATAAATCTATTTTAAAGTCAAATTTGCAATTGGGCAAGTTGCACAAGGTGCACATCATTTCGATATTCTAAAACCCAAGGCCTGGCCAAAGGTTTGTGAAATATTGAAAAGATAATTGACATATCCCAAAGTGACTACCATTTGGATATGGAAGACACGAAGGAATTAAAGAAAGGGCGAGGCTCTAACTTTAAAAAATATTTGTCAAAGTTATGTTCACTACTAGTGTTGAAATTGGATTTTAAATACTTAGTGTGGTACATAAAATATATGTATTGATGTCAGAATCCGCTATGAGCTGGATACTGACTTCAAGCCGATATTTCTCTGCAAATCGGAAACGGGACGAAAGTCGCTGTTTCGACCGTAGATACCTAAGTTT
>SKCR01026642.1:0-122559 GCA_019454045.1 Zanthoxylum bungeanum | reverse complement strand
GTTAAAACTTTTTCCTGGAAAGTTAAAATCTAGATGGTCCGGACCATTTATGATCACTCAGATTTTACCATATGGAGCTGTTGAGTTACGGATCCTAATACCAACAACACATTCAAAGTTAACAGTCAGCGTGTCAAGCACTACTGGGGAGAATCATTTGAGCGACAAAAAGAAAGTGTCACACTTTCAGATCCAGCATAAACGTTCGAAAAAGTCACGTCTAGCTGACGACAATTAAACTTAGCGCTCGCAGGGAGGCAACCCATGCAATTTTTGTATATATTGTGATTTGGTGTGATTTAATTTTGTGTGTTTAGTTTTTTGCAGATTAAGTCATTTCAAGATGGAAGAAGCTCTCGCAAATCTTCACAAGCAATTTCCTTCTCTCCCTCAAAAATCTCTGATGAAAGTCTACAAAGCTCGCTTGGAACGGATGAGACTACTGACAATACATGGTGTGCCCAATGACATTCGTTGGGTAATTGAAGCACGAGTCCGATTGGCAGGTATTATAAATTCAACTCATCATTGCACATTTGAAGTCATCCAGAGTTAAGAAAGAAAAACATAAAAATGGAAGCCACTTCGAGAAGACGAGTTGAAAACATTTGTGTGTTTTGCGGTAGTATGTTGGTACTAAACCCCAATACATAGAAGCGGCACAGGAGTTGGGTCGAGTATTAGCTGCAAGGATATGCACTTAATATATGGCGGAGGAAATCTTGGATTAATGGGGATCGTTTCAAAGGCCGTACAAGAAGGAGGCAGTCATGTTTTGGGAATCATCCCAAACCCTTAGCTGAGGCAAATCTTATTGAACCAACAAACGGAGAGGAACTGATAGTGCCAGGTATGTCTGAACGACTAGTAGAAATGATTAACCGTGCTGATGCTTTTATTGCTTTGCCAGGAGGCTTGGGTACATTGGAGGAAATTTTTATTGTACTATCTTCGGCGAACCTGAACATACACCAGAAACCACTTGGACTACTCAACGTTGATGGATTTTATGATTTTCTTTGTGTGTTTCTTGATGATGCTCGGAGAAATGGGTTCGTGTCAAAACCTATGAAAGAACTCCTCTTCACTGCCAGACTTGCTCCAGATCTAATTGACCAACTCATAGCCTATGAACCGCAAATTGACCCTATCATTTCAAAAATAAATTGGTCGGGGGACGATCGTGGTAAGAGACGTCGGGTTAATCTGGATCTTAACCCTTAATTTCCTGTAGAATTTCAGTTAACCAGGTATTATCGTCTAAACTCTTCTTCTACTGTTTAAGACATTGGGGACAATGTCTCATTTAGGTTTGGGGGAGGGAATTAGTTGATTAATACCTTGTTTTTAGTTTGTATGTTGTTTTTATTTTTAGTTCAAAATTTTTCGAAAAATTACAAAAAATTGAAAAATTTTCAAAAATTACAAAAATATTTTGCATTTTTGTGTTCTTATTTTGACTAAAAAGGTGGAATTGGTAAGAGATAGCCGAGTAAGGAATTTCCGCTCCTGAGACGTATCTCAAACCTATTTCAAAACAAGTTAATTTTTGTTTATTTCCTTTTTAATTATTTAATTTGTGAATTCTCCTTAAAACTAACTAAAATGGATCTTCATATGTTCAGTTGACAGGTATTATGAACTTACATGGAAACATACGGACATGAGCTAAAATTGAAAAGTTTGTAATATTCAGTGCTATAGTTTAATTGGAGGAAACATCTCTAAATAGTGATGGAGTAAAAAAAAAAAAAAAAAAAAAAAAAAAAAAAAAAAAACGTCCGAGATCCGAGTTATTAAGTCTGTAAGGGTATTTTAATACCTAGTGCCCTAAAACCAACTGGTTTGGGAGTCATTGGCCCAAAGCTCGTTACATGGATCGAAGATGCTGCAAAAATATATATATATCTGAAGTCTGAGTAATTAAGTTCGTAGGGGTGTCTTAACACCTGGTGCCTTAAAGCCAACTGGTTTGGGAGCCACCGACCCAAAGCTCGCTACATAGACGGAAGGTAGTGTATATAAATAAAAAATAGAGAAAAAATCAAAGAAAAAATCAGAAAAATCAGAAAATTATTCCATTGCTACACAAAGGTGTGAAATCTGATAGAACTTTAGGACAAAAATATTACTCTCTTATCAACTGCACTTATGACTGTTGTGGGCAAAAATGAGTTGATTAATATTTTGTTGGCTGTGTATATGGAGAATGGTAAAAATAATCGGAGAATTTACTTATTCGGTAATTTAGAAAGAAATAAAACAACTAATAACTTGGAGTAGAATTTTCACCTGATTAGTCACTAACTTTCTTTATTCTCTTTTCGCTTGTCTTTTTGCTTTTGTGTGCATTAGTTTTACTAACTTTTTACTTTTGTAAAATGTTTGTGGGTATCATTGCTGTAAACCCTCACGAGACTACACTCGTCCACTAGGGACACCTAGGGGTTTAAAGGCTTGTTGCATATGCTAAATGCAACCGTGATCCCTACGAAGTGGCTTAGTTAAATTTTGTTATGTTATTTTTATTTTGCTCGAGGACTAGCAAAATGTTAGGTTTGGGGGTGTGATGAGTGATATTTATATCACTATTTCCCACTCATTTAACTTAATATTTGGTATAGTTTCTTGAGTTTTATGAACGTTTTGATGTGTTTTTTGTTATCTTGCAGATAAATAAAGTTTGGACAGCACTGGAGACAATTTGGGGCAAAAACCGGACAAAAATGCGTCAACAGGGTTATTTTCGTCTTTTGCGCGTCGCGACGCTGGATCACAGCGCGCCGCGACGCCCAGCGTGAGCCGGATTTGCTAACATGCGCCTGGTCAACGGTCAACAATTTGAGAAGTTTTGACTTTGCTAAAATGCGCCGTGCCACGTGTCACCATCACAGCCGATCTGCTAACATGCGCCGTGCCACGTGTCATCATCATATGCTGCCGACACTCAGACTTGACACGTGTCGCCTCTTCATCAGCCATGTCATCGGTCAACAAGTCAACCTTGCCACGTGTCATGCCACATCATCGTCCACGTCAGCAGGTCAACCGAGTCAACTTGCCACGTCAGCCTCAGCCAATCAGAACTTGACACGTGTTGCCACGTGTCGCAATCCTATTGTGCCGACAGTGAACAGTCAGCCGCCTTGCCACGTCATCGCCACGTCAGCGCCACGTCATCAATGACGTCATCACAATAATTGAGAATTAGCCGCCTTGACACGTGTCGCATGTACAGTCAGCCGCCTTGCTACGTGTCGCCTTCTCATTGTGCCACGTCGATGAATCCAGCGTCGCGACGCTGAGCGCCTTGGCGTCGCGACGCGCGAACAGTGCCCGAACAGTGAAAAATTTTGCTATAAATAGAGGGCGAATTTTCAGTTTTTAGTACACCATTTCCTCTCCCAAATCCTATGTAATTAGGTAGTTTTTCTCTCTCTAAATTTCTTTTAATTTAGTTTTGTAAATTTTAATTACGTTCTGTAATAATAATAACTTACTTTCTTTATTTTACAGTTTTTACTATTCACTATGCGGAGGTAACTTCCCTATGCTAGGGTGAAAGGTAATTATTTTACTATTGCTATTTAGATTAATCTCCCTTAAAAATAATATATTTACTATTTAAAATTCTGATTAATAAAGGAATACCGCTATATTGGTCGGTTGGTAATTTAATTTTAATCTGGTTTAAACCTGACTAATCAAGGAATACCGCTATATTGGTCGGTTGGTAATTTAATTTTAATCTGGTTTAAACCTGACTAATCAAGGAATACCGCTATATTGGTCGGTTGGTAAATTTATTTTCTGTTGGTTTGAACCTGATTAATAAAGGAATACCGCTATATTGGTCGGTTGGTAAATTTATTTTGGTACCGCCTTTATGGCTGGATTATGGACAAATATTACCACCTATATGGCTGGTTGGACTTAATTTGACTTAATCAGGATACCGCCAGATTGGTCGGTTGGTAAAATATTATCACAAGTTTATATATTATTTTATGGGAGATATCTAATTAGTAGTAGTAAAAGTAATTCCTTTTACCTTAGCATTTTTATTTCATTTGTAATTTACTTTTTAGCATTTTAACTCACCGCAAATTTTTCAGCATTTTCATTTTATGTCTTTTAAGTTTTTACTAGCCCTAGCTATGTGTCATAACTAAGTTAGTAATCTAGGGTTGTGATGAAATCCAATATCACCGGTTTATAAGGGTTAAATTATAATTTGGGTAATATAAAGATTTATTTATTGAGTCTTAATCTTAATGCTTTTTATTAACTGGCCACTAATAAAATTGATAAGGTAAACTTAAAATGAACTAGACATAGGGATTTTAGGTTTAAGACCTCAGACTCAATAACCCACGATCTTCCTTTGGGATAGATAACCCTTTAATAGATTTCCTAACAGGATAGGAATATACCTGTTGGGCGGGGGTAGCCATAATTGGAACTTAATCATAATGAATCCAGTTAATTTGATTGACATAGACATATGGTTCAATTAGGTTAAATTGGATATTTGTAATTGACCATCGGAAGAGGCTTTTACATAATTTAGTGTTCCAGGTTAATAAATCAATATTTTACCCAATTATAAGATAACAACTTCATCTTTAAATAATATTGGAATAAATCACAACCCTAGATAGTTTTAATATTGAATTTTCTCAAAATATATTTTCAACCAATTTTAGTTACTTGCTTTTAAATTTAGAATCGTCGCATTTTCAAATCAATCAAACAACCTGTTAGATACTAGTAATCATTTGACCTTATAAAAAATTAATAGATAAGATTTTAAGTCCTCGTGGGATCGATACTTTTTATACTACTTGAACGATACGTGCGCTTGCGTTATACGTGTGTGTTTACGCCGGTCAAGAGTCATGTTTGGTAAAGGGTTTTACCCTTTTCACCCAAACTTGGTAGTTGGGTCTTGGTTTTCCAAAAACCAAAACCATGTAGTTGAAAAACAAATGGTTTTGGCATAATTGCCAACTACCACTTCACACATGTGAAGTGGGCCCCACACTCTTTTGAATTCAAAACTCAAAAGAAAGGTCTCTACGAATATTTGCCGCGGTTCGGATCCGTTTAATCCGATTATACAAACTTTCGTCACTAAATAATTAAATCTAATTTAATTAAATAACGATGCCTCGTAAATATATTACGAACGTCGTTTACGAATTAATTCTAAATTAATTCGTTCGTTCGTATTATAGTCCAACTTTAATTTCGTAATGAAATCCAATTCATATTAATATATCTGATATATTAATATTAGCCCATACGAATAAATTTAAATAGAAAAATCAAATTTAACTATTACATTTATTTTACCGATTAATTTCAAATTAATTGTGTTCTCTCTCTTCCGAACACATTTAATCCCAGATTAAATAATACCTCAATTAATCCCAGATTAATTTTCTCTCTCTAAATTAATCCCAGATTAATTTTAGTTTAAGTCAACTGTCATCGGTGAATCTTTGGGAAGCGACCCAAGAGATCCCTGGATATGTTGGCAGTAAATACGGTCATCGGAGTATCCGAATACGTGCGTACCTCGTACCACGTGCTTATCGATTTATAAGACATAATTGGATTCTAGCAAAGCACCGTGCCTACCCAATTCTCCAGAAATATTCTTACTGGAATATATAATCTATGTCAGGCGTAGTAAACGTAGTATTGCGTATTGCGATCCAGTATCGAATTTCACGTGCTAGGCATGGGGCTGAAACTGTGTCTGCCCCGTACGAAGCACATGTCGGATGTCTGGTAACTAGTCTCTATAATCGGACGAACATGACCTAGTCATATCATCCTGATGACTGCGATACTTAAGAGCACTAGTACCATATCCTACGTGACATCATCTCCACTATGACTGGAGTGATACTTCCATCTTGACATCACACCCAATACACTACGATTCTCAATATACCTAGCAGAGGCGTACACAGAACCGGTTAAAGCCCTGGACGACCAAAACTAAAGCATATCGATTGTCGCAAGTATTAGCGATGCAAGTCTCAGGTTAAGACCAAATACACTTACCCTGATTTCGGACTTTCATAGACACATAGTCATACTACCAATGGAATTTCGAGGGGTCTATCCAGAGCGAAGCTGTTTTCCTTACCATCGGTAAAACAAAACCTCCTATCACACTTGCATAAGTATCCAATACTTAAATATATGAGAACTATGTCGTTGTCCTCCCACAACGTGCACAAGTGCAATACTAGTCTATTCCGCATTATCGATGTCCAGTCTCGATAATACTACGACTAGGAATATTTAATGATTAATCCTTCTAGGACTGATACTGTCTCATATCATCTCAATCCAGGAACTAATCACAGGGACCTCATATCATTTATACATCTAGGTGATTTAATCACAAATGATAAGAGCACAATCTCCTTGTCACATATTTAATTTGTACAACAACACCATGATCTGTACAAATAGTGATGCTATGGGTCATAACTGTCCAACAATCTCCCACTTGGCCTATAGCCAGTCACTCGAGTGTCTTACACCCGAACTATGTACGGTTCGCTCAAACTGTTGAGGAAAGGCTTTCGTTAGCGGATTTGTATGATTATCGTTTGATGCAATTTATTCGATCATCACATCGCCACGATGTATGATTCGAACGAATCAGATGAATAGTCAAAGTATATATCTGGATCGTTGATGAGAGCATTAATTCTTTATTCTGCGATGTAGCCTAGCTCAGCTGCTAACAGAACTATATCTAATCTAATTAGATTTGTTAATGACCCAGATGGCTTCTATTGCTGCCTCAGCCGCAGCAATAACCCGCATTTGTTGTTTATTCGGCAACAACATCTTGCTTGGAAGATTTCCAGCTCACTGTACCGTTATTCAAACTGTATAATACCGTTGTTACTCGGTTAGGAAACTTGCAACAGTGATCCCATTCACTTTAAGTTCTCCATCTCCATAGTTTAAGACATCATCCTTAGTTCTCTAAGATACTTACGAATGTTCTTAATATCAATCCAGTGACTATCACTTGGATTGACCTGTTTGTGACTCCATATGCTCAAAGCGTATGAGACACCAGGACATGTACATTTTTCAATGTACGAGTTCTCGCAGAGTGTCAACAACCTTTAGATCTAACTCAGTAGATCTTTATTCCTAAAATAAAGGTTGTTACTCCCAAGAATTCTACGAAGAATTTTTAAAGAAAGCCAAGCTTTCACCGATTGTAATATGAGATTATCATTTCCAAGAAATGACATATCATCATTATTTAGGACATCATTGTCAGTGCGCTCCCACTAACCTCCTTATATACACAAGAATCATATTCGTTTTGAATCAAATCATACACCATTATGATTACATCAAAATGATAGTTCCAAGAACCCAATGCTTACTTCAATCCATACATGGATCGAATAACCTGCAAACATTGTTTGCTAGTTTTGGTACTACAAAACCGTCAGGATGTTATAAACATCCTCCAAAGAGGTTTCCATTTAAGGAAAACGATTTTGACGTTCAGTTGCCATATTTCATGAATGAAACATGCAGCATCAGCAAACATTATCCAAATGGATTTATCCATGGCAAAAGGTAAAAGGTTTCGTTGTAATCGACACAATGTTGATAACGATACCTTTTCGCTACAAGTCTAGCTTAGTACGTTGGTATGCTGCCATCCACGTATGTCTTCCTTGAAGACTTATATAGTACCAATAGGCACAATGCCTTGCGGTACAACAACTAGTGTCCAAACATAGTTGATATACATGGAATCCATTTCGGACTCATGGCACTTTGCCATAATAGGGAGTCGTTACCTTGTATCACTTCCTCATATGTAGTCAGTTGGTATTTCTCAAAAGATTGACATCTTTATGAGGTGAGATCAGAAACCTATACCCCAGGTTATTTTCTGACTCTCTCCGACCTACGTGGTTCTTGTGTATTCGAAGATTGTGGTATAATTTCATCCTTGATGAACTGTTTGTGTTCCATTAAGGAATCGGTGCCTTTGAACAGTATTACTCTGATTTTCATCGAGTTTTACTATCCTCCCACTTACCACTGCATTTAGGTATTCCTCTTAAGAAAACCGCATGGTGAGCAACAATTACATTGTTCTCAAGTGACTTGTATAAGTACTATACTTTGGTTTCCCTAGGATAACCAATTACATTAGGCACTTATCCAATTTGGGTTCTAGTTTGGTATCATCCAAACGTATGCTTAGCATTCCCAAATCATCAGGAGTGAGAAAGCCCAGTTTCTTTCCTATTCACATCTAATATGAATTCTGTCTAACAGATTTTCATGGAACCTTATTCAAAATAAGTATTTCACTGTTAATGCTTATCCTTCGAAGGAAAATGGTAGCTCAGAGCGACCATGATTAACCTTATCATGTCCAACAAAATTCGGTTTCTCCGTTCGGACACACCGTCAAACTGACGTTTCCCGGCACCTCCGCCATAAGAATACTATACTCTTTCAAGTATTTGAGAAACTTACTGCTTAAGTATTTTCATCATGGTTAAACAGTGATGATTTTAATACTTTAGCCGATCTGTTTGTATATTTCGTGTCGAAACTCTAAAAGTTTCCGATTCGTGTTTCATAAGAAACACATAACCATAACGTGATGCCATATCCGTAAAGGTCACGAAACATTCATTTCCACATTTAGCTTAGCTAGACATGAGCCCATATACGTCACTATGAACGAGGGCCAACAAATCGATGGCACTTACACTTTTACCATGTAAAAGGTATTTTAGGTACTTTACCTAATAAAATAGATTCGTAGACATCATTTGAATGGAATCAAATCCGTCCTAGTATCCACTCTTCAAAAGTGTGGATATACGAGTCTTGTTTAATGTGTCCCAGACAACACTGCCACAAATAAGTCTTATCTGATCAAATCAGTTTGAGCTATTTGTTCGTCATATTATTTGTTTGAGATTTATTTATATAAATACTGATACCCACATCTAATGTGTTTATCTCAATATCATCTTTATAAAATAAAACACTTTAGTGTTCTAGAATATAAAGGTATACCCGCAACTGGTTAAACCCTGACATGGAGATAATGTTTCTAGTCAAACTAGTTAAATTATAACAATTTCCTAATTTAAGTACACACCTTAAGGGTAGTTCCTAAACTTAGGTATCTACGGTAAAACAGTGACTTTCGTCCCGTTTCTGATTAGATATAGTATCCTGCTCATAGCAGATTCTACACATCAATGCATATTTATGTATCACACTTAGTATTTAAAATCCAATTTTAATACTAGTAGTGAACATATTTATGACAAACATATTTGAAGTCAGAGCCTTGCTCTTCTTCAATTCCTTCATGTCTGCTTTTTCCATACGGTAGTCACACTTCAGTGATCCCATTTGCAACAGTTTAAGTAGACATCTTGGGATATGTCCTTTGTCTTCCTAGAAGACAGTAATGATTTTGCCTTTGCCCTTTTTCTATATCCCAGAAGCCTTTGGCCAAGCCTTGGGTTTCTAGAATATCGAAGTAAGGTGCGCCTTGCGCTACTTGCCTTATTGCAAACTTTGGCTTTATCTCCTTGAGAATAGCCATTAACTCTCCAAGAGTTATTAATTGCAATTTAATACTTCTAAGATCTAAGAATAGATCTATGAAGATCCTTCAATTTCTTCATCATACTTTAAGGATCTAATCCTTAGTTCTGATTAGGAAATTAAGTAGTCATTTTGACAAGTATAATGGATTAAGCACTAAAGTTATCATCACATGAATCTTTTAAAGATCATGCTCTACTATTTGCTTAACTCTGGGATTAGACCTAATATGTTATTTTATCAAATAAAGTAACTTATTAGTTTCCAGTAACATTCTGAAATTTTATTCCCAATTTGAAAATTAAAGTCGTTTAAACACATTTTCCCTAGGGTAATGTTTTAAACATTAATCTTTCAATTTAATCTTGATTCTAATAGTCCAACTATTTAATCAACGATTTCAGGTACAATCTAATGTAATGATTACTATAGTCTAACTATATAACTTATTACAATTTTATTGGTTAAAATCAAATATATATTGATTACTATAATCCAATTATATAATCATTATAAATGATCGGTAAAATCCAAATATATTGATTACTATAATCCAATTATATAATCAACTATGAATGAAGGGTAAAATTCAAATACATATTGATTACTATAATCCAATTATATAATCAACTATAAATGAAGTAGTTTGAATACAGTCCAACTGTTTAATTAAAACAACTATTAAATATTAGTCAAACTAACATTTAATTTATTTGACGAATTATATTTGATTGAGCGCGTATGGCAAGTAATTAAACGAATATTGCAAATTTAATACATGCCTCCCACTATTTTTCGACGAGCCTCTAACCCTCTGTGGAGTACTCGGGAAACCTAGTTTCCTAGTGGGCTAGGATCCCGTTAAATAACACACAACCTTGACTTTGGCCAACAAGCTGTATGATATTTAACTAGGTAGATTTCTAAGATCAATTGGATCTCATCCAATTCCTAGATCCAGTAGGTGGACATCCAAGTCCGAAACATATATCTTATATATGCCAATATATCCAATATATTCCCTAACCTTTTTCCTCTGAATCAACTAAGCCTTGGCTTTGGCAAACCAAACTTAATGATCCCAGTTAAGCAGAACCCATTGACATGGAAAGCTTTGTAATCAATGTCGATGGACAAGAAATGATCTTGACTTTGGCCAACAAATCACGACTTGGACAAGACACCGATATGGAACAAAACTCTCATGATTCAAACACATCCGCAATTGACAAAGGTCTTGACTTTGGCCAACAAACCAATGCCAACTTTGGATCTTGAGTAAGAATCACTCAACGGAAGGAAAAACGCTTAATATGTTGTGAGGGTTTTTCGCGTGCAAATTGGCAACCAATTTATTATCTTTGTTAAGGTCTCATCATCATACACCATTAAACATGCATTCTAAATACATAATAAAGAGCTTATAAATAAATAATAATGATATGCGGATGAATATCTCACAAATTGTTCCTAGAACAAATCACTCCATTTCCTCTCCCCGGCTAGAACTATTCTCACTTCTACCCAATTATATAATACAATAAAGAAACCTCATTTACTTTGAGGGGAATTGGTGAGAAGAGAAATACAATGAGAAATGATATAAAAGGCTGGACACGCAGGTCCAATTTAATAAATTCTAAATTTATTACAATTTCCAAAATTGCCCTCGCCCTTCTAATATCCATCCGATATACATTATTCATACAACACATTCATGTATTCATACAAATCATGTTATTCAATCAATCTAATCCAAATAATTAATCTTTGAATTAATGACCATCCAATGTTCAAACAACGATTTGATTTGCGTGAGTCAAACTCGTTTAAGAATAAATACTCAAAGTAAGTATTCTTAAATTATATTGAACTACAACTTTAAATCCAATTTATTTGTATTCAATACTAATTCCAATTTAATTCCAAATTAAATATCATTTTAATTAAAAGACTTGGATTCCAAATCCAATCTTAATGGGTCTCAAAGGCCCAATAACATCCAATGTCATTTTAATTAAAGTCCAATGGCTTTTAATTATTCTTAAGGCATGGGCTTTGGCCATAATGGGTCAAACCCAAAATGCCAAGGCCCAATAGGAATCACCCTATTGCCTACAAATTAATTTAGGCCCATTAGGCCCAGTTAAATTCTTTAAAGGGCCAAGTGATGTATTTGGACTTTATGGAATTGGTTTTGGGCCCAATTGGATCCAATCCAAAAGTCCAAAACCAAACTTGGTCAAACCAAGCCCATTAAGCCCAAATACGCACTTTTAGCCCAATTCATAATCAAAGGCTTATTAACATAATTATAATATTCCAAATATCACAATTACTTTAATTAAAATGTATTAGCCATGATTAATTAATTAAACTCAATATTTCCAAAATACCAATTAACTTAATTAATCATGCTTAAGTCATCAATTTATGCTCAACATAAATTGAAGCCAAAACACATCATTTCATGCTCAATACAAATTGAATCCAAAACACATCATTTCATGATCAACATGCTCTTTGATTTGAACATAAACTTTATTGACTTTGATTCTAATCCAATCAAACCAACAATCAACATTTAAACATGCATTTAAACACATCATTTCATGTTACAAAAAAAAAAAAACATGCAGTCCACTACACAGTGAATTCGGCCAAGGGAGCATATTTTTAATTCTTTTTTTTTTATCCAATCAATTTATTTCAAATGTAATCATGCATAACTCTAAGTTATCATATTCTAAGCATGCTCAAAGCATCAATTTGAAAGAATCATGTTCAAAACTTAAAAGCCCGAAATTTTAGTCTCATGAACCCTAAAATTTTCATGCTTAAAATTGGCTCTTGATACCATTGTTAGTGTTCCTAGAACATGCCAAAGATCTAATAAGAAAGAAAAGGTGTTCATAAATTCATTATAAGTTGCGGAATTACTTACATTAAATGGATTTGAGCTTTTAAAAAATTTGAGAAGAAGATCTCAAAGATCCTTCCTTTGTTGATTCCAAGCTTTGAGTTGGTTTCCAAAATCCTTCCTTTGTTGATTCCAAGCTTTGAGTTGTGAATGAAGATCTCCAAGATCCAACCTTTGTATTGATTCCAAGCTTTGAGTTGGTTTCCCTATCACCTTAGAAGACTTCTACAAGTGCTAGCTAGTTTGATTTTGCAACAAAATCAAAGAGAAAGGATGAGGAAGTTCACGCCCATTGTTGAGTCAATTAGGGTTTACTTTGTTCCAAGTGTTGTGTTAGAAGTGAGAGAGTTAGGTTTGGTAAAGGGTTTTACCCTTTTCACCCAAACTTGGTAGTTGGGTCTTGGTTTTCCAAAAACCAAAACCATGTAGTTGAAAAGCAAGTGGTTTTGGCATAATTGCCAACTACTTTCTCAACTACTACTTCACACATGTGAAATGGGCCCTACACTCTTTTGAATTCAAAATTCAAAAGAAAGGTCTCTACGAATATTAGCCGCGGCTCGGATCCGTTTAATCCGATTAAACAAACTTCGTCATTAAATAATTAAATCTAATTAATTAAATAACGATGCCTCGTAAATATATTACGAATGTCGTTTACGAATTAATTCTAATTAATTCGTTCGTTCGTATTCAAGTCCAACTTTAATTTCGTAATGAAATCCAATTCATATTAATATATCTGATATATTAATATTAGCCATATGAATAAATTTAAATAGAAAAATCAAATTTAACTATTAAATTTATTTTACCGATTAATTCCAAATTAATCGTGTTCTCTCTCTTCCGAACACATTTAATCCCAGATTAAATAATGCCTCAATTAATCCCAAATTAATTTTCTCTCTCTAAATTAATCCCAGATTAATTCTAGTTTAAGTCAACTGTCATCGGTGAATCTTTGGGAAGCAACCCAAGAGATCCCTGGATATGTTGGCAATAAATACGGTCATCGGAGTATCCGAATACGTGCGTACCTCGTACCACGTGCTTACCGATTTACAAGACATGGTTGGCTTCTAGCAAAACACCGTGCCTACCCAATTCTCCAGAAATATTCTTACTGGAATATATAATCTATGTCAGGCGTAGTATACGTAGTATTGCGTATTGCGATCCAGTATCGAATGTCACGTGCTAGGCCTGGGGCTAGAACTGTGTCTGCCCCGTACGAAGCACATGTCGGATGTCTGGTAACTAGTCTCTATAATCAGACGAACATGACCTAGTCATATCATCCCGATGACTGCAGTACTTAAGAGCACTAGTACCGTATCCTACGTGACATCATCTTCACTATGACTAGAGTGATACTTCCGTCTTGACATCACACCCAATACAATACTATTCTCAATATACCCAGCAGAGGCGTACACAGAACCGGTTAAAGCCCTGGACGACCAAAACTAAAGCATATCGATTGTCGCAAGTATTAGCAATGCAAGTCTCAAGTTAAGACCAAATACATCTACCCTGATTTCGGACTTCCATAGACACATAGTAATACTACCAATGGAATTCCGAGGGGTCTATCCAGAGCGAAGCCGTTTTTCGTACCATCGGTAAAACACAACCTCCTATCACACTTGCATAAGTATCCAATACTTAAATATATGAGAACTATGTCGTTGTGCTCCCACAACGCGCACAAGTGCAATACTAGTCTATTCCACATTATCGATGTCCAGTCTCGATAATACTACAACTAGGAATATTTAATGATTAATCCTTCGAGGACTGATACTGTCTCATATCATCTCAATCCAGGAACTAATCATAGGGATCTCATATCATTTATACATCTAGGTGATCTGATCACAAATGATAAGAGCGCAATCTCTTTGTCACATAGTTAATTTGTACAACAGCACCCTGATCTGTACAAATAGTGACGCTATTGGTCATAACTGTCCAACAACAGCTTCCTTTGTATCTTCTGAAGCTGCAATATATTCTGCCTCTGTAGTGGAATCGGCTGTTGACCCCTGTTTGGAACTCTTCCATCAAACTGCACCACCGTTAAGGGTAAACACGAATCCTAATGTAGACATTCTATCATCAGGATCCGATTGGAAATCGAAATCCGTGTACCCATTAACTTGCAGTTTGTTTCCTCCATAATTTATAAACTTATCCTTGGTACCTTTAAGATACTTGAGGATATGTTTAATGGCCATCCAATGGTCATTTCCTGGATTTGACTGATATCTGCTCGTCACACTAACTGCGAAGCTGATATCAGGCCTAGTACATAACATAGCATACATGATACTGCCCAAACACGAAGCATAAGGTTGATTAGACATTCTAATCTTCTCATCTTCTGTTTTCGGACACATCTTCTTCGAAAGTTGTAAGCCATGTCTGAACGGTATGTTTGTTGTCTTACAGTTAACAAAATTATACCGTTCTAAGATCTTATCTATGTACATTGATTGGGATAATCCAATCAGCTTCCTTTCTCTATCTCTATAGAGTTTTATGCCCAAGACATAAGAAGCTTCTCCCAGGTCTTTCATGGAGAAATTCTTACAGAGGTAAGCTTTGACGCCTTGCATCATCCCAATATCATTCCCAATGATAAGGATGTCATCAACATAGAGAATTAAAAATACCACCATACTCCCACTAGCCTTCTGATACACACATGATTCTTCCGAATTCTTGAGAAAACCAGACAATTTGATTATCTCATCGAATCGAAGATTCCAACTTCATGAAGCATGTTTAAGTCCATAAATGGACTTCTTCAGTTTACATACCATGCCCGAGTTCTCGCTGGATGCAAAACCTTCCGGTTGTTCCATATAGATTTCTTCATCAAGAAATCCATTTAGAAAAGCCGTTTTGACATCCATTTGCCAAATCTCGTAATCATGATATGCGACAATTGAAAATAAAATCATGATGGACTTTAGTATGGCAACTAGAGAAAAAGTTTCATCGTAGTCGACTCCAGGTCGCTGCGAGTAACCTTTAGCTACCAGTCAGGCCTTAAAGGTTTCAACCTTTCCATCGGGCCCTCGCTTCCTTTTGTATATCCATTTACAACCGATATGAACAATTCCTTCGGGAAGCAGAACCAAGTTCCAAACTTGATTCTCATACATTGAGTCCATCTTGGATTTCATGGCATCTTGCCACTTCACGGAGTCGATGTCCAACATAGATTCTCTATAGGTAAAAGGGTCAGTCTCTTCTAATAAGAGAACATCGAGACTCTTTTCTTGTATCAAATACAAGCGTTCAGGAGGTCTAGATACCCTTTGTGACCTACGGAGTGTATGTGTTGAAGGTTCTCCATCTTCTTGAACTACAGGTTCCTCCATTAGTTCGTTGGTTCCAGGTTGTACTTCATCAAGTTCAACCTGTCTGTGATCACCATCTTCAGCCAAAAATTCTATTTCTAGAAATTTTACGAAGCGAGCTACGAACACATTTCGATGCTCGATATCATAGAACAAATATCCTTTCGTATTTGAAGGATATCCAACAAACCTAAACTTCTGCCCTCGAGGCAAAAACTTATCTTGCTGAGCCATCCTGACATAAGCAGGACACCCCCAAATCTTAATATAACTAAGATTTGGTTTCCTACCGGTCCATATCTCATACGGAGTCGTAGGAACAACCTTGGAAGAAATCTTGTTCAAAAGATGTGCAGCAGTTAAAAGAGAATATCCAATAAATAATAGGGTAAATCTGTATAACTCAACATCGATCGGACCATATCTAATAAAGTCTGATTTCTCCTCTCAGATACTCCATTATGTTGCGGAGTATCGGGAGGAGTATATTGAACGAGAATCCCATTCTCCTTTAAATAATCAGTGAACTCTTTACTCATATATTCACCGCCTCGATCAGATCGAAGGCATTTAATATATTGACCAGTTTGTTTCTCAATTCAAAGATTTTTTCGATTTATGTCTCATCAAATAGATAACTGTACCGTGACAGATCATCGGTAAAGTTGACGAAGTAAGAAAAGTCATTGTGAGCAGTTGACTTAAGGGACCACATACATCAGAATGTACGAGTTCCAACAAGTCAGAGGCTCGGTGTCTAACACCTGAAAATAGGGCTTTGGTCATTTTACCCCGAATATAAGATTCGTAAGTTGAATAAGGTTCAATGGTGAGATCATGTATCAAACCATTCTTAACCAATTGGGTTAGGCGTTTCACGCCTATATGACCCAACCTCATGTGCCAGAGTTCAGTATTATTTATATCATATTGCTTACGTTTATTTATTCCAGTATTAAAGATATCTTGTGAGGTACGCAATATGTAATGACCATGCTCATTTGGACAACAAATGATCTGAATATTACAATTATCATATAAATACAAAGAACGATTCTTAATATTTACATTATAACCTTCAGTATCTAATACAAAAATGGACATAATATTCGCCACACATCCTAGCACAAAATAGCAGTCATGCAACAAAAGTCTCCCACTAAGTAAGGGAATCTCACATAAGCCCACTGCAACTGCATCCAGAGAGTCGCCACTCCCGAACCGCTACTGCATCTCCCCAGATTTCAGTCATCTACTTCCCGTCAGCACCTGCAACGTATTGCAAATGTGAATAGGACAAGCAGAATCCAAAATCCAATTTGATGTAATAGTTTCACAAGCTAAAAAGATATCAATAAAAGGAAAAATAAAAGTATCTGATGTGGATGCTCTTTCCTTCCTGAGTTGCGCAAGATAGTATGGGAAGTTACGTTTCCAGTGCCTGACTTTCTGGCAGTGGTGGCACTTGTCTTCAGAAGCTCTCTTGGGCTTCGTCGTCTTACCTTGCGGAGGAATATTGAAACCCTTCTTATTCTTTCCTTTAAACTTCTTCCCCTTTGACTTGGATTGGGAAGAAGCGGAAAGTGAAGTGGGTTTCGGAAGGCGAGTCGGAACTCCCTTCCTTAAATCTTCCTCTGCTGTGAGAAGCATCCTATGCAACTCATGGTAAGTACAGTGAATCCCATTCATGTTGAAGTACATGACGAATTGGCGATATGAAGCCGGGAGTGAACCGAGAATGACACTACGACCAAGAGTCTCATTCAGAGGGAAATCATGTCGCCTCAACTGCTCGATCAAATCGATCAAGTGAAGCACATGCGGGCTCACAACCTACCCCTCATCAAGTTTAGAATGGAACAATTCCATCGAAACTTTATGAACAACGACTTGTTCCTGGTTCATGAACGATTCACGAAGTTGTGTCATCATGCTATATGCATCGTGCATCTCCCAATAAGTCTTCTTAAGCTCAGAAGAAAGTGAACTCAAGATGAATGATTTAACCTTTAAATCATCATCCTTCCATTGCTGGAAAGTCTCACATTCTTCAGGTAATGCATCGGGTGATATAGCAAGCGGTAATGGACCATCCAAAATATACCCCAGTTTCCCAGAATCGAGGACAATCCTCAAGTCCATATACCAATCTGCAAAGTTTTATGAACCTTTCAATTTTTTCGTATCAAGCATAAGTGCAAAAGGATTGGTGGAGGTGCCGCCATCGCAAATCTATCAAATAGACAGCGAAACAACGTTAGTAAATAAGCAGAAAAAATATTATAACAGTTTCATAATATATCATAAAGCATTAACTAGATCATGGATTTTTAATCTAAAAATGCCCCTCCCACTATTTCATGCAATACTGTAATCCCCAAACAGAATACAAAACATGCGATAATCAAATCATAACATAATAGTGAAAGGTGGACCCCATGAATATATTTCAGCTCACAGTTTTGGCACGTTCTCGCCTACGTATATTCATTTAGGTAGACAACAGATTGTCGATCACTCAATAGTGACTCTTGGGTTTTCGGTCCTGGTCGTTTCTCGTTGTGACATCTTTGGCACGTTCACAAAGAGGCGTACCAAGGTCAAACTTGTCAATGATGAATTCAAGATACTTACGTAACCCTGACAGCTTTGGCACGTTCAGGATTGCGCTTTCGCTTGAATTCACCTAATATCAAATATATCTGGTACAGATAAATTTCTATCGGCCATATCCTCACAGCATTGGCATGTTCTCGGATATAGTCGTATAAAATTTACCGATAAGCAGTATTGACAAGACAGACCAATTAATATATATCAAATACATATTAAATTATAAACCGTATTTTAAATAGGGATTTTCCACTAAAGATGTATTTATTTATTTAATCAAATTAAATAAGTATAAGTATGGATTAAAGTCAAGATTAAAGTCAATATAGAATTTTAAAGGCTTTATCATATATCGGGGTTCCAGAATCAGACTCGCTCCGATACCATTTTTGTTGGGGTTTTATTGGGAATTACAAGGTTAGAGCAGCGGAACGCAGAAAATCGATTTCTCCGATTTCAAAAAATTTTCTTGAAACAATTAAATAAACTTATTTATTTAATTAACCAATACTTAAATTATGAAATTATAACCCAAGAAATCATATTTCTTTTAATTACAAAATTACCCCAAACTTTTGCAAATTAATTATTTTGGTTTTAAATATGTCAATTACATATTTAATTAATTCCAAATTAACCTAAAAATAAATTTTTCAAGTTTTGCAACAAAACCAGAATATTTTCCAGAATTGTACCAACAGCCCAGTTTTTTCTGGAATTTGCGAACAAAATGCTCAAAACACATCAATATAAAATCCAATTAATCCCAAATTTTACATGCATCAATTATACATCAAATTAAAGCTTATTTATGAAAAACCCCAAATTTTGAGTAGGTTTAGAACCCTAATTTCACAAATCACTCAAATTGGTAATTTACAACTAAATTACTAAAATTCAACAATTTAATCTTCAAATTACTACACCAATTAATTCTCACTAGGGGTGTTCACATGTCGGGTCGGTCGGGTTTTTTTTAATTTTTAATGACCCGATCGGGTCGGGTCAATCAGGTCAGTTGATCCGAAACCCAAAAATTAAGTGCATGACTCGCGCGGGTCGGGTCAAAACGGGTCGGCCCAAAAAACTGCGGGTCGGGTCGGGTCAATCTAATATGTAGTGAATATAATATATATTCTTTTGATCAAAATCTTACAAGAAGCGTACGTAGCTGAAATGGCAAAAGCTTTGAATAACATGCTGGGAATCTTAGGTTCGATTCCCAGCGCCTGCAGCCAATTTCTTTTTGATGAAAGAAATAAAAATTCGAAATTGATGAAAGAAATAAAAATTCGAAATTGTAGATGATAAGATTTGAACTTGGAACCTCTTGAACACTAAGTACACACTTTGCCACTCCATCAACAATAACTTCTTGGTAAAATCGTATCATATATATATATATATATATCATTTACTTCGGGTCGGGTCGGGTCCAACCCGACTTTTCTGAACTAAACCCGTGACCCGAAATATCCTGAAAATGAATTTTAAAATTGCTAAACCCGACCGGGTCGGGTCGGGTCATTGCGGGTCGACCCGACCCAATAAACACCCCTAATTCTCACCGTCATGACATTAATCAAGAACAATTCTAGGCTAATTATGAATGGCTAATTAACTCTAGAATAGCAACTATAATTTTCCAATTAATTTATTAAGCTTAATTACATTAATAAGCAAATAAATTAATTCTACATGCTTAAAAACATCCAACATGCATCCAACAATTTTAATTAGAAAATAAAAGAATAGAGGCATGTTCTTAACAACACAATTGAAGCTAAGAATATTTGAAACATTTTTCATGTAGGAAGAAATTTGAAAAGAACTTACAAAAATCAAGTATTTTGCCATTGTTTTCCTTTATTTTATTTTCTTCACCAAAATGCTCTCAATTCTTTATTTTCTAATTTTTGTTGATGTCTCGTGAATGAGCAAGAATTGATCAAAACCAATTTTTGTTCACCCTTGCCGATTTTTTCAACAATAAAGTAAACAATTACTTTAATTTTTGTATCAATATAATTGGTACAAATTTTGCCTATAATAAATCATCACTTTAACTTTAATGAAGTTGCAAAATGTGTTCCAATTTTATCAAGCCATTTTTCACTTTAATCATGACTTAAGATATTTATTTTATAAATTAATTTAATTATTTAACAATAAATAATTAATTAATAAATATAAATATCTTAAATATATGTATTATATTTACATTAAATATCTCAAATACATATTTTAATGATATAAGTCAAATATCACAATTTGATATTTTATTAATGTGATTTAATAAAATCAAGTATTAAATAAAATACACATCAATATTGGAAATGACCGATAGGTCCCGATTGCATGTATTTTTCGTTTAACCATTAAACGAGTTATAAATAATCAGTATTATTCATAATAGTTGCCCTAGTGCTCTACGAGTAAATTTCATTAGTGAGACTCTCTAGATTCAGGCATATCCGTCACGAAATCAAATTACGTATCCATAATTCACCCACCCGTAAATTATGACGAACACGGATAAACTCACTGAATTATACAGGTCGAGGTTACTGCATACGTATAATCCCTCTGTCACAGGTACCCGGATTAATCCAGAGATATAGATACAAACGTCAAATCTCTATAGATATAATCACGTCGCCGTTTCTTTTAGCAATCCCTCAAAAAACACATAGAACTAATTTCTACAATGTACCACGGGCCCATGGATTTAACAGATTGCTAATACGATATTGAATACCTATACTCTGTACACAGAGGTGACAGATCCTATCTTGATACACAAAGGATATCCTGAGCATCAGTCCACACCCAACGAACAGGCGTAGGTCTGATCTAAATAGATCGGTGACGTGACTGCCATCTAAGTGTGGAGGATAACTCAGATATCCACAGTGGTATCTCAAGTCAAAGAATCACTATGCTCACTCAACCCGAGAAGATTCTTATTGACGTTGGTGTACCATCCATTAAGAATATACGGTGAGTCATTCAATGTTCATCCGCTATAAACACCTACACGTCTATACGAGTCTCCAAGACTCATGGTTCACTGAGAAACCATCGGAATCCAAGATTCCGATATACGACATGTACCAGTCTCTACAGGTTTACTTTACTGACCAAGTTGTGTAAACCTTGACCGGGAACTTTCTAAGAATGACAACGTCATGGTACAACTCATTGTCAGTTGCGACGCTTTTGCAACTGTATCATAACTAATCATTCAAAGGTCGGTTACGTCTTTATCGTATAAAATAAGAAGTTTTATAAAAGAAACTGTTCATTTTATTCATAATAAAATGTTACATTAGTATTTACATAGAAATACATAATAAAATTGGCGCTCGGAGCACCAACCCTAACAATATTTTCCGCTCATCAATTAATATCATGAATCAACCATACATCTCAACATACAATTTATACATAGTACATACTTAAAACATACTACCATCTTACTCATCCAATCTGAACTAGACATAACTGAACTTTCATATCAAAGAGAATTATCTCCACCAAATAAGGAAACCAACTGTAGAGGGTTCAAATTCTGAAATCACACTATAACAAAATAACAACTGCATCTAGCCTCGTAGGGCAATTTATATGCAAAAGCTAGAATTTCTATATCTGAAATCGTAAAACTCTAAAAGAAACTCTGAAAACTATATAGGTTTCTAAAACAAGAAATCCCATATGTTAGAAAATATCCAGGCCAGCTGGGAGTAAAACCGAATACAAAACATGTGATAAGTAGGGTAAAAAAACTCTACATGAAATTCCAATTTGGTAATCTGTTGAAAATAAATTCTTTTATAAAAGTAAACTGTTATGCATAGGGGTGGGCAAAAAACCGACCGAACCGTAAACCAACCAAACCGAACCGAATTTACGGTTTTTTTTCTAACGGTTTGGTTTGCGGTTCGGATTGGCCCACCCCAAACTGTTTACGGTTCGATTCAGATGCTAAACCGAACCACACCTGTTAAACCGGACCGAACCGTTATAATTAAAAAATTATATATTTTTATAAAAAGATTTGCATTTTTCTTTTAATTTTACTTTATGTTTTTTTTATTAGTACGTTAATACTTTTATTTTTTAATTTTTTGTTAATATATTTTTTTGTTAATACTTTTATTCTTAAATTTTTTTGTTAATAATTTTATTCTTAAATTTTTTATTTTATGGTTTATTCTTGAAAGTAAGCTGTTGGATTTGTCCCTTAATTAGAATGATGGTAGCATCATTATTCGAGGTAATTTTAAAAAATACAAGAATTAAGTGTGCCTCATTTTTCAATCATCTATTGAGTGCATGTGTTCTTTGGAGTCACAGCTTACACCGTAGCACTTCATATTATTTGTTCGCCAGACTAGTTTTTTTTTTGTCTTCACTTAAGTGGATGAATTTTTTTAAGTAGAATAATTCGTAAACCGAACCGAACCAATCCGTAAACCGCTGGTTTAAAAAAAAATTCAATCCAAACCAAACTGTTATTTAATGGTTTGGTTTGAGAAGTAAAAAATTGAACCGTAAAATATGGTTTGGTTCGGTTTTTAACAAAAACTGAACCAAACCGAACCGCGCCCACCCCTAGTTATGCACAAGGATTAACATGAAAATCCCCATACAACAGATAATTTCAATTCCAAATCAATAGATTCTATAACTAGTGAAATCAAAACTTTTGTACTCTATAAACCTGTAAAACTCTTGTATAAACTTTTGAATTTTTATAGTTAGAAATCACATAAAACTTTCTAAATCCTTTTATCTGAAAATTTTAAAATTCATTATAATAACTTGGAGATTATTGGCAATACGTATCGCCGTCCCTCTAAGCACATATCTAAAATCTTATGAGTTTCTCTTAAAACTGTTTATCTTGAAAACTCATTTATAAACAATCATTTTGGAAACCATGTCTTTGAGTATCTGTAGAAAACCTGATGCACGGGGGCATTACGTATTGTCGTCCCCCCATATGCTTAACCAGTGGTCTTGGGGCATTACGTATCGCCGTCCTCCAAGCCATTGTCTAAAGCCAGGTGTGCTTATCCATGCCATTAAAATGTTACGTTTCGCCGTCCCCCAATACATGCCACTTTCTACGATCTAGGGGCATTAAGTATCGCTGTCCCCCAGGTCACTGAAACCAGTATCTAAGGGTGTTACGTATCACTGTCCCCTTAGTCTTACTCTACATGTGCACATGTCATATCCGTCAATTCCATATATGTACCAAGTTACAATTGATGTGGGTTTTCCCTCATGCCTCCAAAAACCATACAATCATGCTTTAAAAGTCATAGCTTTCTAAAACATTTCTCAAATCATTCTTATTTAAAAACAATTGGAAATAAATTTTGCTAACGCCTAATGTGCTGAAAAGTAAGTCTTTAATTAAATCAATTAAGTAAAATCAACTTTGAAAAGAATGGTCCAATCACTGTAACTAGGATCCAGGGGCCCCTGGTCATGGATCTGTATCTGTCAATGTGCATTATGTCTCCCTCTAGGAATGTAAAATGCATATGCACCATCATAGGAACCATATGATCATGTAAGTCATGCGATGCAATGCAATTCCATTATCCATATACACAACAGCAAAGTCAACCACATTCAATTACGAGCTGGTGACATCTCACTCATCCAATACATATAAAGTGGGCTCGTACCCCATTGCAACAAACGTATCCATATGAAAAATGCTCGCATGTGTCATCAAACATATCAACACATTTCATACAAGTGGATCCACACACAGACCAAAACTAAATTGAAGTCTGGAAAACTGATGTGTGGTAAATCTATCAATATTTCCCACTCATTTGACCTAATATTTTGGTATATTTTCTTAAGTTTTGTGAATATTTTGATGTGTTTTGTGTTATTTTCTAGATAAATAAAGTTTCAAGACATTCTGGAGGTGATTTGGGGCCAAAAGAGTGAAAAAGAACACAAAAGGGCATTTTGGTCATTCTACGGGTCGCGAAGCGCAGGCGGCACCGGAGAACAATGTCAGAATCTGAGTAGTTTGATTTTTCTAACCTGCAACTAACTTTGCTAACGTGCGTTGATCTACTAACATGCGCCGTGCCACGTGTCATCATCCTATGGTGCCGAAAATCGTCATCGCCACGTGTCGACACATGTCATCCTGCGTGTCAGCCATGTCATCATCCACGTCAGCAGAAGACTGAGTCAACGTGCCATGTCACCGCCACGTCATCATCGGCCAATCACGAAGTGCCACGTGTCACAATCCTACGGTGCCGAAAATCATTATCGCCACGTCATCGCCACGTCAGCTTAATCATTGAGTTGCCAGCCGCCTTGCCACGTTTCATCTTATAACCTTTTTACCAATTGCCATGTGGCTGATAAGAATCTGAAACGGACCAATTAAAAGCTGACATGTCAGCGCATCACGACGCAAGATGAAATGTGCGCGTCCTGACACGTGGGGCTTATTGACGCCTATAAATAGAGCTCAAAATTTCAGTTTCAGATGTACCTTCCTCTCTGAATTCTTTGAGGTAAATAGAGAGTTTTCTATCTAGTTTATTTTAATTTCAGTTTTGTAAATAATTTTAATTACGTTCTGTAATAGTAATAGTAATTTACTTTCTTTACTTTTACAGTTTATACTATTCAACCATGAGGAGGTAACTTACCCCTGCTAGGGTGAATGGTAATTCTTTTACTATTGCCATTTAGATTAATCTCCTTTAATTAAAATATATTCACTATTTAAAATTTGACTTAATGAGGATCCCGCTATATCGTCCGGTTGGTAATCATTTATAAACTGGTTTTAATCTGACTAAGCAAGGATACCGCCAGATTGTTCGGTTGGTAATTTAACTTTCTTACCGCCTATATGGCAGGTTTATTGACAAATTTTGATAGCGCCTACATGGCTGGTCAGACTTAATTTGACTTAATCAGGTTACCGACTATATGGCTGGTTGGTAAAATAATCACAAGTTAATATATTACATTAAGGGAGATATCTAAATAGTAAATAGTAAAAGTTGATCCTTTTACCTTAGCATTTTATTTTATTGTAATTTACTTTTCAGCTTTTACTTTACCGCAATTAGTTTTTAGCATTTTTACTTTATGTCTTTTACTTTTAAGTTTTTACTAGTCCTAGTTATGTGTCGTAACTAAGTTAGTTAACTGGGGTTGTGATGAATTTTAATATCACTGTTTATAAGAGGTTATTTTATAGTTTGGATAATTTAAATGTTTACTTATTAAGTCTTAAGCTTAATGCGTCTTGTTAATTGGCCACTAATAAGATTGATCTGGTAAATCTAAAATAAACTTGACAAAGGAATTTTAGGTTTCAACCTTAGACTTAATAGTCAACGATCTTCATTGAGGATAGATAACCCTTTAATAGATTTCCTTACAGGATAGACATATACCTGTCGGGTGGGGGTAGCCATAATTGGAACTTAATCTTAATGAATCCAGGTAATTTGGTTGACATAGATATATGGTTCAATTGGGTTATACTGGGTATTTGCATCTGACCATCGATAGAGGCTTTCGCATAATTTTGTGTTCCAGGATAGTAAACAAATTTATTACACAAACATGAAATAACCACTTCATCTTTTAAAAGATATTAGAAAGATTCACAACCCTAGATAGTTTCCTAATATTGAATTTTCTTAAACCACTTTCGTGCAATTTTATTTACTTGTTTTTAAATTTAAAATCATCACCATTTCAAATCAATCAATCAACCTGTTAGATACTAGTAATCATTTGACCTCATAAAATTAATAGATTAGGTATTAAGTCCTCGTGGGATCGATATTTTTTATACTACTTGAATAATACGTGCGCTTGCGTTATACACGTGTGAAAGTACCGGTCAAGTTTTTGGCGCCGTTTCCGGGGATTTATTTATCTTTCACTATTAGTTTTGAGGTTAGATATGTTACTTGTATCTAATTTCTTTTTACTTAGTGTTTTTGTTTTCTTGTGTTTCAGGTTCTCAGAAACTACATGAGACGAACCAGAAGCTTTGAACTCCGACCGCTTAACCCAGAGATTGAAAGAACCATCAGACAGTTGAGTAGGGAAAGGCGTGAAGGCCAAGAAGCTTTAGTCAACATGGAACCTGAACCTTTGGAGGTTGCACCACCAATACCCATTCGAGATAGAACCATTCCAGTGGTCGACGACTTCATTTCCTGTATTGTACTTCCTCATTTACCAGCAAATGCGTGTGACATCAAATCATGCATTCAGATGATTCAACAGTCACTACAGTTTGGGGGAAAAGCAACTGAAGTTCCTAATACCCACATCAGCAACTTTCTGGAAGTTTGCGGCACTTTCAATTACAATAGAGAAGCTGAAGAAGCAATAAGACTGCGAGTTTTTCCATAATCCTTAAAGGACAGAGCTAAAGCTTGGCTACATTCACTACCAGCAGGTTCCATCACAACTTGGAATACTTTAGCCACCAAATTTCTTGCAAAGTACTTTCCACCAGCCATAACTGGAAAGCTAAGGAATGACATCACATCCTTTATACAACAAGACTCGGAAACTCTCTATGAATCTTGGGAAAGGTACAAAGATTTGCTCCGGAAATGTCCTCACCATGAGATTCCAAAATGGCTTCAAGTCTAAACTTTCTATAATGGACTTTCTAGACTGATGAGAATCACAATCGATGCTGCTATTTGAGGAGCTTTGAAGGCAAAATGAGAAGATCAAGCCTGGGACCTAATCGAAGAAATGGCCAACAACAATTCCTTGTGGCAATAGAAAGGAGAATGATCCAAAAAATTGCAGGAATTTATGAAAGTGCAGCCAATACAGCAGTCAACGCCAAGCTGGATCATATACGTAAATTTATAGAGACTTTTACCACTGGATCCACAAGTTCACAATATGGAGGAGCACCATAACCAAACCAACTTGAAGAAACGGTGAATTATGTCAACAATTTCAACAGACAGGGGAATAATCAATATTCCAACACCTACAACCCAAGGTGGAGGAATCATCCAAATTTTTCATGGAGCGACAATTCAGGGCAAAAGAACTATCCACCACCTGGATTCCAGCAACAGAACAAAGGCCATGAGCAGGCAAATGAACCAGGAATAGAAGAAGTGATGGCTCAGTTAAAAAAGTACGATGCTATATTTCAAAGCCAATATGCTTCCATCAAAGCATTGGAGAATCAAATTGGACAACTGGCCAATGCTCAGAGTTACAGACTGCCAGGGAATCTTCCCAGTTACACAAAGCCAAATCCAAGGAACATAGGGACGGAGCAGTGTCATGCCATCATGTTAAAAAGCGGTACTGAAATCAACAAAGATGTTGGAGCCAAAACAACTGCTAAGGAAGTTCCAAAAGAAACAAAGCAACAAATGGAGGAAAAAAAAAGCAAAGGAAAAAGAACAGATCACCCCACCTCCACCTTTTCCTCGGCGTCTTAAGAAAAACAAACTGGACAAGTAGTTTGCTCGTTTCCTGAAGGTGTTCAAAAAGCTGCACATCAACATTCCATTTTCCGAAGCCTTGGAACAAATGCCCAGCTATGTAAAATTCATGAAAGATATTCTTTCACGAAAATGGAGATTGGGAGATTACGAGACAGTAGCATTGACAGAAGAATACAGCGCCATCATTTAGAGGAAGCTTCCCCTAAAATTGAAAGATCCTGGCAGTTTCACATTTCCCTGCATCATAGGAGAACATAACTTTGGTTGGGCTTTATGTGATTTAGGCGCAAGTGTTAACTTGGTGCCTTTTTCAATTTTCAGGAAATTGCAGATTGGAGAAACAATGCCCACTTGAGTCTCTCTACAACTTGCTAATAGAACGCTCGTATTTCCAAGAGGCGTAGTTGATGATGTGCTGGTCAAGGTTGACAAATTTATTTTCCCAGCATATTTTATTGTCCTTAATATGGAGGAAGACGTAGACGTGCCAATCATCATTGGGAGACCGTTCTTGGCTACAGGTTGAACCATTATTGATGTACAAAAAGGAGAATTAACCATGAGGGTACATGACCAAGAAGTAACATTCAATGTTTTCAAGGCCATGAATTTCCCAAATGATGAAAAGAATGAGGAATGTTTCAGACTTGATGTAATACATAGTACCATCCAGAATTCGGATGAAAGGAAAAGTTCTACTGACCAACTTAAAGCATGCCAACTGCCTGTGGAGCGTGAAGATAAAGCGTCTTGTGCATTAAAGACACAGATTCTTACACTACAAGCAACATAAGAGAAACAGTTCCACCAGCTCAACGAATTGGAGGAATTTCACATACAGCATTTTTAGAATGCCAAATTGTACAAAAAAATGGCCAAGAAGAGACATGATGAGATGTTAGTGCGCATATAACTGGAACCAGGGCAGAAAGTACTGTTAAACAAATCAAGGGTGAAATTCTTCCCATGGAAGCCAAAATCACGGTGGTCAAGTCCATTCCTAATCACCAAGGTTTTATCAGATAAAGCCATTGAGATACATGATCATAAATCCAACAAAACATTCAAGGTTATAAACAAGCGAGTCAAGCTCTACTGGGGAGAATCATTTGAGCGACAAAAAGAAAGTGTCATACTTTCAGATCCAGCCTAACGTTCGAGAATGCACGTCTAGCTGACGACGTTAAACTTAGCGCTAGCAGGGAGGCAACCCATGCAATTTGTGTATATATTGTGATCTTGTGTGTTTTATTTTTGCAGGTAAAGTCATTTCACGATGGAAGAAGCTCTCGCAAATCTTCGCAAGCAATTTCCTTCTCTCCCTCAAAAATCTCTTATGAAAGTTTACAAAGCTCGCCTGGAACGGATGAGATTACTAATGATCCATGGTGTTCCTAATGACATTCGTTTGGTAATTGAAGCAAGGGTCCGATTGGCAGGTGAGTCTTCTGACTCTTTTATTTCACATCTGTCTGGTTTTGGAAGAAGCACCTATGCAAAGAAACGTAGAGCTAAGCAAATGGGTGTTTGTTATAAATGTGCACGTTGGAATTACAATACTCATTGTCGTTCTTTAGGAATGGTGTCTGATAACCACGAAGATACGATTAAATTCATTAGGGATGGATTCAGTAATAAGTCTTTAGATGATATATCTTCGACTCTTGAGACGCATCTCAGTGGATATGTTCACAATTTCAAAAAGAAAGACAACAGTTAAGTCTCAGGAATCTGACTCAAAAAGACCATATTTGCCAATTTATAAGAAAATTGGATGGGAAGCTTGTCCCTGACGCATAGACGTCAATCAAGCCACTACATTTTTTGTACATATTATATCTCTTTGTCTTTTCCTAATAATTGTAATTTGTTTTGTTGTTTTCTTTTATTTTCTCCGACAGGATCCATACATTTTTTACTATCACGATTTATTTTACTGTTAACTAATAATTGTCATTTGGCAGGTACTAGTGCTATTATTTTATTCACCCTTTTCAGGTATTATAAATTCAACTCATCATTGCACTTTTGAATACATCCAGAGTAAAACATGGAAGCCACTTCAAGAAGACGAGTTGAGAACATCTGTGTGTTTTGCGGTACTAGTGTTGGTGTTAAACCACAATATGTAGAAGCAACACATGAATTGGGTCGAGTATTAGCTCCAAGGAATATGCACTTAATATATGGCGGTGGCAATCTTGGACTAATGTGGATCGTTTCAAAGGCTGTACAGGAAGGAGGCAGTCACGTTTTGGGAATCATCCCAAAACCCTTGGCAGAAGAAAATCTTATTGGACCATCAAACAGAGAGAAAATGATCGTGCCAGGTATGTCTGAACGATTGGTAGAAATGATTAACTGTGCTGATGCTTTTATTGCTTTGCCAGGTGGCTTGGGTATATTGGAGGAAATTTTTACAGTGTTATCTTAGGTGAACCTGAACATACACCAAAAACTGCTTGGACTGTACAACATTGAAGGATTTTATGATTTTCTTTGTGTGTTTCTTGATGATGCCCGGAGAAATGGGTTCGTGTCAAAACCTTTAAAAGAACTCATCTTCACTGCCAGAACTGCTCCGGATTTAATTGACCAAATCTTAGCCTATGAACCACAAATTGACCCTATCCTTTCCAAGATGAATTGGTCTGAGGATGATCGTGGTAAGAGGCGTCGGATTAATCTGGATCTTAACAATTAACTTTTCGTGTAGAATTTCAGTTAACCAGGTACTATCTTCTAAACTCTTATTCTACTGTTTAAAAGATTGAGGACAATGTCTCATTTAGGTTTGGGGGAGGGAATTAGTTGATCAGTATCTTGTTTTTAGTTGTGTGTTGTTTTTATTTTTAGTCCAAAATTTTTCGAAAAATACAAAAAAAAATTATGAAAAATTTCAAAAATTACAAAAATATTTTGAGTTTTTGTGTTTTTATTTTGACTAAAAAGGTGTGAAATTGGTAAGAGATAGCTGTGTGTAAGGAGTTTCCACTCTTGAGACGTATTTAAACCTATTTTTGGAACAAGTTAATTTTTGTTTATTTCCTTTTGAATTATTTAATTTGTAAATTCTCCATAAAATTGACTAAAATGGATCTCCATATGCTCAGTTGGCAGGTATTATCAACATGCATGGTAACATACAAACATGAGCTATAATTGAATAGTTTGTAATATTTCGTGCTCTAGTTTAATTGGAGGAAGCATCTATGAAAATCATTGGAGTAAAAAAAAAACGTCTGAGATCCGAGTTATTAAGTCCGTAGGGGTGTTTTAACACTTAGTGCCCTAAAACCAACTGGTTTGGGAGTCACTGGCCCAAATCTTGCTATATGGATCAAATATGCTACAAAAATATATATATCTGAAGTCTGAGTAATTGAGTCCGTAGGGGTGTCTTAACACCTGGTGCCCTAAAGCCAACTGGTTTGGGATCCACCGACCCAACACTCGCTACATAGATGAAAGATATTGTATATAAATAAAAAAAATTCAAAAAAATCAAATAAAAAATCAGAAAAATTATTCCATTGCTACAAAAAGGTGTGAATTCTGATAAAACTTTAGGACAAAAATATTACTCTCTTATCAACTGCACTTGTGACTGTTGTGGGAAAAAATGAGTTGATTAATATTTTGTTGGCTATGCATATGGAGAATGGTAAATATAATCGAAGAATTTACTTATTCAGTAATTTAGAAAGAAAGAAAATAACTAGTGACTAGGAGTAGAAGTTTCACCTGATTAGTCACTAACTTCTTTATTCTCATTTCTCTTGTCTTTTTGCTTTTGTGTGCATTAGTTTTACTATCTTTTTACTTTTGTAAAATATTTATGGGTATCATTGTTGTAAACCCTCACGAGACTACAACTCGTCCACTGGGGACACATAGGGGTTTAAAGGCTTGTTGCATACGCTAAATGCAACCGTGATCCCTACGAAAGTGGCTTATTTCATATTTTGCTCGAGGACTAGTAAAATATTAGGTTTGGGGGTGTGATGAGTGGTAAATCTATCACTATTTCCCACTAATTTGACCTAATATTTTGTATAGGTTCTTGAGTTTTGTGAATATTTTGATTTGTTTTGTGTTATTTTGTAGATAAATAAAGTTTCGGGACATTCTGGAGGTGATTTGGGGCCAAAAACAGTGAAAAAGAACACAAAAGGGCATTTTGGTCATTTCACACGTTGCGACACGCAAGCTGCGTCGCGACGCCAAAGGTGCGCCGATCCATGCTAATGTGCACCGGGGACACATGTCAGAATCTGAGAAGTTTGACTTTACTGACGTGCACCGGACTTTGCTAACGTGCACTGAGCCACGAGTCAACATCACAACCGATCTGCTAACGTGCGTCGTGCCACGTGTCATCATCCTATGGTGCGGACAATCACCATCGCCATATGTCGACATGTGGCATCTCGCGTGTCAGCCACGTTATCATCCACGTCAGCAGAAGACCGAGTCAACGTGCCACGTCACCGCCACATCATCATCAGCCAATCACGAAGTGCCACGTGTTGCAATCCGACAGTGCCGACAATCACTATCGCCACGTCATCGCCATATCAGCATAATCATTGAGTTTCCAGCCGCCTTGCCATGTGTCACCTTATCACCTTATCCGTAATTGCCACGTGGCAGATAAGAATCTGAAACGGACCAACCAAAAGCTAACACGTCACTGCGTCGCGACGCAAGAAGAAACATGCGCGTCGTGACGCGTGGGGCTTATTGACGCCTATAAATAGAGTTCGAAATTTCAGTTTCAGATGCACCTTCCTCTCTGAATTCTCTGATGTAAATATGGAGTTTTCTATCTAGTTTATTTTAATTTCAGTTTTGTAATTAATTTTAATTACGTTCTGTAATAGTAATAGTAATTTACTTTCTTTAATTTTACAGTTTTTACTATTCAACCATGAGGAGGTAACTTCCTCATGCTAGGGTGAAAGGTAATTCATTTACTATTCTTATTTAGATTAATCTCTCTTAATTATAATATATTCACGATTTAAAATTTGACTTAATGAGGATACCGCTATATTGGCCGGTTGATAATCATTTATAAACTGATTTTAATCTGACTAAGCAAGGATACCACCAGATTGGTCGGTTGGTAATTAAACTTTCTTACTGCCTATATGGCAGGTTTATGGACAAATTTTGGTACCGCCTATATAGCTGGTCGGACTTAATTTGACGTAATCAGGTTACCGCCTATATGGCTGGTTGGTAAAATAATCACAAGTTAATAAATTATATTAAGAGAGATATCTAAATTGTAAATAGTAAAATTTGATCCTTTTACCTTAGTATTTTATTTTATTGTAATTTACTTTTCAGCTTTTACTTTACCGCAATTACTTTTCAACATTTTTACTTTATGTCTTTTACTTTTAAGTTTTTACTAGCCCTAGTTATGTGTCGTAACTAAGTTAGTTATATGAGGTTGTGATGAATTTTAATATCACTCGTTTATAAGGGGTTATTTTATAGTTTGGGTAATTTAAAGGTTTACTTATTAAGTCTTAAGCTTAATGTGTTTTGTTAATTGACCACTAATAAGATTGATCTGGTAAATCTAAAATAAACTTGACAAAAGAATTTTAGGTTTCAGCCTTAGACTTAATAGCCCACGATCTTCCTTGAGAACAGATAACCCTTTAATAGATTTCCTTACAGGATAGATATATACCTGTCGGGCGGGGGTAGCCCTAATTGGAACTTAATCTTAATGAATCCAGGTAATTTGGTTGACATAGACATATGGTTCAATTGGGTTATACTGGGTATTTGCGTCTGACCATCGATAAGGGCTTTCACATAATTTTGTGTTCCAGGTTAGTAAACCAATTTATTACACAAACATGAAATAACCACTTCATATTTTAAAAGATATTAGAAAGATTCACAACCCTAGATAGTTTCCTAATATTGAATTTTCTTAAACCTACTTTCGTGCAATTTTATATACTTGTTTTTAAATTTAAAATCATCACCATTTCAAATCAATCAATCAACCTGTTAGATACTAGTAATCATTTGACCTCATAAAATTAATAGATTAGGTATTAAGTCCTCATGGGATCGATACTTTTTATATTACTTGAATGATACGTGCGCTTGCGTTATATGTGTGTGAAAGCACCAGTCAAAACTTTGTTAAGACTTTTTACAAAACTTTTACATCTCGAGTATTAAAAACGTAATTTATTTGAAGATATGCTTGACTATGAAATTGTAACTACAACTGGTACTAAACTTTTCTTGCTGATAGTAGCTTGCTATCTAGTACCCGACACTATGCATACTTTCAGACTGTTGGACAATTATGACCCATAACATCACTATTTGTAAAAGACATTGTGGTTTTTGTACAAATTAACTATGTGACAAAGGAAATTGCTATTATCGAGACAGTATAACCCAAATTAACTATTGATTAGTTCCGGATTAATAGGATATGAGACAATATCAATCCACGAATGAGTTAATCATTAAATATCCCTAGTCGTAGTATTATCGAGACTGGATATCGATAATACGGAAAAGACTAGTATTACACTGGTGCGCGTTATAGAAGATTAATGGCATAATTATCATATATTTAAGTATTGGATACTTATGAAAATGCGATAGAAGGTTCTATTAGTCGTTAGATCGGGAACAGTTTCGCTCTGGATAGACCCATTGGTAGTATGACTATGTGTCTATAGGAATCCGCATCAAGGTAGGTGTATGTGGTCTTAACCTGAGACTTGCATTGCTAATACTTGTGACATTCAGTACGCTTTAGTTTTGGTCTTCCGAGGCTTTAAAAGGTTCTGTGTACAACTCTTCTGGTGTTACTGAGAATCGTAGTGTATTGGGTGTGATGTCAAGATGGAAGTGTCATTTCAGTCATATAGAAATGATGATCACGCAGGGATATAGAACTAGTACTCTTAAATTCTATAGCTATCGGGATAGTATGACTAGGTCATGATTATCTGATTACAGAGACTAGTTGCTAGTGATCTGATATATATTTCGTACAGGCAGACACAATTCCAGCCTCAGGCTTAGCATGTGACATCAGATACTTGATCGTAATACGCAATACATTGTATACTACGTTTGATATAGATTATATATATTCCATGTTGAATATATTTCTTGAGAATTGGGTAGGCACGGTGCTTTGTTAGAAGCCAACCATGTCTTGTAAATCGGTAAGAACGTGGTACCGGGTACGGACGTGTTCGGATAGTCCGATGACCGTATTTACTGGCAACATATCCAGGGATATCTTGGGTCGCTTCCCAAAGATTCACCGATAACATTTGACTCAAACATAATTAATCTGGGATTAATTATAAGAGAGAAAATTAATCTGAGATTAATTACGGCAAGAATTAATCTGGGATTAATTATCAGAGAAAGAATTAATATGGGATTAATTGCGTCGAGAATTTATCTGGGAGTAAATTCGTCGAGAGGAGAGAACGCAATTAATTTGGAATTAATCGGCAAAATGAATTTAATAGTGAAATTGGATTTTACTATTTAATTAATTGGGCTGAAATAATATATTAGATATATTAATTGAAATTGGATTTCAATGTGGAATTAAATTGGATTTTAATTCTAGCAAACAAATTCATTTAGAATTAATTCGCAAGCGACTTTCGTAATAATTTTGCGAGGCATTATTATTTAAATTAAATTGGATATAATTACATCGCGATGGAAATTTCGTTTAGTCAGATTAAATGAACCGGGCCCAAAGTGTGTTGTGTAAGTCAACTTGAATTTTGAATTCAAAGTGGTGAGACCCACTCCCTTACATCAACTAGTCACTATTTGATGGAAGTGGTTGGCATAATAAATTGGATTTATTCAACCAACACATCAACCAAGTCATAACTTTTGCTTTATGTCTTGGAAACAAAAACCAACTATTCATCTTCTCTCTTCTTAGCAAAACTGTGAGCCTCCTCTTCTCCCATGGAATTTTTGTACAAAAATTTCATCAAGCTAGCACTTAAAGGAGTCAACTTAGGTGATAGGGAAACTCACCCTTGAGTTTGGAATGCAAGAGAAAGCTTGGAGCTTCCACACATCCATGAAAAGTTTTGAATCTCAACCGATCAAAGTAAGTATGTTCCGCAACTTGTCTTTGATTTATTCATACACAAATCATCTTAGTGATCTTGTGGCATGTGTAGGACACTAACAATGGTATCAGAGCCATCCTAAGTTTGATTTGAATCCTAGGGTTTATGGACTTTAATTTGGGGATTTTGTGTTTGGAGCATGATTTGCCTAAATTTATTGTGTGGTTATGTTTATATAATGTTGAATTGGATTTGTGCATTGATGGATTTGTGAAAAATTGATTAGATAAAAAATCCCCAAATCCTTTGATATGGTCGAATATACCCTAGGTCGTGCTCATGGTGATTTTTTGAAAATTTGACAATTGGATGTGTTGTTGGCATTAAATGTATGTTAGGTGTTGATTTAATTGGATTGAAATCAAATTGCATGATGAATCTTTGCCAAAACCGTGAGCCTAAGCATGTTGTAGAATTGATTTTGCTTCAATTTGTGTTAGACGTGAATTGGAATTAATGAGCATCATTAATTGGATTAATTAGTGTTTTGGAAACATTAGTTTAGTTGATTAATTATGTTAAATACACTTTAATAAAAATTAATATGATATTTAGAATATTATGTTAATTTGTATTAGTCTTTAAATTTGGAATTTATTAAATTAGGCTAATTTGGTGTATTTGGGCTTAATGGGCTTGGTTGGGCCAAGTTTGGTTTTGGACAATTGGGTTGGATCCAATCGGGCCTAAAACCATTTCCATAAAGTCCAAAATATGACATTGGGCCTTTAAAAATTTAATTGGGCCTAATGGGCCTAAATTGATTTTTGGCATAGGGTGATTCCTAATTGGGCCTTGGCATCTTGGGTTTGATCCATAATGGCCAAAGCCCATGCCTAAAGAATTAATTAAAAGCCCATTGGACTTTAATTGAATAGTATTGGATACTAATTCGGCCTTTGAGACCCATTAAGATTGGATTTGGAATCCAAGTCTAAAAGGCACTATTAAAAG
Source organism: Zanthoxylum bungeanum (assembly GCA_019454045.1). Classification (NCBI taxonomy): domain Eukaryota; kingdom Viridiplantae; phylum Streptophyta; class Magnoliopsida; order Sapindales; family Rutaceae; genus Zanthoxylum; species Zanthoxylum bungeanum. The sequence goes on along the minus strand of SKCR01026642.1, from coordinate 85,376 downwards.
TGTAATTATTTAATTTGGAATTAAGTAAGAATTAGTATTGGATACAATTTAAATTGGATTTAAAATTGTAGTTCGATATAATTCAAGAATACGTACTTTGAGTAGTTATTCTTAAATGAATTGGACTCGCGCAAATCAATCATTGTTTGAACATTTGATGGTCATTAATTCAAAGATTAATTAATTGGATTAGTTTGATTGAATAACATGCTTTGTGTGAATACTTTGATGTACTGTATGAATAATGTATATCAGATGGATATTAGAAGGGTGAGGGCAATTTTGGAAATTGTTGTAATAAATTTAGAATTTATTAAATTGGATCTGCGTGTCCAGCCTATTATCTCTATTCTCTTTGTATTTCTCTTATCACAAATTCTCCTCAATGCAAATGAGGTTTCTTTAATGTATTATGTAATTGGGTAGAAGTATGAATAGTGCTAGCGGGAGATAGGAAATGGAGAGATTTGTTCTAAAAAAAATTTGTTATATATCCATCCACATATCATTATTAATTTATTTCACGCCTTATTATGCCTTTAGAATGCATGCTTAAGGGTGTATAATGAGACCTAATAAAAGATAATAAATTAGTTGCCAATTATGCGAAAAACCCTCATCAAATATTAAGCGTTTTTCCTTCCATTGAGTGGTTCTCTCTCAAGATCCAAGATTGGCATTGGTTTGTTGGCCAAAGTCAAGATCAATGTCCATCGCGGATGTGTTTGAACCACGAAAGCTTTGTTCTATATCGCATGTCTTGGGTGGTTGTGACTTGTTGGCCAAAGTCAAGGTCACTTCTAGTTCATCGACGTGGATTAAGAAGCTATCCCACTGTCAATGAGTCCTGCTTAACTGGAATCATTAAGTTTGTTGAGCCAAAGCCAAGGCTTAATTGATTCAGAGGAAAATGTTAGGAAATATATTGGATATATTTGCATATATTGGATATGTGTTTTGGACTTGGAGGTCCACCTACCTGATCTAGGAATTGGATGGGATCCAATTGATCTTAGAGATCTACCTAGTTAAGTTTCATACAGCTTGTTGGCCAAAGTCAAGGTTGTGTGTTATTTAACGAGATCCTAGCCCACTAGGAAACTAGGTTTCCCGAGTACTCCACAGAGGGTTAGAGGCTCGCCGAAAAATAGTGGGATGCAAGTATTAAATTTGCAATTTCATTTAAATACTTGTCAATATGCGCTCTTCTATTTTATTTATCGTTGTTATAAATATATTAGTTGGACTAATATTTTATATTGCTTTATTTGAACAGTCAGATTGTACTAAACACTATTCTATTTATAGTTGGTTATATAGTTGGACTATAATAGCCATTACTTTTTGAGTGTACCCAAAATCGTTGATTGGATAGTTGAACTATTGCAATCGAGATGGCTGGAAAGATTAGCGTCAAAGAACAAAATCCTGGGTGAAAATATCTTTAACGACGTAAATTTTCCAAATTAGGAAATGAATCTCAGGATAGTCCTGGGAGCTGAGAAGTTACTCTATTGGATAGAGAATCCTCTCGGGCCCTAAGCCCGGAGTTGAGAAAATAGTAGAGCATGAGCTTAGGAAGACTCATCGTGATGATAAATTTAGTGCTTAATCCGTTATGCTTGCCGCAATGACTCCTTAATGTCGTCGTCAGAACTAATGATTAGATCTTTATATCATGATCTTGAAATTAAAAGATCTTCGTAGATCTAACTTTAGATCTTGGAAATACGAAATGCAAAAGAAAGCTCTTTCGCTCGCGTATGTCAGAGGGTACATCTGTCGAGCACTAGTTGTCGTAGATGATTGCTGACATCGAACAACTAGGTTAGTTGGGCATTACCTATGAGGCCGAGACTTCCATATATTTGATCTTACAGTCTCTACCCGAATGCTTGGGCAGGTTCATCATGAAATAAGAGAAAACTCTTGGAGAGTTAATGGCTATGCTCAAGGAGGCAGAGCCAGAGCTTCCAAAAGGGCAAGAAGCGCAAGACACATCTTACTTCGACATCCCATAAGGCCAAGGCTTGGATGAAGGCTTCTAAGGGTGTGAAGAAAATGGCAAAGGCAAAATCGTCACAGTCTTCTGGGAAGACAAATGACATATCCCAATAAGTCTGCCTAAACTGTGGCAAACGAGGTCACTGGAAGCGTGACTGCCGTATAGACAAGGCAGACATGAAGGACGTGAAGATGGGCAAGACTCTAACTTCAAGTATGTTTGTTATAAACATGTCCACTACTAGTTTTAAAAATTGGATTTTTGATATTAGATGTGGTACATACATATGTACTGATGTGTGGGATTTGCTGATTAGCAGGAGACTGGCTACAGATGAGATCGACCTGCGTGTCAGAAACGGGACGAGAGTCGCTGTTTTGGCTGTGGTGACCTAAGTTTTGGAACTGCCCTTTGGGCATGTACTTAAATTAGGAAACTGTTATAATGTACCTAGTTTGACTAGAAACATTATCTCTATATCTAGTTTAACCTGTTGCGGGTAAACCTTTATGTTCCAGAACACCGGGTGTTTTGTTTATAAAGATGATATTGAGATATACACACTAGATATGAATAACAATATATATATTTCAAATATAAATGAATCTCAAACATAAAACATGAAAAACAAAAGGCTCAAACTGAGTAAATCAGATGCGACTTATTTGTGGCATTGTTGTCTGAGATACATTAACAAGAATCGTATATCCACTCTTTGGAAGAATGGATACTTGGAAGGATTTGATCATAATTCATATGATGTCTGCGAATCTTGTTTATTAGGCAAAGTGCCTAAAACGCTTTTTAGTGGTAAAAGTGTACGTGCCACCGAACTGTTAGCCCTCGTTCATAGTGACGTATGCGGGCCCATGTCTAGCCAGGCTATAGGTGGATATGAATACTTCGTAACCTTTACTGATGATGCATCAAGTTATGGTTATATGTATCTTATAAGACACAAGTCGGAAACTTTTGAGAAATTCAAAGTGTTTCGACACGAAGAAGAAAAACAGATCGGCAAAAGTATTAAAACATTACAGTTGGACCGTGGTGGAGAATACTTAAGCAATGAGCTTCTCGATTACTTGAAAGAGTATGGTATTCTTTCATAGTGGACTCCTCCCGGAACACCTCAATTAAACGGTATGTCCGAATGGAGAAACTGAACTTTATTGGACATGGTAAGGTCTATGATGAGTCGCACTGAGCTACCAATCTCCTTCTGGGGATATACATTGAATAATGCAATACTTATTTTGAATAAGGTTCCATCAAAGTCTGTTGGACAGACTCCATATGAAATATGGACAGGAAAGAAACTGGGTTTCTCATTCCTGAAGATTTGGGGATGCTGGGCATATAATTAAACGTTTGGATGGTACCAAACTAGAACCCAAATCAGATAAATGCCTATTTGTAATTGGTTATCCTAGAGAAACCAATTCCACAACTCACAAGAGAACAAATATATTTGTTGCTCTCCATGCGGTTTTCCTTAGAGGAATTCCTAAATGCAGTGGTAAGTGGGAGGAAAGTAAAACTCGATGAAAAACAGAGTAATGCTGTTCCTGGCACCGATCCCGTATGGAACACCAACAGTTCATCAGGGATGAGAGTGTTCCACAATCTTCTAATACACAAGAACCGCGTAGGTAGGAGAGAGTCAGAAAACAACCTAAGAGGTATGGGTTTATGATCTCACCTCATGAAGATATTAATCTTATTGAGGATAATGAGCCGGCTACGTATGAGGAAGCGATACAAGGTATCGACTCCGCTTTATGGCAAGATGCCATAAATTCCGAAATGGCTTCCAAGTATACCAACCAAGTCTGGGTACTGGTTGATGCACCAAAAGGCGTAAAGCCGATTTGTTGTAAATGGGTCTTCAAGAAGAAGACGGACATGGATGACAACATACAAACGCACAAATCTAGGCTTGTAGTAAAAGGGTATCATCAACGACATGGTGTCGATTACGATGAAACTTTTTCACTTGTTGCCATGATTAAATCCATTCAGATAATGCTTGTTATTGCTGCATATTTCGATTATGAAATATAGCAGATGGACGTCAAAACCATTTTCCTTAACGGAAACCTTTTGGAGGATATTTATATGCAACAGCCTGACGGTTTTGTCATACCAAAACATGCAAACAAGGTTTGCAAGTTAAATCGATCCATTTATGGATTGAAGCAAACATCGCGTTCTTGGATACAACGTTTTGATGAGATCCTAAAAGAATATGATTTCATTCAAAATGAAGATGATTCTTGTGTATATAAGAAGGTTATTGGGAGCTTACTAACATTCATTGTCCTTTACGTTGATGATGTATTGCTTATTGGCAATGACATTCCCATGCTACAATCGGTGAAAGCTTGGCATTCAATAAAATTCTCCATGAAAGATCTGGGAGAAGCAACCTTTATTCTGGAAATAACGATCTACTGGGATAGATTTAGAAAGCTGCTTGGACTCTCCCAGAGCTCGTACATTGACAAAGTGTTGAAGAGATTTAACATGGATCAGTCCAAGAGGGGACTACTTCCGGTGTCACATGGCATCTCTCTATCTAGGGACATATGTCCTAAAACTCAAGATGAGAGAGACAACATGAGTCGGATCCCATTCGCTTCTGCAGTTGGATCGCACTTGCATAAGTATCCAATACTTAAATATATGAGAACTATGCCGTTAAGCTTCCATAACGCGCACAAATGCAATACTAGTCCATTCCTCAGTATCGATGTCCAGTCTCGATAATACTACGACTAGGGACATTTAATGATCCATCCAACTGTATATCCAGAGCGAATTGAATTTTGAATTCAAAGTGGTGGGACCCACTCACTTACATCAACTAGTCATTATTTGATGGAAGTGGTTGGCATAATAAATTGGATTTATTCAACCAACACATCAACCAAGTCATAACTTTTCCATTATGTTTTGGCAGATGGCTTGGATCGTCAAAGGAAGCGATGAGGCGGGATCAAAATACCCATGCGTGCGTGTTTTTCTCTCTCCGACAATTGTTTTCGATGACTTGGGGGCTACCGCCGGCCCCCAGAAGGTGGAGGGATGGCCAACACACCCCTCTGGCTGGTCACGCCAGTCGGTAGTGCCCCCTGGAGTGACCGATACCTCCAAGAACATATTTTATGGGTGCGAGGTCGAACTGAGAGATTTTATTTCTTTTGCCAATTTTACGATTTTGGTAAAATTTGGGGCATTTATAGAAAAATTTCTAAAATTCCATTACAATACATGCGCATGACAAATAGGCCCCTATCATTGGGTGTCTTTTGGAAATTCATAATTTTGAGATTTTTTTGCTGTAAATTTCGAAAAGTGTTCAACGCGAAAATTGTTCGTCTCAGAAAATAGAGTCCAATGGTTGAAAATTCAAGTCAAATAAATCTAGTTTGCTATCTTTATAGACGAAACAAGAAACTACTATTTTATAATGATAAAATCAGAAATCGCGTAACCGGTTCTCAGAAGAAAGCGTTTTCAAACACGATAAACTGTCACTTAAAAAAATTCCAACGTAATTTTCAACACATAAAGTATTATTTCCGAATTTCATCCAATTCTAAATTCTGAACTTAATTCGGAAAACTTCCAAAACCATTCTGCCCCGTACGATACATATATCGGACATCAAGCAACTAGTCTCTTTGAATCGGATAATCCTGACCTTGTCATATTATCCCGATGGTTGCAACCATTATAGAGTACTAGTTCTGTATCCTGCGCGATCATCATCTCCATATGTCTGAAGTGATACTTCCGTCTTGACATCACACCCAATACACTACGATTCCCGATAAACCTAGAAGAGGTGTACACAGAACCTGTTAAAGCCCTGGACGACCAAAACTAAAGTCTACCGATTGTCGCAAGTACTAGCGATGCAAGTCTCAGGTTAAGACCATATGCACCTACCCTGAAGCAGACTCCCATAGACACGCAGACATACTACCAATGGGATTCCGCGGGGTCTATCCAGAGCGAAGCTGTTTTCCGTACCATCGGTAAAACACAACCTCCTACCGCACTTACATAAGTATCCAATACTCAAATATATGAGAACTATGCTGTTGTGCCCTCACAACACGCACAAGTGCAGTACTAGTCTATTCCGCATTATCGATGTCCAATCTCGATAATACTACGACTAGGGATATTAATGATTAAACCTTTATGGATTGATACTGTCTCATATCATCTCAATCCGGAATTAATCATAGGGACTTTTACCATTTATATATCAAAGTAAATAAATTACAAAACGGTAAAAGGCAATTTCATTACTACATAGTTAATTTTGTACAATAATACAATATCATTTACAAAATAGTGACGCTATGGCTCATTACTGTCTAACAATCTCCCACTTGGCCTATAGCCAGTCACTCAAGCATCTAATACCTGAACTATGTACATGTCGCTCAAACTTTTCCCGAGGAATAACCTTCGTCAGCGGATCTGCAATATTATCCTCTGATGCGATCTTTTCGATCTTCACATCGCCACGATGTATGATCTCTCGAATCAGATGGAATCGTCGAAGAACATGTTTGGATCGTTGATGAGACCTTGGTTCCTTAGCCTGTGCTATAGCCCCGCTATTGTCACAATACAATGGAACGGGCTCAGCTGCTAACGGAACTACTCCTAATCCAATTAGGAATTTACGGATCCAAACTGCCTCTTTTGCTGCTTCAGCTGCTGCAATGTACTCCGCTTCAGTTGTTGAATCGGCAACAGTATCTTGCTTGGAAGATTTCCAGCTCACTGCTCCGTTATTCAAACAAAATATGTACCCAGATTGCGACTTAAAGTCGTCTCTGTCGGTTTGGAAACTTGCATCGGTATACCCAGATACCTCAAGTTCTCCATCTCCATAGATTAAGAAAGCATCCTTAGTTCTGTTAAGATACTTAAGGATACTTTTAACCGCCATCCAGTGAGCTTTACCTGGATCGGCCTGATATCGACTGCACATGCTCAAAGCATGGGACACATCAGGTCGTGTACATATCATGGCATACATGATCGATCCGACTGCCGAGGCGAACGGAGTCCTACTCATGTTGTCTCTCTCATCTTGTGTTTTAGGACACATGTCCCTAGATAGATAGACGCCATGTGATATTGGTAACAGTCCCCTCTTGGACTGATCCATGTTGAATCTCTTCAACACTTTATCAATATATGTACTCTGGGAGAGTCCAAGTAGCTTTCTAGATCTATCCCGGTAGATCTTTATTCCTAGAATAAAAGCTGCCCCTCCCAGATCTTTCATGGAGAATTTCAATGAAAGCCAAGCTTTCACCGACGTTAACATGGGAATGTCATTGCCGATAAGCAATACATCGTCGACATAAAGGACAATAAAAGTCAGTGCACTCCCACTAACCTTCTTATATACACAAGGATCATCTTCGTTTTGAATGAAATCATATTCTTTTATGATCTCATCAAAACGCTGGTTCCATGACCGCGATGCTTGCTTCAGTCCATAAATGGACCGATTTAACTTACAAACCTTGTTTGCAAGTCTAGGTGCGATAAAACCGTCATGCTGTTGCATATAAATATCCTCCGAAAGGTTTCCGTTAAGGAAAGCGGTTTTAACGTCCATCTGCCATATTTCATAATCGTAATATACAACTATTGCAAGCATTATCCGAATGGATTTAATCATGGCAACGGGTGAGAAGGTTTCGTCATAATCAACTCCAAGTCGTTGACAATATCCCTTCGCTACAAGCCTAGTTTTGTACGTTGCCATCCATATCAGTCTTCTTCTTGAAGACCCATTTGCATCCAATAGGCTTTACGCCTTCTGGTGCATCAACCAGTGTCCAAACTTGGTTGGTATACATGGAATCCATTTCGGCCTTCATGGCTTCTTGCCATAAAGCGGATTCGATACCTTGTATCGCTTCCTCATACGTAGCCGGTTCATTATCCTCAATAAGATTAATATCTACATGAGGTGAGATCAGGAATCCATACCTCTCAGGTATTACCCTGACTCTCTCCGACCTACGTGGTCCTTGTGTATTTGAAGATTGTGGTTCAGTCTCATCCCAGATGGACTGTTCATGTTCCGTTGATAATTCATTGCCAAGAACAGTATCACTACGACTTTCATCGAGTTCTACTTTCTTCCCACTAAACACTGCATTTAGGAATTCCTTCTCAAGGAAAACTGCATGTAGAGCAACAAATACTTTGTTCTCTTGTGGGTGATAGAAGTAATATCCTTTGGTTTCCCTAGGATATCCACACAATAGGCATTTATCTGATTTGGGTTCAAGTTTGGTACCTTCCAAACGTTTAACGTATGCCAACAACCCAAATCTTCAGGAATGAGAAACCCGGTTTCTTACCTGTCCATATCTCATATGGTGTCTGTTCCACAGACTTTGACGGAACCTTATTCAAAATAAGAACTGCACTGTTTAATGCATATCCCCAGAAGGAAATTGGCAGCTCAGTGCGACTCATCATCGACCTTACCATGTCCAACAAGGTACAGTTTCTCCGTTCGGACACACCATTTAATTGTGGTGTTCCAGGAGGAGTCCACTGTGAAAGAATACCATATTCTTTCAGGTAATCTTGAAACTCATTACTTAAGTATTCGCCACCACGGTCCGACCGTAATGTCTTAATACTTGCCTGTTTGGTTTTCAACTTCGTGTCGAAACTCTTTGAATTTCTCAAAAGTTTCCGACTTGTGCGTCATTAGATACACATAACCGTAACGTGATGCATCATCGGTAAAGGTTACGAAGTATCGATATCCACCTCTAGCCTGGCTAGACATGGGCCCACAAAAATCACTATGAACGAGGGCTAACAGTTCAGTGGCACGTTCACCTTTACCGCTAAAAGGTGATTTAGGCATTTTGCCTAATAAGCAAGATTCGCAGACGTCATATGAATTTGGATCAAATCCGTCCAAGTACCCACTCTTCGAAAGTGTGGATATGCGAGTCTTCTTAATGTGTCCCAGACGACAATGCCACATATAAGTTTCATCATTTGGATCACTCTTTTTAAGCCTTTTGTTTGTTAATTTATATGTAGGAGATTCATTTATATTCAAAATATAAAGACCATTATTTGCAACTGCAGTGCATATTTCTGCATCATTTTTATATAAATAACACCCAGTGTTTCTAAATACAAAAGTGTACCCATTTCGGGTTAACAAAGATACAGATATAATATTCCTAGTCAAACTAGGTACATAATAACAGTCATTTAGTTTAAGTACATGCCCCGAGGGCAGTTCTAATACAAAAGTGCCCACGGCCAAAACAGCAACAGGAGTTCCGTTTCCAACTCGTAGATCAATCTCCCCTGAAGCCAGAGTCCTGCTGTTCTGCAGATCCTGCACATCAGTACATATATGAGAACCACAACCAGAATCAAAAATCCAATTTTTAAAACTAGAAGTAGCCATGTTTATTTCAATAACAAACATACCAGAGGTCGGTGCCTTGCCCGCCTTGATCTCCCTTCTGATCGCCTTGTTCATGCGGCAGTCACGCTTCCAGTGACCTCTTTTGCCGCAGTTAAGGCATATGTCTTGTGACTTGTTCCTCGGCTTCCCAGAAGCCATCAGCATCTTGGCCTTGCCCTTGTTCTTACGCTTCTTCTTTTTCACCCCTCCAGTTGCCTTGGGCCCAGCCCTTGACGTCTGAGAGGTCGATGCAAAGTGCGCCTCGCGCTTGTTGCCTTTAAGAAGCTCTTTCTCTGACTCCTTAAGAATGGACAATAGCTCTCCAAGAGTATCGTCCGTATCCATCAACTTGTAGTTGATGATAATCTGCTTCCAAGTATCGGGAAGTGACTGTAAAAGCATGTCTATAGTCAGCTCAGCCTCCAAGACTATTCCCATCTTGGCCAGCTCATCAATGTCAGCTATCATTTGAGTCCCGTGGGCCTCAACTGAAGCGCCATCAGTCATACGGGAGCGAAAGAGTTTCTTCACCAACTCATACCTCTCCATCCGCTATTAGTGCGGTGGTGAAGATCCTTTAGTCTAGCCATCATATTATAAGGATCCAAGTCCCTATTCTGGCGACGAAAGTGTTGAGTCATGGAAGCAAGCATGATCGACTGAGTTGTATCACAATCATCGCTATGAGTTCTCCATAACTCCAGCTCAAGTGGCTCAGTGGGCCTCGGCCCGAGAGGTCTCTGTATGGTGTACAACAGCCTCTCTGCCCCAAGGACTATCCTCAGGTTCATTTCCCAGTCAGCAAAGTTCGTGCCCTTAAATACATTATCACCCATGATTATGTCTCGGACATTTCCTTTGTTTGCCATCTTAACTACGATAGTCCAACTATCTAGTTAACGATATATGGGTACAGTCAAACTGTTACAAGAAAAATAACATTTTATTAGTCCAACTAATGTTAAAATATTGACGAAATAAATTTTGTAAGCGTGTAAAGCTAAGTATCTGAATGAAATTGCAAATTCAATACTAGCCTCCCACTATTTTCTACAAGTCTCTAACCCTCTTCGAGTACTCGGGAAATCCAATTTCCTAGTGGGCTAGGATCCCGTTAAATAACACACAACCTTGACTTTGGCCAACAAGTTGTATGATATTTAACTAGGTAGATCTCGAAGATCAATTGGATCCCATCCAATTCCTAGATCCGGTAGGTGGACATCCAAGTCCGAAACATATATATCTAATACATATGTCAATGTATCCAATACATTTTCCTAACCATTTCCTCTGAATCAACTAAGTCTTGGCTTTGGCACAACAAACTTAATGATTCCAGTTAAGCGGGACCCATTGACATGGAAAGTTTCGTAATCAATGTCGATGGACAAGAAGTGATCTTGACTTTGGCCAACAAATCACAACTTGGACAAGACACCGATATGGAACAAAACTCTCATGATTCAAACACATCCTCAATTGACAAAGGTCTTGACTTTGGCCAACAAACCAATGCCAATTTCGGATCTTGAGAAAGAATCACTCAACGGAAGGAAAATCGCTTAATATTGTTTGAGGGATTTTCGTGTAATTGGCAACCAATTAATTTATCTTTGTTAGGTCTCATCATCATACACCCTTAAGCATGCTTCTAAAACATCATAAAGCGCGTAAAGTAAAGTAATAGCGATATACGGATGGATATGAACAACAACTTGTTCCTAGAACAAATCACTCCCTTTCCTCTCCCCGCTAGAACTATTCTACTCTTACCCAATTACATAATACAATAAGAGAAACCTCATTTACATTGAGGGGAATTAGGTGAGAAGAGAATACAAAGAGACAATAAGAGAAAGGCTGGACACGCAGGTCCAATTTATAAATTCTAAATAATTTACAATAATTTCTAAAATTACCCTTCCCTTCTAATATCCATCCGATATACACTATTCATACATTACATCCACATTCATTCATTCAAGGCATGTTATACAACCAATCAATCCAATTAATTAGTCTTTAATTAGGTGACAATACAATGTTCAAACAATTGTTTGCATTTGCGCGAGTCCAACTCAATTTGAGAATAAATACTTATAGTATGAATTCACGAATTATATCGAACTACTCGTCAAATCCAATTTAAGTCGTATTCAATACTAATCCTTATATTTAATTCCAAATTAAATATTTACACTTTTATTGTGCTTTTATGACTTAGATTCCAAATCTAATTCTATCGGGTCTCAAAGCCCAATCAACATCCAATGTCCGTTTAATTAAAGTCCGATGGGCTTTCAATTGATTTCATTAGGCTTGGGCCTTGGTCAATGTGGGTCAAACCCAATTTCCAAGCCCAATAAGGAATCACCCTCATTTGCCATAAAATCAATATCAAGCCCATAAGGCCCAATTAAACATAAAAGCCCATTTATTACATTTGGACTTAATGGAGTGATTTAGGCCCATTTTTGGATCCAATCCAATTTTCCCAAACCTACTTGGTCCAACCAAGCCCATTATGTCCAAATATAATAGTTTTAGGCCCAATTCAAAATTAAGCCCAATTAATCAAATTTTAAAATTCCAAATTTTATAACTTAATTAATTAAAGTGTAATGTCATGATTAATCCTTTAAATCAATATTTCCAAAATATCAAATTAATCCATTAATCATATTTTTATCTTAAATACATGTCCAACATTATTAATCAAAAAAATCAAGTCCCTAATCTTCTTCCATGCATTCGGCCAAGGTGATGAAAAATTACCGATTTCGTTTTCAATCCAATCGAATCACAAATCGTCATTTTATGTTCGTTTAAAGTCATCCAATGATCTTATAAACAACAAATCATCATCTCCATGGTCTAGGTAGTATTCGGCCAAGCCTCTCCAAGAGGGGAAAAATTAATCCAATTTATTTTTCATGAAATTGATAATGTATAACATAATGTAACATACATTTAAGCATATTAATCAATCAAAATCATCAAATCATGCTTCAATCAATTTTGCCCAAATATTACCCTAATATATTTTCATGCTCTTTAAGCTCAATGATACCATTGTTGGAAATTCTAATCCATGTCCCAAGATCAAAAGAGCAAACAAAACATATAAATGAATGAACAATATTGAAGTATGGCGGAATCATACTCACAAAGATCGGAATGCGGATGCGTTGATGAAACAAAAATTTTATCCTTTGTGCAGTGAGGTTTTCGGCCAAACAGAAAAGAGAAGCTCCAAGCAATTTTGATCCTTCCAAGCTCTAAGATTAGTTTCCCATAACACCTTTGTATGATCCCTTGATGGGTGCTAGCCTTGTGTGTGATTTTATGTTCCAAACCAACACAAATTCTTCAAGTTTTGCAACAAAAACAGAAAAGTGGAGAGGGCTGTGAGAGCTCACAGTTTCGGTCATGAGAGAATAGGAGAGAGTGTTATGATTTTTGTTACAAAAATCAATTTATATTTATGCCATAATATTTATTAAATTATAATAAACTTATGACACAAATCATGCAATGGCTTAGAGTGTCAACACTCAAACTCCATGCAAAACCATTGAGTGTATTGTACACTATCACCATGCAATGTATTAACAATTAAATAATGCATAAAATGACATGTGTCATGTGGGCCCCACACAACCCAAATGAAAGTGGGCCCACGCGTACTCACGCGTTCGGGTTCGATATTTCCGAAATACCGAACTTTCGTCGCGACGTTAATTAAATCGAATTTAAATAAATAATTGCGCCTAGCGAAATTATTATTTACGTCGCTAACGAATTAATTCTAAATTAACTCGTTTGCCCGAATTAAAATCTAATTTTAATTTCGCGTCGAAATCGAATTTCGATTATTATATCGAATATAATAATTTACGATTAATTCCAAATTAATCGTTCTCTCTCTATGTATAGTACTTTATCCAAGATAAAGTCTCTCCGTAATTAATCCAAGATTAATCGAGTTTGAATCATACGTCATGGTGAATCTTCGGGAGAGCAAGAGACCCAAGAGATCTCTGGATATGTTGGCAGTAATAAATACGCCGTCAGTATTATCCGAACACGTACGTACCAAGTACTATGTTTTACCGATTTACAAGACAGGTTAGCCTCTAGCAAAACGCCATGCCTACCCAATTCTCCAGAAATATTCTTATTGGAATATAAGATCTATAACAGGCGTAGTATACCGTAGTATAGTGTATACTGATCCAGTATCGGATGATCACATGTAAGGCCTGGGGCTGGAGATGTGTCTGCCCCGTACGATACAATATCGGACATCAAGCAACTAGTCTCTTTGAATCGGATAATCCTGACCTTGTCATATTATCCCGATGGTTGCAACCATTATAGAGTACTAGTTCTGTACCTGCGCGATCATCATCTCCATATGTCTGAAGTGATACTTCCGTCTTGACATCACACCCAATACACTACGATTCCCGATAAACCTAGAAGAGGTGTACACAGAACCTGTTAAAGCCCTGGACGACCAAAACTAAAGTCTACCGATTGTCGCAAGTACTAGCGATGCAATCAAGTCCAGGTTAAGACCATATGCACCTACCCTGAAGCAGACTCCCATAGACACGCAGACATACTACCAATGGGATTCCGCGGGGGGTATATCCAGAGCGAAGCTGTTTTCCGTACCATCGGTAAAACACAACCTCCTACCGCACTTGCATAAGTATCCAATACTCAAATATATGAGAACTATGCTGTTGTGCCCTCACAACACGCACAAGTGCAGTACTAGTCTATTCCGCATTATCGATGTCCAATCTCGATAATACTACGACTAGGGATATTTAATGATTAAACCTTTATGGATTGATACTGTCTCATATCATCTCAATCCGGAATTAATCATAGGGACTTTTACCATTTATATATCAAAGAAGTAATAAATTACAAAACGGTAAAAGGCAATTTCATTACTACATAGTTAATTTTGTACAATAATACAATATCATTACAAAATAGTGACGCTATGGGTCATTACTGTCTAACAATATGTTATGTAACCAAGTTACCTGAATTCATTAAGATTATGTTCCAATTGTGGCTACCCCCGCTCGACAGGTATATGTCTATCCTGGAAGGAAATCTATAAGGGGAATCTAATCCTTAAGAGAGATCGTGGGCTATTAAGTCTAAGGCTGATGATGAAACCTACCCTAAATTCATTCGTTAAGTTTATTTTAAATTTACCAAATCAATCTTATTAATGGTCAGTAACAAGAAGCATTAAGCTTAAGACTTAATAAATAAATTTTTATATTACCCGAAACATGAAATAACCTCTAATAAACCGGTGATATTGAAATTCATCATAACCCCAAATATAGTATTTTAGTTACGACACATATCTACGACTAGTAAAGCTTAAATAAAGTAAATGATATAAAGTAAAAGTGGGAAATTAAAAAGGTAAACAAAACTATAAAGAAAATACTGGGTTAGATGATCCACTTTTATTACTTATTTTAGATATCTCCCTTATTATAATATATAACTTGGCACCCAATGCTGTGTTGGCTCATACTTCGTAGATTCTTGTGATTCGTTGAATCATACTCCTTTCTGTTGGCCATAAAGAATTGTTATTGGCCATTTCTTCAATTAGGTCACATGCCTGATCATCCTTTTGCCATTAAAGCTCCTCCAACAGCAAACATCTATTGTGGTTCTCATTAGTCCAGAAAGTCCATTGTAGAAGGTTTAGATTTGTAGCCACTTTACAATCTCATGGTGATGACATTTTCTGAGCAAGTCCTTGTCTCTTTCCCAAGCTTCGCAGAGAGATTCTGAATCATATTGCACAAGGATGTGATGTCATTCCTCAGCTTTGCAGTTCTGGCTGGGGGAAAGTACTTTGCATGGAATTTGATGGCTAGAGTGTTCCAAGTTTTGATGGAACCTGCTGGTAGTGAATGAAGCCAAGCCTAGCTCTTTTTTTCAAGGGATATGGAAAAACACGCAGTCTCATTGCTTCTTCAGTCACTCGGTTGTTATTGAAAGTGCCGCAAACTTCAGGAAGTTGCTGATGTAGGCATTAGGATCTTCAATTGCATTCCCCTCAAACTGACTTGACTGTTATATCATTTAGATGCATGTTTTGATGTCACATGCATTTGCTGGTAAGGGACGAAGTACAATGCATGAAACAAAGTCATCAACCACCAAAATTGTTCTCTTTCGAATGGGAATTAGTGGTGCAACCTCCATAGGTTCAGGTTCCATGTTGATTAGTGCTTCTTGACCTTCTCGCTTTTCCCTTCTCAACTGTCTCATTGTTCTTTCAATTTCTGGGTCAAGCGGACGGATTTCAAAGCTTCTGGTTCGTCTCATGTAGTGTATGAGAACCTGAAACACAAGAAAACAAAAATAATAAGTAAAATGAAATTAGATACAAGTAACGTATCTAACCCCAAAATTAACATTGAAAGATAAATAAGTCCCCGACAACGGCACCAAAAACTTGATCGGTGAAATCACTCACGTAATGCAAGTGCACGTATCGTTCAAGTAAGTATAAAATGTATCGATCCCACGAGGACTTAATACCTAAGCTATTAATTTATAAAGCCAAATGTTTACGAGTATCTAATAAATTGGTTTTTGATTGGATGGTGATTTGAAACTAAAATAAGTAAATAAAACAGTGCGAAAGTAAATGAAAGGAAAAATCAATATTATAAACTATCTAGGGGTGTGAATCCTTCCAATATCTTTTAAAGATGAAGTGGTTATCTCACGTTTGTGCCATATATTGGTTTATTAACCTGGAACACGAAATTATGCAAAAGCCTCTGTCGATGGTCAGATGCAAATACCCAATGTAACCTAATTAATCATATGTCTATGTTAACCAATTCACCTGAATTTATTAAGATTAAATTCCAACTGTGGCTACCCCCGCCCGACAAGTATATGTCTATCATGGAAGGAAATCTATTAAGGGGTATCTAATCCTTAAGGAGATCGTGGGATATTAAGTCTAAGGCTGAAACCTAAAATTCCTTTGTAAGTTTATTTTAAGTTTACCACATCAATCTTATTAATGGCCAGTTAACAATAAACATTAAGCTTAAGACTTAATAAATAAACCTTTATATTACCCGAAACATGAAATAACCTCTTATAAACTGGTGATATTGAAATTCATCACAACCTCAAAAATAATATTTAGTTACGACACATATCTAGGACTAGTAAAAGCTTAAATAAAGCAAATGACATAAAGTAAAAGTTGGAAATTAAAAAGGTAAATAAAATAATAAAGATAATGCTGGGGTTAGAGGATCCACTTTTATTACTTATATTTTAGATATCTCCCTTATTATAATATATTAACTTTGCATGACATTACCAACCGACCATATAGGTGGTATCCTGATTAAGTCAAATTTATGATTAATTCCAACCGACCATAAAGGCGGTATCCAATTTAGTCAGGTTAAAATCAATTTAATTAAGTCCAACCGACCATAAAGATGGTATCATTTTTAAGTCAGTTTTTAAATAGTTTACATATTATAATTAAGGGATGTTAATCTAAATATGAGTAATAGAAGCTTAACATTTCACCCCAACAGAGGGGAGTTACCTCCTCATACTGAACAGTAAAAATAAAGACTGAAAAGTAAAATAAAGAAAGTACTATTGCGTAAAATAAAAAATTAAATACAGAAAGCTGTAAATAAACAAACAAAATACAATCTTATTAGTATTCTTAAGGAATTCCCCAGAAGAAGGTATTAATTTTCTTTCTGATTTCAGCTTTAATTTATAGGCAAAATTCTGTCTAGCGCATCGCGACGCAAACCACCTTGCGTGTCGCGACGCGTCGCTGCTTCAAAACATGTTGACACGGTTTCTGTCGGCAAATATTATTGGCTCGGCGTCATGACGTAAAAGGTTGTACGCATCGCGACGCTGATGTCAGCAATGACGTGTATTATCGGCAGCATGGGATGATGACATGTGTCCGGCGCACGTTACCAAGATTGTTGTGAAGTTGACACATGGCAGATGCATGTTAGTAAGTGCGTATGTTAGCAGATTCCTCTGCTTTTGACACGTTCATGGCACACGTTAGCAATCGGCACATTTGAGTAGACAACGCATTTTAGCAGACTGCGTATTTTAACAGACGGTGCATTTTAGCAGGAAATTTACATTTTTACTATTTTTGTCTGTTTTTCGCTGTTTTGGGCCCCGATTTGATTCCAAAGAGTCCTATTATTTTATTTATCTACAAAATAACATAAAACACGTCAAAATATTCAAAAATCTCAAGAAACTATACAAAATATTAAGTAAAATGGACGGTAAATACTTATATATTTACCGCTTATCACAAAACAAGAACTTTTATGCTTATAACGTTAAAATCAGAAATCGTGTAACCTGTTCTCAGACCCACGCATTTTCCAACGTGACGAAACTTCACTTAAAAATATTCCAATCTATTTTCCAACACATAAAGTCTTATCTCTGAATGTCATCCAATTCCAAATTCTGACCTTAAGTTCGGAAAAATTCCAAAATCATTTTGAAAAATTCAGGATATTACACAAAATTGGTGAACTTTAGTTATTTAACCTAATAAATTTACTACACGTGTGAGCCCTAAAATCTGTCTGTAATGACTGTAGCAGCTGTTATCCATCATTCCCAAGCTAGTCGTCCGTATACATACGTGAGGTGCCTACAAGACTAAAACTGAAAAGAATAAGTCATGTGGATGACTTAGTAATTGAGTTGTGAAAGCATAATGTAAGTGGACTGGAAAGAGAAGTTCTCAAACATACACACGCATATATATATATATATATATATAGATATATATATATATATATATATATATATATATCTACACACAAATGAACATTTTACGTCAAACCTGTATTCTGGTCATATGTGGCACAATACTTGAGACCAAATTACAATTCAAAACATGTGACATAACTAAAACCTAAAGCAGAGTAATGCAATAACTGACAATGAAAAACATGTAATGATTCTGAAATCATAACTTAAAAATCATAACTGGACATGAAAATTATGAAACAGAAAATCAAAGGTGTGTCTAAACACTATATCATGAAATAAAAACATAAGTATAAAAATACGATTTGAAACACGACGGAAAGCTTAACATGTATGCAAACCGTAGACATGAAAATGTTATTTATAAACTATACAACTTAATCGTAAGCTCGAAACATAACTCGAAGTGAAAAAATAATATTATTATTTTTGAACTATATACATGTGTGTAAAACTGAATTTGAAAAGAAAACTATTATCATTAGCTGAAAAATACATATGAAAGGATCGGGATTGGTACGTCTCCACACGCATCACCATACGTACCGGGATTTAGTCGTCACCCCCACGTACACTTGCACATGTTCTGAAACACAAAAAACTGTCACTAGTATCGTAACTTGGAGGCGTGAATCCTACTTAGCATGATCTAACATCGCATAAGTAGGGGAACGTACACATGAACGTGAAAAGCTTATTATAGTGATCAATACCCAATGAGGCAACATGAGCGATCATTGGCTTGGTAAACATGAGGGGACGACAACGTATTTGTGGTTTGAAAATAATTTATTTCTTTTATGCATGCATTTACTGGAAAACTTAAATTGAAATATATAAAAAATTTGTATTGAAAACATGCTTGTAAGGAGACATATATTATGGCTTGAGGTTTGGGAAAACATGCTGGCGTGGAATGAAAAACATGCAAACATATTAGGTGAACAAAAAAGTTGAAACATGAAAACTTAAACTGCGGACATGAACTTGAAAGCATAATCAGGAAAAAATATTGATATTTGACAACATGTGTATGAAATCATGATCTATGAATGAAACATATTTTGCAGATGTGAATATCATGACATGAAATTGTGATGTCACATGTAAAGTGAAGACATGATCCAAATATAATGACATAACTATTTAAACTAAACTATTACACGGATACTGCAACTTGTGCTTGTGTCATACCAAGCTTGAAACATGGTAAATAGGACACTAACAACATGATTCTAAATTAATACACACAAAAAAACACACTTACATATACATACATACATATAATATATATATATATATATTATATATATATATATATATATATAACCACAAGTATGAGTGGTTTGGTATAACGAAATAGAGGATTTCATGATTAGGAATATATATATAT
Organism: Zanthoxylum bungeanum; assembly: GCA_019454045.1. Classification (NCBI taxonomy): domain Eukaryota; kingdom Viridiplantae; phylum Streptophyta; class Magnoliopsida; order Sapindales; family Rutaceae; genus Zanthoxylum; species Zanthoxylum bungeanum. Next base: position 65,618 of record SKCR01026642.1, on the reverse strand, counting down.
ATATATATATATATATATATATATATATATATAACTAACCCAAACCAATGATGGTTTAGTCCTAACCTAATCCAAGCATGAATCGTGTCATTAACAATCTAACTAAGTATGATTATTAGCTAAGACACATAAACTTAAAGTTCTTACATGAATGAGAACTGGAAAACGTGCAAGAATTCTAAGCTAAAAACCTACATAAGATATATCATGAATGATATAGTTGAGTTGTAACTAAAAGAAATATATATGCGAACATTTAAACTCCATTCACATACCCACACCTATTTACAAACATAATGATAAACTTAAAAAATAACCATGCCCAACTTGTAAGACTTGATTTGAAATTTTAAACATAAACCATAAACTTATATTCCTAATATAGTTATAAAGTTGATTCTCAATCAACCATGAATCTTGATTATCTACCATTCATAGTCTACTCCTTCATGCATTACTCTACTTCCATAATCATGATCGACATCCACATGTCCCAACACATCATCAACATTACATAACAATACGCATACTAAATATAAGGTATCTGAGAGAAACTTCAAAATATGATATGCATTATACGAGATATCCAACTGTTTAGAGATATACAGTGATGCTAACTGGATATCTGATATAGTGGATTCCAAATCTAGGAGTGAATTTATTTTCACACTTGGTGGTGCAGCCATGTCATGGAAATCATCGAGGCAAATATGTATTGCCCGGTCTACTATGGAATCGGAGTTCATAACATTAGACATTACAGCGGAAGAAACGGAATGACTTCGAAATTTCCTAGAGGATATTCCAAATTGGCCAAAACCAGTACCAGCGATAAGGATACATTGTGATAATCAATCGGCTATTGGGAGAGCCCAAAATAAATTATATAATGGCAAGTCTCGACTCATACGTTGCAGACATAATACCATACGACAATTGCTCTCAAGTGGCATAATTTCGATAGATTATGTCAAATCAAAGGAAAACCTAGCGGATCCACTTACTAAAGGTTTACCTAGAAAGAAATTTGAGAATTCATATAGGGGAATGGGCTTGAAGCCTATAAATTAAAAATTATCACTATGGAAACCCAACCTAGGTGACTTGAAATCCCAAGATATGTTCAAAATGGACAACTGAAAATTTATGCAATTCAAAACAAATGCTGTAGAGTTTTATACTCTTTCTCATTCCTGTAATGACGCAGAGTGTTGTCTGTCAAAGCTAGGATAAGCTAAGACTCTTAATGATCACTATATTAGGAGAAGTGTCCTAAGGGGGGTAAAGGCAAATCACATCTTTATAGAAGATCACATATTTAAAGTAAGAAGTGAGGCAGCTTCCATAGGAGTTTTAAAGGCTGAATTCCCTAAAGTACTTTATGAATCCATGACCAATGTTCATGGCCGAAATGAACACAACCGTAGAATGAGAAATGGTCGAAGTAAAGCTGTGTGTTAGCAATTGTCTTGGTTTACACAAACGGTAGAACAGTTCAAGACTATGGGTCACTGGTTTGCCAAGTAAATCCGATTGTCATTCACAAGGAAATGTTCAAGGCGAAAGGTACCTATTTCGATGCAGCATTATTTCACGGAAACTCTCTTAAGTGTCTGCATTAATATTTATAGAATTGTGGGGGATTGTTGTTAAATTCTCTAAATATATAGTTTAAGTGTTGGAGAGACATGTCCATTAAGTAGTGTCTTATGGGAAATGCACAATGATGAAGGGAAATGTCCTCTAAATTAGAAGGATAAGTCTCTAGGCTTTAAAAGACATAAGGGAAGATGTATAACCCTTAGGAGGGTTACACCCCAAACCAAAGGGTACCCTCAAAGTTACCATTTCATGCCTATATAAAGAGGCATTAGGGGGTTCATTCTAGGCATCCAGAAAAATAAATAAGCATTCCATTTGTTTTAGAGAGTCTTCTTCAAAGAGAGTTTCTCCATTTCCTTGTTCAAGTTCTTGTTAAATGAGTGCCCCTTCTACAAGAAGCATCCAAGTTATCCTGTGAGAACGTTAGTCACAAAACCATTCGTTGAGCACCGAGGCGGAGTTAATAAGTTTTTAAGGACAGATGCAACTCGACTTGGATTCTGTTTATCATCTTCAATTTTTTCAGGTTATTCTAAGTCCTATGATTTATTTTAATTTGGCATGATTCCATTGTTGTGTTATAGTTTTGGAATGATTATGATTGAATGTAGCATGTTAATTTTAACTTAACCCTAAATGATTTTTCCAACTTTTTCACTATTTAAGCTCAATTATTTCGATAACGAAATTGGCGCATTAATTGTGATGTTACCGTGAGAAGTATATCAGCCACAGGTCATTTGACTCTGACGAGGCGTGGGACTGTTCTTTAAGGGACATTTATGGTATATTTATCTTATTATTTGTGGAGGTTGATGATTCAAGTTTAATTATATCTAATATAATTATTATACGGAGGTATTGTAATGTTTAAAAGTGCAACCTGACTCAAATTTAGAATAAAATTTATTATCGATTTTTTAATGTTTCACCAACATATGAATAAAAAATAAGTAATCTCACGAGGCGTGGGACTGTTTTTATAAGGTGACATATATAGCATATTTATGTTATTATTTGTAAATAATTAAACATTCACGTTTAAATTTTATTTTATTTTTATTTTTTAAAGAATAATAACTTAAATTATTACATCGAGGTTTGGTTTGCAATGTTTAATAGTGCAACCTAACTCAAACTTAGAATTTCTTTTTCTTTTTGTTTTTTTGTTTTTTTTTTAATTTTTTTTTAGTTTTTTAGTTTTATTTTTTAATTTTTTCTTAGTTTTTTAGTTTTTTTTTTTTTTTTTTTATATATATTATCGATTTGGTAATGTTTTGCCAACATATTAACAAAAAATAAGTAATCACTATGTAAAAAATGAAATATTATGCTCATATCTTCTATTGTAACTATTCAAGCAATACAAATTTATTCTCTCAAATTAAAAAGTTGTCTGCTAACATATTTCATTTCATAATCTATTAGTAATGGAGAAAAATTCTCGATGCAAGCACAAATTTGGATAAGATAAGCGCTCTTTTATATTTAATATTAATATAACTTATAAATCTTAAATCATAATCAGTATGAATAAATGAGCAATGGCCTAATCCATTCACTTCCTTCCATCAAGGAGTGTATGAGTTACAAATCTTTTATATTTCTTTTCATCAAAGAAATTAATCAACTTTATCATTTCCATTATGGAAGTAGTTGATAATCACTACCACTATTCCTTAAATTAAGTAAATAGGTGTTTAACCTTGGTTATCTATTTTTTCATATAATCAAATTACTTATGATGTAGTCCAGCTAATGAAAATTCTCTCACAATAAACACAAATAAAACAAAGAAACTATGGGACACATCACGAGGAGAATAGGGGCTTTTAGCGTCGTCAAATTTAGACGTAAAAAGAGATTTGATGCAAATATTTTTATTGTCAAATTACAGCAACGTAGAAGGTGGACGCTAAAGGCTAGTCACCTATCATTTCTAGTGTTGCAGGAGGTTTATCAACGCTAAATATTACACTCTGCATCGCTGTATGTCTTCACTGAAATTGGTATACGACGACGTAGAAATTGGACTTTTAGCGTCACCAATATTGGCAACACTAAATATCAAAACTTTTAGCGTTGCTATTTTAGTGTCGCTAAAGGTGAATAACTATTGGAGTCGATATTTTTGTCGACGCTAAATATATTTAAAAATATTAAAAAAATAAAAAATATTATTAAAAATTTAATATAATTACTAAATAATTACATATATATTTTAATAATATTTTTATTTTTTAAAATTTCAAAAAATTTAAAAATATATATAAAATAAATATATTATATTATATAAAAAAATTTATTACATTAAATAAATAAATAAATGATCATGCAGAAGGATTGGTCGGGGTTGATGCTGTGTGTGTCGGGTTTGGAAGAACTGTGGTGGTCGATCCAGCAACACTGCTGTAGACACTACATTTTTGCATAAGCCCGATGATGAGCCTCGTATGGAGGCACTACTTGAAAATTTACGGAAGTTGTTGGAAATGAATGCCGGAAGGAAAGAAAACCTCCAAAACTAGCACTTTATCAAATTCGAACTCACTAGCCAGCCTCATATTCGCTCAGTCAGTTTCTGTTTCAAACCATAGCCTCGGCCCAAAACCCCTGCGACCCACAAAGCCCACACGCCCATGACACCATCTACACGCCGAAGCCTTCCTAAATAGCCAAAATTTCATGCAAAACACATGCCAAAATCCCCTTAAATCACTTTCCAATTTAACAAAGATTTGAAAATCCATGCAAAACACGTGCTAAAATCCCCTCAAATCACTTTCCAATCCTCACCAAAATTCATAAGATTCCTTCAAAAATAAATATTCCCCAAATCATCATGATTTATTTGAAGATCCATTGGAAATATAAAAGAGACCACAACCAAAAAACCTAAAAAAAAAACACAAAAACACAAACACAAGGCTACACACACGGCAATTCACAAAAAAAGAAAAGAAAAGAAAACTAGGCTTTGTTAGGGATAGGCCCTATACCCAACTTGTGGATGGGCTATATGTACATGTATTTGAAATATATTCATTAATTAATAAAATGGAAATCTTTTTATACGTGTCTTACATAACTTATATGAATCATCAACACTATAATAAAGCCCTTGGAGTAATAAGACGATGGCTTCCACGCCTTATGAGAATCATTACTCTTAAATGTTCATAATCATAGTTTTTTTAATAATCTAGGCGTTCACAAAGCGGAGAGACTAGCATGATGATTTGATCCACCCTTAAGTGGGGTAGCCGATCTCATAGGCTACTAGCGGAGATCCGTCCGCTTGGTGTATCACATGGATGCATGAGTTGCTTGTGTCCATCGAACTGACCGCCGAAAGTTTTCATATGGGGTGTTTATCCATGTGTCTGTGAGAACTTTCATGTATCGATTATATGACTAGTCCTTAGACTTGAGGTCTTTACAATCTTATGTATGGATCAAATAACTTTGACATTCTCCTTCCCCAGTTTAAAAGATCCAGTCATAACGGTATGATTGGGTCATTTATTGAAACACATGAAGTTTGTAAAGATACAATAGAGAATCGCCACTCTCTCGGATAATATTTTCTTATAAGAGTAGTATTCCAGTTCTCGGTTGATATGTGTGATCAGTGTTTGAGACTGTGGCCACAGCGAAATAATCATGTGAGATTCTTGCGTTAGCACGATTCATGACACTATCAACATCATACCTTTGACCATATGAGTAGACATTTTTCGTACCCTAGGTCAATATGTTAGGATACAGTAAGGCGATGGACCGTATCATATGTAAATCGCATACAAAATTAGTATATATATCTTTCCTTCTCATTTGGGAGCCTTGGCATGTTGCTAGATGTCAACCTTGGTCATTAAAATCGAACGACCATCTGATCGGAGGATAATTTATGTTCGATTAAATTATCACGATTCATTTCATGTCTAACTTGAGGGGAACCGAAAAGGTCACACACAACAAAGTCGAAATCAATGGTTAAAAGTGCACAGTACAAATATAACAGCATATATGATTACTGTAGGAATTGTTCATAAATGGTTCAATGTGTTTAATTATTGAACAGATCATTTATAAGGTTATATAGTAGCTTAGGGATTGGTGAATGACGATAGGGGCACTTTGGGAATTGGAATAAAAAAAAATTACTATTCATATGAATAGTACATGAATAGTAAAATTATTATTTTTATTTGTTTTGAATTCCAATTCGGCCCAAACTCTTATTAGGGTTTTATAATATTATTAAACCACTAAATTAAGATCCAATGACTAAGATTAAATTAGCTTTTATCCCACATCAGATTCTTAATTAATTTTGTTATCTTTGGAGCACTATATAAACTCAAAGAATTCTATACAAATTTGCTACACCAAAACCTTTCATATCTTGGGTTTATATAAGTGAGAAACTCTAAAGTTTAAGAGTAAGCCATTGATTTTGAGGATCCTTAAGTCTAATTGACTAGAGGAACCTCGAGTTAAAAGTTTTGAGGTATTTGCTTAGGCTAGCACCAAGGGCAAAATACCCGTGTACTCAAGGCGTAGTCTTGCCGTTGAGTTTTGGTTTTGGTGTGTGCATCTTTGGAGGCCACACACTTGGGTGGCTCTTTGGAACGTGGAAGAGCTTGCTGAGTTCGAGAAAAGCTTGTAGATTGGAGGGAGGACTGGAGGAGTCTTCGGTTCAAGTAAGTCTTTTTCTTTCTTTGTTTTAATTAGAGTTCTTTTGATAGTTAACATGTTTAGGTTTATGTTCTTTGCATGTTTTATGATTTTTTATGCTTAGAATATATAGTAACATGCCTAGGCTTGTAGAATAATCAAAACAAATGGGTCTTGGGAAAAGGGAAAGCGGCATAATAATTTTGATTTTCCGTTGCGCACTCGCGGCCGCTTCCCAACAGTGATATCAACGCGTCATTTTTGTTTTGATTAGTTCTCACTCATTTGAACTCGAAATTGGGTGTTTAAACGTTCGTTGGAAAGCTAACACCCTGAACGTAAGTTTAGGCACAAATTTTGCATGATTTGGTTAAGATTTGAATTGTGAAATTGCATTTAAAGTTCACGCGTCTGCAGAAAAACATGAATAGTAAATTTATTTGAATAAAATAAAATGCAATATCATAATTAAATAATAATCAAAGTTATTTAATGCCTAAAATAATTCCAACGTATAAAAACTCATATGCTTGATGATTCTATGTATGATTAGAATTGGCATGATTGTTTTAGGGTGCAAACATATAGAGACTTTCTATGAAATAGAGAGTGTATTGCTTAGCCCTTAGCTAAGTAATTATTTTGTGATGAACTTAGAGATTTATTACATTTAAGGCTAATAAATATAAATCACTTGTTTATAATAAAAGACATTATAAAAGATACAAGTGGGTTGGGACCAAGGGGTTAATAAAACTTTCCAAACTAAAGTTAATTTAACCAAATGTATTACTAGAGTTAGATAATGATTTAGTGTCTTCCTTCACTCACTACCTTTTTATAGCCAAACGGAAAATCTGTGAAGACATTTAGATAATCATTTACTCAAAGCATACCTTAAAGCATATTTAAAGTGTTGGACTAATTTGGAGGATCTATTGTTTATTCCTGTCACCAAGGCAATAAGAGTCTAAGAGGTAAAGGTATTTAAGAGAGTTCACTTCACCCTCCATCTGTGGAATTTTCAATGGAGGAATCCATTTGACAGTTATTCACTTAAACTTGCTACAATACCTCAATAATAATTTAAGTCTAAAATTTACCTCCCATTGTAAAGTATAGACCCAAAGGGCTTAAACCATATTGGCAGGACTAGGCTTTACCAGACTGACCAATACCAATTTGTCCCTAAATCATACTATTGACAATGGTTTGACTTTTCTGAGTTATAAGATGTAGCGACCCTTAGGCGTGGTCTTATAATTTAGTGGCAAAGATTGGGTGTCCACAAGGACTAGCATAAGCTATGGCATGTTTGATTGCCCAACCCAATGATCAATGAATTGTGATTTATATCATGAATTTGTTTTGAACCTACCTAATTATCATATTTTATAACGATCGGCCCTAGTCGGAGTTATGAAATGATGATAATGGGATCCTTGCCCACAAGAAATCCATCATATTGGGGTTGATGCGATTTGCTTAAAATTTTAAAATAATTGAGTGGGAGCAACTTCATAATATTAAAAGCCCAATTCTATTATGAAACATTAATGAAAACATATTCCTAATTTTAACATTTTCTCTTAACAGGTGGGTTAAAATATTTCACAAACATTCAAATGGAAAATATAGTATTACTTTATTCCATCATTGATGAGCATAAGCTCAACGGGGACAACTACAATGACTGGTTTAGAAACCTTAAAATTGTCTTACAACAAGAAAAGATTTTCTATGTTCTTGAAAGACCATTTCCCTCTGAACCCGCAGAAGATGCTGACCAAGATACATTTGATGCTTGGAAGAAACACGTTGATGATGATGAGCAAGCAGTTTGCATAATGCTTGGCTCTATGTCGGACGAACTTCAGAAAGCTCATGAAGATATGGATGCTCAAACCATCATCTTTCACTTGAAGGAGTTGTATGCAACTTCCGTTCATACCGTGAGATTCCAAGTGTCATGTTCCTTATTCCAAACAAGGTATAAGGAAAGATTTGTTAGTGGATGTGCTTAAGATGATTGGCCACATTGAAATATTGGCCAATTTCGGGTTCATCATGGATAATGAGATAGGTCACGATCTAATTCTTCAGTCCTTACCAAAAGAATTCTCTAACTATATTATGCAGTTTCATCTGTCTGATAAAGAAGCTACGTTAGCAGAATTGCACAATCTGATAAAGCAAGTAGAGAAGGATTTGAAACTGGAGCTTAAAACCTCCGTCATTCTTACGGGTACAGACCTAAAGCCACGAGGCCCAAAGAAAAATAAGGGCAAGGCCAACGCTCCAGATCACCTAAAGCCCAATGGTAAGGTGGAGAAGAAAAAGGGAAAGAGGAAATGTTTCTTTTGTGGAAAGAATGGTCATTGGAAGAAAGACTGCAAATCCTTGAAAGCCAAGGAAGCTAGGGAAGCCCAAGAGGCCAAGAAGCCCAATGCTTCAAGTATGTTGTATATGATTGAACTATATTCTCAAAACTCTGAACCTTCTACTTGAGTGCTTGACACCGGTTGTGGGACTCACTTGTATAACAATGTGTAGGGCCTAAGAAACAGTAGGAGACTCCGTCATAGGGAGGTTGTTATAGACACTTTATTTTTGCATATAAGTCCCGATGATGAGTCTCACATGGAGACACTACCTCTTTAAATTGTGGAAGTCGTGGGAAATGGACGTCGGAAGGAAATTGTCAAGAATTGATATTTTTGTTGGATTTAATTCGCTGGATTAGCTTCGGGTTCGCTTGTTGGACCTCGGTTTCAAAACACATCCCTAGCCCAAACCCCCGTAAGACACACACCAAATCCACACATCACCAAACCATACACCAAGCCCACAAAACTGAGCCAAACCCACGCCCAAATCACTCTAAGCCATGCCCACTCACCTTCCAAATTAACAAAAACACATATTAAACACATGCATAAATCAAGCCAAATCCCCTTCCAAAATTAAAGAAATCCCATCAAATACTTTCCTAATCCACTTAAATTACATTCCCTAATTAAAAGATACAAATCAAATCATATCACTAACTAAAAGAGAATAAATGAATTTCAATCCCCTTCCAAAATTAAAGAAATCCCATCAATGTGTTTAATTATTGAACAGATCATTTATGAGGTTCCATAGTGGCATAGAGATTGGTGAATGACGATAGGGGTACTTTGGGAATTGGAATAAATAAAAAATTACTATTCATATGAATAGTAAAATTATTATTTTTATTTGTTTTGAATTCCAATTCGGCCCAAACTATTATTAGGGTTTTATAATCTCATTAAACCATTATATTAAGATCCAATGGCTAAGATAAAATTAGCTTTTATCCCACATCAGATTCTTAACTAATTTTGTTATCGTTGGAGCACTATATAAACCCAAAGAATTCATTACAAATTTGCTACACCAAAACCTTTCATATATTGGGTTTATATAAGTGAGCAACTCTAAATTTTAAGAGTAAGCCACTGATTTTGAGGATCCTTAAGTCTAATTGACTAGAGGAACCTCGAGTTAAAAGTTTTGAGGTATTTGCCTAGGCTATCACCAATGGCAAAATACCCGTGCACTCAAGGCGTAGTCTTGTCATTGAGTTTTGGCTTTGGTGTGTGTATCTTTGGAGGCCATACACTTGGGTGGCTCTTTGGAACGTGGAAGAGCTTGCTGAGTTCGAGAAAAGCTTGTAGATTGGAGGGAGGACAGGAGGAGTCTTCGGTTCAAGTAAGTCTTTTTCTTTGTGTGTTTTAATTAGAGTTCTTTTGATAGTTAGCATGTTTAGGTCTATGTTCTTTGCATATTTTGTGAGTTTTTATGCTTAGAATATATAGTAACCTGCCTAGGCTTGTAGAATAATAAAAAAAATAGGTCTTGGGCAAAGGGAAATCGGCATAAAAATTTTGATTTTCCTCTGCGCACTCGCGGCCGCTTCCCAACAGGCTTCTCTCTTCTTCACCCTTAGACGCAAACAACAACAAAAGACGCTGAAAACCAAAACAAATCCAACAAAAAACAAACAACTCTCACCGACTAAAACAACAACAAAATCGAATCCATAAAATAAACAACCCTCACCGACTAAAACAACAACAGAACTAAGCCACAAACAGTACCCTCCACCGAACAAAGCAACAACAAAAATCAAGCCAAAAACAAAACAGCCCCCACCGAACAAACAACAACAAAAATCAAGCTAAAAACAAACAGTCCCCAACGAAAAAAAATCAAGCCAAAAAACAAATAGCCCCCACCGAACAAACACAATTAGCCAACAACAGCGGCATCCTCCCAAATTACCGAAAAAACGGTCCAAAAACAACACCCAAATTGTTGGGGTTTTGGGCGATGGGCGCAGCGGAAGCGTGGTTTGGACGAAATTGTAATTTAAAACCTTTTCAAATTACCGAATAAATTATTCAATATCTAATATGAATAATTTATTCATTTTTTTCCTAAACCTATTTATTTGATATCAAATAGCGACATAAATATGAATGAAACTTCGCCAAACATTTACGAACAACGTTTTTCTGCAAAATGACGCAAAATATGTTTTTGACCGAACCGACCACCCAACACTTATAGGGACTGCCCAAGTCAGCTCTAATAGTGTTAGGGTAGTTAATGGGCTGTCCGAATAGTGACGAACTCATTGTTTGGACAGCCATCACCGGTTGGCTCAAAAGTTACCCGGTAACGCCGTTTGTTGCTGTTTTTGCTTATTTCAACTCGGAAACACTTTAGGGTAATTGTTCCAACTCCCAAAACACATTCATTACATTCATATAACATCAAATACATCAACATATGCACTGAATTTTCCAGATATGATCCAGAACATAAAATTAACAATTTTCATGCTTTAAATCCAATGTTTCAAGATTAAATCAATTAATCAAAACACCAAATCAAGTCACCACATATGAACAACCGAAGAACAATTATAGGCATTATAACAGTGTTTATAACACTCTAGAATGGCAACTCATCATCAAATGATCAAATTAGCCTAATATTACAATAATATCTACCAAATCAACTTCACTCATGCTTTATCACTTCCAATTCATCCATCAAAACCAAAAGCCCCAAGTTCTTAACAAGTAAAGAAACCCTAGAATTATTCTAAGAACACAAGAACAAGAAATCAAATTTTCAAACTTAAGAAGACTAAAGATTACCTTTTAATCTCCAAGTTCCCAAGCTTGTTCTTGTGTTTTATCTTCACTTTTCAACTTAGATCATCAAGCAATTGAAAAACCTTTTCTTTTGAGAAACTCTCGGCTATGGTGCTTAATTAGAAGGGAAAATGAAATTTTTTTTATTTTAAATAACCCTTTTACCGACTTTGTGAGGGCATTTTTGTCCATTTATAAAAAATTAATCCAATTAATATAATTAAAATTTATGTTATCCAATCAATATTGCACACATTAAGTTTAATTAATTCAATCCATTTGCACCAATAATAATTGGACAAATTTCATAACATCTATGAAAAAAGATTAATTAATTAATCATTCAAATATTTAACAATTAAATATCTAAATAATCAATTAATATAATTATTATTATATATGTATTTTTTTTATTTATAATAAATAACAAATACATATATCTATGGCATATGTCAAAATCTCATTTGACGAATAATTAATGTGTATCTAATCGTATTATGTATCAAATACAAATACACAATAATTATTATCGGAAAAAATCCTCTAATGTATGTGTTATCGTTTAACCGATTAAATAATCCGAATTAACTCATTTAATTCGGTGAAATATTATGAATAATCTGTATTATTCATAACGAGTTGCCCAAGTGCTCAACGAGTACACTTCATATTGTGGGACTCTCTAAGTTTAGGTTTATCCATCACGAAATCCAATTTCGTGTCCATAATTCACCCACTCATTAATTATGACGACCACAGATAATCTCGCTAAACTATGCAAGACGAGGTCATTGCATACGTATAATCCATCTGTCACAAGCTATCCATATTATACCTGGGATATAGATGAGAACGTCAACTCTGTTTGGTATAATATATTCGACTTTCAATTTACGATCTCTAAATAACACTCGGAACTGATTTTCGATGTTATACCACGGCTATGGATTTACTAGATCGTAAACACGTGAGGATGCTTATGCCCTGTACGCAGGACTGACGGATCCTATCTTGATATGCACTGGATATCATGAGCATCAGTCCACACTAAATGAACAGGCGGAGGTCTGATCATGAATAGATCGTTGACGTAAATGCCATCAAAGTATGGAGGATAACTCATATATCACACTGTGGTATCTCAAGTCGAATGACCACTATGCTCGCTCAACTCGAGAATATTCCTATTGACGTTGGTGTACCATCTATTAGGAAATCTTCAGTGAGTCGTTCAGTATTTATCAAATAAACACCTACATGTCTATACGAGTCTCTCGAGACTCATGGTTCATTGGGATAAACCATCAGACCAAGTCACGATACACTACATGTATTGGTCTCAACGGATTTTTCTAACCGACCCTTGTTAGCAAATCTTGACCAGGAACTTTATTTAAAGATATACGTATTATATTGCGCTTCCAATGTCAATTACAAACTACGTTGTAACTGCGCACTACATTGTAAATCCTAGGGTCTTTGTCTAATATACACGTATCACTAAACCAGATTTATTTTCGATCTAATCATAATCATATATCTAATCGTAATTAGATCGAATAAGTGTATAAAAGACAATGGTGCTACCATTAAATTAGTAATATTATGGAAAAAAGAATTGCTCGTATTTATGAATCGGACATAAATACGATCCAGATTGGCACTCCGAGCACCAACCCTAACAATTTCTCCCACTTGCTCTAGTGCCAATCCACGGTATCATATACAGATCTCAATGTGTATCACATACTCATGGCCCTCAATAGCTCACCTAACACTCAAGAGGTAGGCAATAACAAGTAAGTCCGCTTTAATAAATCGAGTCTGTCCAACAAACTCAACTGTTTTCCTTAGCCAGCATCATTCATATTTTTTAGAATCCAAAATCCACATCAATATGACTCGGATGCTATATCAGTATTTTGCTATAGCTACTGAGTTGTCTATGTTTTTAGAGATCAAATCTAAATACTTTGAGACAACCGCAATCACTACACTAATATGAAAACTTCTAATCTATAGGGTCACTTTGCAACTTTATAAGTCAATACTTCAAAAGTTGCAACTGATTCCACTAGTTTAGTAGAATCAATAGTGACACTCCCACTGCATCTTTTCTGACTTTATATGACATATACCATCTAATGTCATAATTAGAATCAAAACTAATCTGACATTATGGTTGCAGAAAAAATTCTCCATGAATAAGAAACTAGTTCTTAATATCTTAAAGATCACAAAGAACATGTTTCAAGACACATCCTATGGTATACTGCATATCAGCATAACTCGTAACAATTACGATTAAATTGATATTTTTAATCGCACATAATATAGTATTCATTACGCCATCATCCTATGATGCATAAAACTGATTAGACATTCCAATCAATCTCTCTTTCGTTAAAGGAATCATCTTTTACGAAAGATGCATACCATATATATAAAAGACACGTTAACTGTCAAAAAGTTATAATAACTGTCATACAGATAATCATACTATGTCTTTTATTAGATCATATCTAATACACGACTAATAAGTGTATCTCATAAGTCTCTTAGTTTTATATCATATATGTAACTTTATATCAAATATAATAGAGACAACTCCCACTGCTTACATGGAGAAAAAAAAAAGAATTAGGATATGTAATACTATAAAGAAATTTATATGCTCCCAATGACCCTACTGACAAATACGTATTCTCTATACTTCGATAAAATAAGATAATCTGATTGATATCAAAATCAAAGAACATGGATTTTCATAAAGCTTATATGAGTCTACAATAGTATCCATAAGTTAATATATCAAACTGTGATCATAGCAGAAGACAAACTCTAGGGCCATTCTAGAATAAACTCTTCAAACAAAGAAATCACACCAGATCTCTCATTCGAAGAAATCACTCAAGAATGCCACTTTGCATTCTTTAGCTAAAATACATAGTTTAAAATCAGCATTAACCAATAGATTCTTAATTGTTCAATTAGTGCGACTAGAGACAAGTTTTCTCAGAATCTACAATAGACTACTGAGTATAGCTTTTCTCACTGTCATACTATAAAGGTCAAACCTTTATTAAGCTCACTGTGCTTTTGCTGCGCGAACAATTTGCATATTTTATTAACTATTCATAACGAAAGCTTAATCAAGTTCAAAACTTGATGGTAGTAAGCTATGAACAATCTTAGATCTTTGGTACAATGCTAAATTCCGAAGTCGATATCAAATATCGTTCCCACTATAAGTTATAGGATAATTTTCTTCACTAAGAAAACAACAGAACCATTAAGTATCAAATACTTCGTAAATGATTCTAACAACCTATTAAACTTATACGGAAGATGTCTAAGGGTATTTTCATCTTATTAATTATGTAGTTCCACTATAGTTTATCACTCTCACATTTGACTTCACTAAGTCAAGTCTTTTCTACAATCGTCAACATTCGATGTTACATACCAAGTAATAAAAAAACTTTATTACTCGGGATCGTAGAAAAGATATTCTATCAAATAAAATATAATATTCTATTAAATAGAATAAATGATAAACCTTTTACTTGTATCTCCGAGGCACAAGTACTTTCAATTATATAAAAATTATACAAAAGAAAGTTTCAAATCTCAAACTTGTCAAGATTTGAATTTTCTACTATACATATATATATGTAACTTTAGAAACGAATGGAACCTTAATTAAATAGATGAATTAGTGTTGCTGTAGCATAACCCGAAGAGTATTGAAGCTAATTCAGTAACACTCAATATCAACGAATCAAATTATATAAGATTCAATTACTCCCACTGACCAATTCCATCAAAATGAGAATCGCAGAAGTTTAATATTGACTAAGAATCATATTCAATAAATAACTTTAGAACTAATTGCCTTAAATTCGTGATGTTTGATCATATCAAACATCTTCGAACAATTCAAAGATGTTGAGTTCCTAATTAGGTCCCAAAAATCATCCAAAACAAGCATAAAATCGCATGAACACATCAAGGAATAATGGCGGAAACAAATACTCACAATGATTGGTTTGAGATGCAAAGAACACAAGTCTTTTTCCATTTCTCCTAGGCTCGGCAATGGCTTCCAAGTGCAGTGAGCTGTGCGGTTTTGATGGTTGAAGCACCTCCAAGATTCGGCCATGGTCATCACCATTGAAGCTCCAAGCTTCAAGCTTTTCCATGCTCACAAATTCGTTTCCCTATCACCATAATATAACCCATGTGTGTGCTAGCACTCTCATTTCTTCCTTAAATTCGGTCAAACCAAAGATTTTGTGAAGAAAATGCTCAAAACCGTGAGAAAGAGAGAGATGAGAGAAGGTTTCATTTTCAAAAACGTAAAAACCCTAATGCTTGGAGAGAGAGAACCGAATTATGTATTTGGGAGAGAGAGAAAAGTTAAATATATATCATTTATTTATTTTCTAAAAGCAAATAAAATAAATATATACCAAACTTTTCAAAAAGAAAAAAGTCAAAAGTAAAACATCAATCAATGTTTTCACTTTTACCCATCACTTTTACCTATCACATCAAGTTACTTTATTAAAGTGACAACACGTCATGTCACATCACTCAAAGTGACAAGTGATTTGACAATTGATGCGACTAGCGATTTGACGCTTGATGTGACTTGCGTGCCGCGCTCGAATTCGAAATACGAATGCGCTCGCAATCACTCTCGGGCTCGGGTTCGCTAATTCCAAATTAACGAATTTTCCGTCGCGTCGTAATTAAATGATTACGCCTAGCGAAATCACTATTCACGTCGCTAACGAATTAATTCAAAATTAATTCGTTCGCCCGAATTAAAATCCAATTTCAATTCCGCGTCGAAATCCAATTTTATAATATATCGAATATATTATTTTATCGATTAATTCCAAATTAATCGTTCTCTCTCTTTAATTAATATTTTATCCCAGATAAAATATCTCCGCAATTAATCCCAGATTAATTTCTCTCTCTAGAAATTAATCTCTCTCTCTACTAATTAATCCCAGATTAATAAAGTGCGAGTCATACATCATCGGTGAATCTTTGGGAAGCGACCCATGAGATCTCCGGATATGTTGGCAGTAAATACGGTTATCGGACTATCCGAACACGTAAGTACCTCGTACTACGTTTGTACCGATTTACAAGACAAGGTTGGCTTCTAGCAAAGCGCCATGCCTACCCAATTCTCCAGAAATATTCTTACAGGAATATATAGATCTGTATCAAGCGTAGTATACCGTAGTATTGTGTATATCGGCCCAGTATCGGATAGTCACGTGCTAGGGCTGGGGCTGGATAAGTGTCTGCCCCGTCCGAAGCACATGTCGGATGTCTGGTAACTAGTCTCTATAATCAGATATTCATGACCTGGTCATAATATCATGATTGGATGCGCATCACTCAAGAGCACTAGTACCGTATCCTGCGTGACATCATCTCCACTATGACTGAAGTGATACTTCCGTCTTGACATCACACCCAATACACTACGACTCTCTGATAAACCCAGAAGTGGTGTACGCAGAACCGGTTAAAGCCTGTACCACCAAGACCAAAGTCTACCGATTATCGTAAGTATTAGCGGTGCAAGTCTCAGGTTAAGACCAAATACACTACCCTGATGTCGGACTCCCATAGACACATAGTCATAATACCAATGGGATTCCGAGGGGTCTATCCAGAGCGAAGCTGTTTCCCGTACCATCGGTGAAACACAACCTCCTATCGCACTTGCATAAGTATCCAATACTTAAATATATGAGAACTATGCCGTTGTGCCCTCACAACGCGCACAAGTGCAATACTAGCCTATTCCGCATTATCGATGTCCTGTCTCGATAATACTACGACTAGGGATATTTAATGATTTATCCTACGTGGACTGATACTGTCTCATATCATTCTCCGTCCAGGAACAAATCATAGGGACCTCTCATCATTTATATATCTAAGGTGATCTAATCACAAATGATAAGAGTGCAATCTCCTTTGTCACATAGTTAATTTGTACAACAACACCATGATCTGTACAAATAGTGACGCTATGGGTCATATTATCCAACAATCTCCCACTTGGCACATAGCCAGTCACTCGAGTGTCTAACACCCGAACTATGTACGGTTGGCTCAAACTGCTGAGAAAAGGTTTTCGTCAGCGGATTTGCATGATTATCATCCGATGCGATTTACATGATCATCACATCGCCACGATGTATGATCCGAACGAATCAGATGAATATAGAAGTATATATATGGATCGTCGATGAGACCTTTAATTCCTTAGTCTGTGCTGACGCCTAGCTCAGCCACTAACAGAACTATATCTAATCTAATTAGATTTATTATCGACCCAAATAGCTTCTATTGCTGCCTCAGCTGCAGCAATAATCCGTATTTGTTGTTTATTCGGAAACAGAATCTTGCTCGGAAGATTTCCAGCTCACTGTTCCGTTATTCAAACTATATAGTACCGTTTGCGACTTTTAGTCGTCTTTATCAGTTATAGGAAACTTGCTACAGTGATCCCAGTCACTTCAAGTTCTCCTTCTCCATAGACTAAGACAGCATCCTTAGTTCTCTAAGATACTAACGGATGTTCTTAACATCAATCCAGTGACTATCACTCGGATTGGCCTGTTTGTGAATCCATATGCTCAAAGCGTATGATACACCAGGTCTTGTACATTTTTCAATGTACGGTTTCTAGGAGAGTATTTCGAAAGCCAAGCTTTCGCCGATATTTATTTTATGGGAATATCATTTCCAAGAAATGACGTATTATCATTATTTTATAGGACAGCCACTGTCAGTGCGCTCCCACTAACCTTCTTATATATACACTAGAATTATTTTCGTTTTGAATTAAATCATACATCATTATGATTATATCAAAACGATAATTCCAAGAACCTAATGCTTGCTTCAATCCAATCATGGATCGAATAACAAGCATTATCCAAATGGATTTACCGTGGCAACAGGTAAAAGGTTGAATCGTAATCAACACAATGTTGATAACGATACCTTTCCGTTAAAGCCTTGCTTTATACGTTGGTATGTTGCCATCCATGTATGTCTTCCTAGAAGACTTTTAAGTACCATTAGGCACAATGCCTTGTGGTACATCAACTAGTATCCAAACTGGTTGATATACATGGAATCCATTTCGGATTATATGGCACTTTGCCATAATTGGGGAGTTGATATCTTGTATCACTTCCTCATACGTAGTCAGTTGGTATTCCTCAATAAGATTCACATCTTTATAAGGTTAGATCAGAAACCCATACCCCAGGTTGTTTTCCGACTCTGTCCGACTTACGCGGTTCTTGTGTATTCGAAGATTAATGGTAATAGTCTCATCCTTGATGAACTATTTGTGTTCCATTAAGATTCGGTGCCTTGAACAGTATTACTCCGATTTCCATCGAGTTATACTATCCTCCCACTTACCACTGCATATCGGTATTCCTATCAGGAAAAACGTATGGTGAGCAACAATCTAATTGTTCTCTTGTGAGGTGTATAAGTACAATACTTACGGTATCCCTAGGATGACCTACATTTGGCACTTATCCTATTTGGGTTTTAGTTTGGTATCATCCAAACATATGCCTAGCATACCCAAATTATCAGGAATGAGAAACCCGGTTTCTTTCCCGTTCATATCTAATATGTAATCTGTCAAACAGATTTTATGGAACCTTATTCAAAATAAGTTCTTGCACTGTTTAGCATATCCGTCGAAGGAAATGGTAGCTCAGAGCGACTCGTGATTAACCTTATCATGTCTAACAAAATTCGGTTAATCTGTTCGGACACACCATCAAACTGACGTGTTCCGGGAGGAGTCCTTATTTGAAAGAATATTATACTCTTTCAAATATACTAGAAACTTATTGTTTAAGTATTATTCATTACGGTCTTACCGTGACGGTTTTTAATATTAGCCGATCTATTTGTCTATTTCGTGTCGAAACTCTAAAAGTTTCCGATTTGTGTTTCAAAAGAAACACATAACCATACGCGATGCCACATCCGTACAGGTCACGAAATATTCATATCCATATCTAGCCTAGCTAGACATGGGCCCACTTGCTTCACTATGAAGTAGGGCTAACAGATCGGTGGCATTTACACTTTTACCAAGTAAATAGTGTTTTAGGCACTTTGCCCAAATAGACTAGATTCGTAGACTTTATTTGAATGGAATCAAATCAGTCCTGGTATCCGCTCTTCAAAAGTGCGGATATACGATTCTTGTTTATCAGTGTCCCTGACAACTATGCCACAATTAAGTTTCTTAACTGATCAAATCAATTTGAGCTATTTATTTGTCATGTTATATATTTGAGATATTATTTATATTCAAAATATAAATCCTGTTATTCACATCTAATGTGTTTATCTCAATATCATCTTTATATAATGAAACACTTTAGTGTTCTAGAATATAAAGGTACACCCGCAGCGGGTTATACGCGATATAGAGATAATGTTTCTAGTCAAACTAGCTACATTATAACAGTTTCTAAATTTAAGTACTAACCCGAAGGTAGTTCCTAAATTCAGATATCTACGGTTAAAACAGCGACTTTCGTCCCGTTTTCAATTCGCAGATAAATCTCAATTGAAGTCAGTATCCTGTTCAAAATAGATTCTGAACATCAATATATATTTTATGTACCACACTAAGTATCTAAAATCCAATTTTAATACTAGCTGTGAACATAATTATGACAAACATAATGGATTAAGCACTTAAGTTATCATTACATGATCTTCCAAAGATTATGCTCTACTATTTGCTTAACTCTGGGCTTAGGCATAATACGTTATTTTATCAAATAAAATAACTTATTATTTTTCCAGGACCATCCTGAAATTTATTCCCAATTTGAAAATTAAAGTCGTTAAATACATTTTCACCCAGGATTATGTCTTAAACACTAATCTTTCATTTTTATATCTTGATTCTAATAGTCCAACTATTTAATCAACGATTTGTGGTACTATTTATTATAATGATTATAATAGTCCAACTATATAATCAAATATAATCTAAATTAATTAACCTCAATTACATTGATTACTATAGTCCAACTATAAAATCAACTGTAAACTGAAATTAATTAATTCAAATATATTGATTAATATAATCCAATTATATATAATCAAATATAATACAGTCCAACTGATTATTAAAACAACAATTTAAATATTAGTCCAACTAACATTTAATCTAACGACGAAATAATTTGAATGAGCGCGTATGGCGAGTAATTGAACGAGTATTGCAAATTCAATTCTTGCCTCCCACTATTTTTCGGCGAGCCTCTAACCCTCTGTCGAGTACTCGGGAAACCGTGTTTCCTAGTGGGCTAGGATCCCGTTAAATATCACACAATCTTGACTTTGGCCAACAAATTGTATGATAATTAACTAGGTAGATCTCGAAGATCAATTGGATCTCATCCAATTCCTAGATCCAGTAGGCGGATATCCAAATCCTAAACATATATCTTATATATGCCAATACATCCAATGTATTACCTAACCTTTTTCCTCTGAATCAACTAAGCCTTGGCTTTGGCACAACAAACCTAGTGATCCCAGTCAAGCGCGACCCATTGACCATGGAAAGCTTCGTAATCAATGTCGATGGACAAGAAGTGGTCTTGACTTTGGCCAACAAACCACAACTTGGACAAGACACTGATATGGAACAAAGCCTTCGTGATTCAAACACATCTTCGACGGACAAGGGCTTGACTTTGGCCAACAACCCATGCCAATCTCGGATCTTGAGTAAGAATCACTCAATGGAAGGAAAAACGCATGATATTTGAGGAGGGTTTTTCGCGTGCAAATTGGCTACCAATTTATTATCTTTGTTAAGGTCTCATCTTCATACACCCTTAAACATGCATTCTAAACACATAATAAAGCGCATATGAAATAAAATAATAATGATATGCGGATGGATACTTTACATTGATCCTAGATCAAATCTCTCATTTTCTCTCTCCAAAGCTAGCACATGTATTTACTTCTACCCGTTACACTACACTTCTAAAGAAACCTCATTTACATTGAGGGGAATAGGTGAGAAGAGAATACAAAGAGTATAGAGGTGATAAGGCTGGACACGCAGGTCCAATTTAATAAATCAAATTTATTACACAATTTCCAAAATTGCCCCACCCGACTAATATCCATCCGATATACATTATTCATGCATCACAACCATGTATTCATACAAGCATGTTATCAATCAATCTAATCCAATTAATTAATCTGATAATTAGTGATCATCCAATGTTCAAACAACGATTTGATTTTTGCTCGAGTCAAACTCGTTTTGCGAATAAGTACTGAAAGTACGAATTCTTGAATTAAATTAAACTACAACATTAAATCCAATTTAACATGTATTTAATACTAATTCACTATTCAATTCCAAATTGAATATTACACTTTATTTAATGAACCTTTACGACTTAAATTCCAAATTTAATCGCAATGGGTCTCAAAGCCCAATTAACATCTAATGTTTATTTAATTAAAGTCCAATGGGCTTTTAATTAATTTCTTAAGGCGTGGACTTTTGGTCAACTCGGGTCAAACTGATAACCAAAATCCAATCCGGGAGTTACCCCATAAGCCTTTAAATTAATTTTGGCCCATTAGGCCCAATTAAATAATTAAGGTCCATTAAGTCATAATTGGACTTTATGGATGCGGTTTTGGGCCCAATTGGATCCAACCAAATTGGCCTAAACCTAACTTGGTACAACCAAGCCCAAAAGCCCAATTACAACCTTAAGGCCCAATTTCCAAAATAAGCCCAATTAATTAACTTATAAAATTCCAAATTCCATAATTAATTAACCTAAGTGTAAATACAAATTAATTATCCATTAGGCGACTAAAGACAAGTTTTCTAGAATTACAAAGAATACTGAGTATAGCTTTTCTCACTGTCATACTATAAAGGTCAAACCTTATAAGCTCACGTGCTTTGCTGCTTGCGAACAATTTGCATATTTTATTAACTATTCATAACGAAACTTTTTTTGTTTCTTAATCAAGTTCAAAACTTGATGGTAGTAAGCTATGAAAATCTTAGATCTTTGGTACCAATGCTAAATCCGAAGTCGATATCAAATATCGTTCCCACTATAAGTTATAGGAAATTTTCTTCACTAAGAAACCAAACAGAACCATTAAGTATCAAATACTTCGCAATGATTCTAACAACTATTAAACTTATACGGAAGATTGTCTAAGTTTGGTATTTTCATCTTATCATTATGTAGTTCCAATATAGTTTATCACTCTCACATTTGAACACATCAAGGAATAATGGCGGAAACATATATCACAATGATTGGTTTGAGATGCAAAGAACACAAGTCTTTTTCCATTTCTCCTAGGCTCGGCAATGGCTTCCAAGTGCAGTGAGCTGTGCGGTTTTGATGTTGAAACACCTCCAAGATTCGGCCATGGTCATCACCATTGAAGCTCCAAGCTTCAAGCTTTTCCATGCTCACAAATTCGTTTCCCTATCACCATAATATAACCCATGTGTGAGCTAGCACTCTCATTTCTTCCTTAAATTCGGTCAAACCAAAGATTTTGTGAAGAAAATGCTCAAAACCGTGAGCAAGAGAGAGATGAGAGAAGGTTTCATTTTCAAAAACGTAAAAACCCTAATGCTTGGATAGAGAGAACCGAATTATGTATTTGGGAGAGAGAGAAAAGTTAAATATATATCATTTATTTATTTTCTAAAAGCAAATAAAATAAATATATACCAAACTTTTCAAAAAGCAAAAAGTCAAAAGTAAAACATCAATCAATGTTTTCACTTTTACCCATCACTTTTACATATCACATCAAGTCACTTTATTAAAGTGACAACACGTCATGTCACATCACTCAAAGTGACAAGTGATTTGACAATTGATGCGACTAGCGATTTGACGCTTGATGTGACTTGCGTGCCGCGCTCGAATTCGAAATACGAATGCGCTCGCAATCACTCTCGGGCTCGGGTTCGGGTTCGCTAATTCCAAATTAACGAATTTTTCCGTCGCGTCGTAATTAAATGATTACGCCTAGCGAAATCACTATTCACGTCGCTAACGAATTAATTTGAAAATTAATTCGTTCGCCCGAATTAAAATCCAATTTCAATTCCGCGTCGAAATCCAATTTCTTATAATATATCGAATATATTATTTTATCGATTAATTCAAATTAATCGTTCTCTCTCTTTAATTAAATTTTATCCCAGATAAAATCTCTCGCAATTAATCCAGATTAATTTTCTCTCTCTAGAAATTAATCTTCTCTCTCTACTAATTAATCCCAGATTAATAAAGTGCGAGTCATACATCATCGGTGAATCTTTGGGAAGCGACCCATGAGATCTCCGGATATGTTGGCAGTAAATACGGTTATCGGACTATCCGAACACGTAAGTACCTCGTACTACGTTTGTACCGATTTACAAGACAAGGTTGGCTTCTAGCAAAGCGCCATACCTACCCAATTCTCCAGAAATATTCTTACAGGAATATATAGATCTGTATCAAGCGTAGTATACCGTAGTATTGTGTATATCGGCCCAGTATCGGATAGTCACGTGCTAGGGCTGGGGTTGGATAAGTGTCTGCCCCGTCCGAAACACATGTCGGATGTCTGGTAACTAGTCTCTATAATCAGATATTCATGACCTGGTCATAATATCATTATTGGATGCGCATCACTCAAGAGCACTAGTACCGTATCCTTCGTGACATCATCTCCACTATGACTGAAGTGATACTTCCGTCTTGACATCACACCCAATACACTACGACTCTCTGATAAACCCAGAAGTGGTGTACGCAGAACCAGTTAAAGCCCTGTACCACCAAGACCAAAGTCTACCGATTATCGTAAGTATTAGCGGTGCAAGTCTCAGGTTAAGACCAAATACACCTACCCTGATGTCGGACTCCCATAGACACATAGTCATAATACCAATGGGATTCCGAGGGGTCTATCCAGAGCGAAGCTGTTTCCCGTACCATCGGTGAAACACAACCTCCTATCGCACTTGCATAAGTATCCAATACTTAAATATATGAGAACTATGTCGTTGTGCCCTCACAACGCGCACAAGTGCAATACTAGCCTATTCCGCATTATCGATGTCCTGTCTCGATAATACTACGACTAGGAATATTTAATGATTTATCCTACGTGGACTGATACTGTCTCAAATCATTCTCCGTCCAGGAACAAATCATAGGGACCTCTCATCATTTATATATCTAAGGTGATCTAATCACAAATGATAAGAGTGCAATCTCTTTTGTCACATAGTTAATTTGTACAACAACACCATGATCTGTACAAATAGTGACGCTATGGGTCATATTATCCAACAAAAGACTCACAATGAATTTCAAAGATATAGTTTTTCAACACTGCAAATAGAATATCTTTGAACCATTCATAATATTCCATTCGTTTTTCATCATAAACATATAGAAAGTTCTTGAACAATTCAAGACATTCAATATATTCTTTATTAGAAACACGCAACTAAGTCATGACAATTCATTAACTAAGTTACGGAGTAAAGAAAACTATCTAAGGCAATTTCTAATTCATTAAACTACACACATCCAATGTATTAGTCTAATAAATCTTGTGGTTCAATGACAATCATTGGTTAAATGAGATTTAATCACAACTTGAATACAATATTCATTAAATGGATAAGGATATATGGTGTGATCTCATATCAGACCATCATTTACCATAAGGAACAAGCATCTAATGCTTTTATGATGAAATCTAAAAAAACACAGTTCTAAGTTATTTATTTTACCGAATATTTTTCTTAATGTTTCACTTTTCATTAATGACACTACTAGTCATTTAAAAATATGTAACAACTGTTTATACATAACAAGTAACTATCCAATAGTCACAAGTTCTGATATCAAATATCAAAATATTCATTAAATATTATTTTAAATAACTAGATGGGAGATCCAGTATCCAATACCTACAGTTGTCGTATTGTGAGAATCAATATTCTGTATACACAACTATACACATCTTCTTTCTTTAGCTTTATAATCTGCATTCAATTATTCACAACGATTGTAAAATAATTGATTAGCAAACTGTGTCAGACACAAGACTTCTAAAGTCACTAAAAGCCAAGAAACGTCATTATAAAATAAACAAATACTAACGGGGTTTTCTTAATGCCAGTCAAGAATCTCGAGACATGAACTATTCAAGTCAATTCTTACTGTATAAGAAAGTATTCCTTCAACACTATTATATCATAAATAGATATCTATTTAGATTACCTAATCGTGACTTAGTAACTAAGTCACAAAGCATCTTGAATTTCAAGAAAATCGGAACAATAGTTCCCGATGGTTTCAACTAATCTAACAATATCTAAGTATACTGTCTTTCTAGAACCTATTCTAGAATTACGCAACCATAAGTAAAGTCAGAAAATATATATTCAAGAAATATAAATGTAGTGGATTAGAAGTATAAATCTATAAACAATATAGAATGAAAAGAAAACAAAGCAGAATTTTCCAAAATATTACACACTGCTTAAGTTATGGATTTTTAACCCAGCAGTGTCTCTCACTACTTTACGTAATACCGTAATCCCCAACGGAGAACGGGAATTCAATAATTAAATCGAATTCCATAGTGAGAGTATGATCCTATGAATATATTTTGACTCACAGCTTTGGCACGATCCCACCTACGTATATTAATTAGGTAGACAACCCATTGTCAATCACTCATCAGTGACTCATGGTTTTGGTCTTGATCGTTTCTCGTTATGAAAGCTTTGGCACGTTCACAACTTCACTTGTCAATGACAAACTGAAGCTACCGGTGTAGTCCTGATAGTTTTGACACGTTCAGGATTTCCACTTTCGCTTGAATTTATCCAGTATCAATATACAACCGGTACGTATAATAATTCTATAACCTACACCCTCACAGCTTTGGCACGATCTCGGATGTAGTTATAGAAAAATACCCATAAAGCGTACTGACAAGACGAACCAAGAAACATGTATCCAATACACGTTACTTTACAGCCATATTTAAGAATTGGGATTTTCCTATGGAAGCTATAATCTACATCAAATGCAGAATTTTAATATAAATCATTTTCTAAACATTTCAATTCTTCTTTAGAAAACATAACACAATTTAACTATTAAATTTCAGTTACATTTTTGTTAGTGTAGAACCGAAAAGTAAAGAAATATATATAGATTCCAAGCATGTGCGAACATTAAAATTTGATTATATATCAAATATCAAGCATGAGTAATGTAAAGGATGAAGCATCAGACCCGCTCTGATACGAATTTTGTTGGGGTTTTGGGCGATGGGCGCAGCGGAAGCGCGGTTCGGGCGAAATCGTAATTTAAAACCTTTTCAAATTACTGAATAAATTATTCAATATCTAATATGAATAAGTTATTCATATTTCACCTAAACCTATTTATTCGATATCAAATAGCGACATAAATATGAATGAAAAGTTGTGAAACTTTTACAAAAAATGTTTTTCCATAAAATGATGTAAAATACATTTTTGACCAAACCGACCACCAACACTTATGGGACTGCCCAGGTCAGCTCCAATAGTGTTAGAGCAGTTAATGGGCTACCCGAACAGTGACGAACTAACTGTTTTGACAGACGACATCCGGTTGGCTCAAAAGTCACCCGGTAACGCTGTTTTTGGCCGTTTTCACTTATTTCAACTCAAAAACACTTTTCGGAAATTATTCCAACTCCTAAAACACATCCATTACATTCATATAACATCAAATACATCAAAATATGCACTGAAATTTCCAGATCTGATCCAAAACACAAAATTAACAATTTTCATGCTTTAAATCCAATATTTCAAGAATAAATCAATTAATCAAAATACCAAATCAAGTCACCACATATGAACAACCCAAGAATAATTCTAGGCATTATAAGAGTGGTCATAACACTCTAGAATGACAACTCATCATCCAATGATCAAATTGGCCTAATATTACAATAATATCTACTAAATCAACTTCACACATGCTTTATCACTTCCAATTCATCCATCAAAACCAAAAGCGTTGTTAGCCTCATGACCCAAACCCATTTAGCCCACATGCACCCTAGCCTAGCCCAAGACCACTTAAAACACACCCAAATTAAATCAAATATTAAGTTAAATATTAATTAGGTAATGTAATTAAATAAAATAATTAATTAAGTCATATACCAAATTAAATAAAACAAATAAAATCTAAATAATCACCTACCAAAATAATCACCTACCAAAATAATAAAAATACTTACACAAATTAAAGAAATTGCATGCCTAATAAAGATAAATCAAATATATTATATTCCAAACTTAACAAATATCATGCCTAATTAAAATCAATCATAACAAATTAAATATATTGTATTCCTAACCTAGCCAAGATTTGTCCCCCCTCAATCTAATCCTTTCCTTATTGGGTACCAAATCATATCCTCCTTTTAATGCACCAAATCTCTTCCTTGTGAGACAAGGTGAAGCCCTAGCCCTTTTCTATATAAACCACACTTTTCCAAGACATGGACTCCCCTAGCTCTTACACACAACTCACACGAAAATTACAGCAAGAAACACTAGACACTACACGCAAATCACAAGAGAAATAACAAGCAATTATCTTCGTCCCCACCCTCATATTACCGGAAACAACAAGCCCTCAAACACCCTCACATTACCGGAAACAACAAGCCCTTAAACACCCTCACATCACCGAAAATACAACAGCCATTCACAACCCCTATAACCATCAAAACAACAGCTACATACACCGAAAATAACCCCAAAATAGCAGCTACATACACCGAAAATTATCCCAAAAATAGTGACCTGAACAGCGAGCAAAAAATACAGAGGAAACAGCAGCAAATTAGAGACCAAACAGCAAGTAAAACAGTAAAAAAGTGAGCTAAGACGCTAAACCAGTGAACCAGAAGAGTAAGGAGCTTTTACCCCTTCTGATCTCCGCGAAACGCAAGTCCGAAGACGACTTAAAAGGTTAGACCTGAGGGTACTTTTCACGCTCATCTTTATTTGATTTTTGTTATTTATTTCGATTGTATTTTAATTATTTGTTGAATCTTGTTTGTGTATGATGTGTGTTGTGGGTATTGGATGAATGGAAATGTGTCGTCTCTTGTGGTATATAGGATGGAAACCCAGACGCAAATTCCGTAGTCGAATCCGAATGGATGGTAGTGCGGTCTGTACTTGGGATACAACTCCACGTCGCTTGAGTAAACGACACCTTCTTTTGTTTCATGTTGCTTTGATTTATTCATTTTTCGTCATTTGAATTCCGCATGTTATTTTGGTATGCATGATGCGATCGAGTGCATGGGCTTAGTAAGTCGGATTAAGGGTCCCCTATTTGGAGGGGTTAAAATCCTTTACCATGATGCTTTGTCGCGCCGGTTGTGTTGGTTTCTATTTACGTCCCAAGATCATAACAAGCATGAAAACAAGTGTGAATACATCAAAGGAGATAGGGGAATACTCACATCGATCGGTTGAGACGAAACGACGAACAAAAAACTTCAAAAAAATGCTCACTGGTCCACGCCCACTGCAGCAGGTTTTTGTCCAAGAAATTTCAGTTTTGGATCTGAGATTTGAGCTTCAATCTTCGTCGTTTGATTCCCAGCTCGTGGGTGGGTTTCCCTAACACCTTCGTACAACTCTTGGAGTGTGCTAGCTCTCAAGTATTTTGCAACAAAATCAAACTTCTTCCTCTCTTACTGCTCACATTTTTGGGCAGTAAACAGCAGCCCCTTGGGCGTGTTCCATAGAGAGAAAAGAGGAGGAGAGATAGATGGAGAGAGAGAGAGAGTTCTACAAGTGTAGAGATATTTTTTTTTCTTTAACTTTTGGTAAAACCATTTCACTTTTACCCTAAACTTGGTAGGTTGGTAAATGGTTTTTCCCAAAACAAAACAAGGTAGTTAGGTGGTAGGTACACCTACCACACATGGACCCCACATATTTGAATTCAAAATTCAAATATCTTTACGAACATTTGCCGCGGCTCGACTCCATTTAATCCGATTAAACGAACTTCCGTCGTTAAATAATTAAATCTAATTTAATTAAATATCGATGCTTCGCAAATATATTACGAACGTCGTTTATGAATTAATTTTAAATTAATTCGTTCGTTCGCATTAAAGTCCGACTTTAATTTCGTAATGAAATCCAATTCATATTAATATATCCGATATATTAATTTTAGCCCATTCGAATAAATTAAATAGAAAAATCAAATTTAACTATTAAATTTTTTTACCGATTAATTCCAAATTAATCGCGTTCTCTCTTTTTAGACGATATTTTATCCCAGATAAAATATCTCCGTAATTAATCCCAGATTAATTTTCTCTCTCATCAAATTAATCCCAGATTAATTAAAGTGCGAGTCATACATCATCGGTGAATCATTGGGAAGCGACCCATGAGATCCCCAGATATGTTGGCAGTAAATACGGTCGTCGGACTATCCGAACACGTAAGTACCAAGTACTACGTTTTACCGATTCACAAGACAAGATTGGCTTCTAGCAAAGCACTATGCCTACCCAATTCTCCGGAAATATCCTTATCGAAGGAAGAAGGATCTGTATCGGTAGTAGTCGTATACATCGTATAGCGCATATCGATCTAGTATCGGATGGTCACGTGCTAGGCCTGGGGTTGGAGTGTGTGTCTGCCCCATACGAAACACATGTCGGACGTCTGGTAACTAGTCTCCATAATCGGATATACATGACCTAGTCATAATATCCCGATGGCCGCGCAGCACTTAAGAGCACTAATACCGTATCCTACGTGACATCATCTCCACTATGACTGGAGTGATACTTCCGTCTTGACATCACACCCAATACTCTACGATTCTAAATATACCCAGTATTGGCGTACACAGAACCGGTTAAAGCCCTGGACGACCTCAACCAAAGTATATTGATTGTCGTAAGTATTAGCGGTGCAAGTCTCAGGTTAAGACCAATACACCTACCCTGATTTCGGACTCCCATAGACACACAATCATACTACCAATGGGATTCCGAGGGGGTATATCCAGAGCGAAGCTGTTTCCCGTACCATCGGTGAAACACAACCTCCTATTACACTTGCATGAGTATCCAATACCCAAATATATGAGAACTATGTCGTTGTGCCCTCACAACGCGCACAAGTACAATACTAGTCTTTTACGTATTTATCGATGTCCAATCTCGATAATACTCTGACTAGGGATATTTAATGATTTATCCTACATGGACTGATACTGTCTCATATCATTCTCTGTCCAGGAACAAATCATAGGGACCTCTCATCATTTATACATCTAAGGTGATCTAATCACAAATGATAAGAGAGCAATCTCCTTTGTAAAATAGTTAATTTGTACAACAACACCATGATCAGTACAAATAGTGACTCTATGGGTCATAATTGTCCAACAATCTCCCACTTGGCCTATAGCTAGTCACTCGAGTGTCTTACACCCAAACTATGTACGGTTGGCTCAAACTGCTGAGAAAAGGTTTTCGTCAGCGGATTTACCTTATTATCGTCTGATGCGATTCATACGATCATCACATCACCATGATGTATGATCCGAACGAATCAGATGAATATCAAGTATATATCTGGATCGTTGATGAGACCATTAATTCTTTAGCCTGTGCTGACGCCTAGCTCAGCCGCTAACAGAACTATATCTAATCTAATTAGATTTATTATCGACCCAAATGGCTTCTATTGCTACCTCAGCTGCAGCAATAATCCGTATTTGTTGTTTATATGGTAACAGTATCTTGCTTGGAAGATTTCCACTCACTGTTTCGGTATTCGAACATTATAGTACCGTTTGCGACTTATAGTCGTCTTTATCGGTTTGGAAACTTGCTACACGCGATCCCAGTCACTTCAAGTTCTCCATCTCCACAGAATAAGACAGCATCCTTAGTTCTCTAAGATACTAACGGATGTTCTTAACTTCAATCCAGTGACTCACTCACTCGGATTGGTCTGATTGTGACTCCATATGCTCAAAGCGTATGAGACACCAGGTCACGTACATTTTAAATGTACAATTTCTCAGAGAGTGTTAACAACTTTAAATCTATCCCATAGATCTTTATTCCTAGAATAAAGGTTGTTACTCCTAAGAATTCTATGGAGAATTATTCTCGAAAGCCAAGCTTTCGCCGATTGTTTTATGGGAATATCATTTCCAAGAAATGACATATATTATCATTATTTTATACAAGACATTCATTGTCAGTGCGCTCCCACTAACCTCCTTATATACACAAGAATTATATTCGTTTTGAATTAAATCATAAACCATTATGATTACATCAAAACGTCAGCTCCAAGAACCTTATGCTTGCTTCAATCCAAACATGGATCGAACAACCCGCAAACCTAGTTTGCTGGTTTAGGTACGACAAAATTGTCAGGATGTTATAAACATCCTCCAAAAGGTTTCCGTTTAAGGAAAGCAATTTTGATCTTTAACTGACACATTTCATAAATGTACAATTTCAGCAAGCATTATCCAAATGGATTTACCGTGGCAACAGGTAAAAGGTTGAACCGTAATCAACACAATGTTGATAACGATACCTTTTCGCTAAAAGCCTAGCTTTGTACGTTGGTATGTTGCCATCCATGTAAGTCTTCCTTGAAGACTTTTAAGTACCAATAGGCACAATGCCTTACGGTACATCAACTAATGTCTAAACATAGTTGGTATACATGGAATCCACTTCGGACTCATGGCACTTTGCCATAAAAGGGAGTCGATACCTTGTATCACTTCCTCAAACATAGTTGGTTGGTCTACCTCAACAAGATTGACAGTTTTATGAGGTGAGATTAGAAACTCATACCCCAGGTTGTTTTCTGATTCTCTCCGATCTATGCGGTTCTTGTGTATTCGAAGATTAATGGTATATATTCATCCTTGATGAACTATCTGTGTTCCATTAAGGACTTCGTGCCTTGAACAGTATTACTCCGATTTTCATCGAGTTATACCATCCTCCCACTTACCACTGCATATCGGTATTCCTCTTAGGAAAACCGCATGGTGAGCAACAATAACATTGTTCTCTCGTGAGATGCATAAATACTATACTTATGGTTTCCTTTAGGATAACCTATAATTTGGCACTTATCCAATTTGGGTTTTAGTTTGATATCATCCAAACATATGCCCAACATTCCCAAATCTTCAGGAGTGTGAAACCCTGTTTCTTTCATGTTCATATCTAATATGAATCCTGTCAAACAGATTTATATGGAACCTTATTCTAAATAAGTATTGCACTGTTAATGCATATCTGTTGAAGGAAATGGTAGCTCAGAGCGACTCATGATTGACCTTATCATGTCCAACAAAATTCGGTTTCTCCGTACGGACACACAGTCAAATTGACATGTCTCAGGAGGAGTCCTCATTGAAAGAATACTATACTCTTTCACGTATGTTTGAAACTTACTGCTTAAGTATTTTCCCTTACAGTCTTACCGCGACGGTTTAATACTTTAGACGATATGTTTTACTATTTCGTGTCGAAACTCTAAAAGTTATCGATTTGTGTTCTTCAAAAGAAACACATAACCATAACGTGATGCCACATCCGTTAAGGCATGAAATATTCATATTCACATCTAGCATTGCTAGATATGGGCCCACTTACTTCACTATGAATAGGGCTAACAGATCGGTGGCACTTTCACTATTACCAAGTAAATAGCATTTCAGGTACTTTACCTAATAAATTAGATTCGTAGACTTTGTTTGTATAGTCAAATCAGTCCTAGTACCCACTCTTCAAAAGCGTGGATATACGAGTCTTGTTTAATTGTGTCCCAGACAACAATGCCACAAATAAGTCTCTACTGATCAAATCAGTTTGAGCTATATATTTGTCATTTTATATGTTTGAGATTTTATTTATATTCAAAATATAAATTCTGTTACTCACATTCTAATGTGTTTATCTTAATATCATTCTTTATATAATGAAACACTTTAGTGTTCTAGAATATAAAGGTCTATCTGCAACGGATTAAACACTGATATAAAGATAATGTTTCTAGTCAAACTAGTTACATTATAACAGTTCCTAATTTAAGTATATACCCAAAAGGTAGTTCCTAAACTTAGGATTCTACGGTCGAAACAGCGACTTTCGTCCCGTTTCTGATTCGCAGATTAATATCAACTTGAAGTCAGTATCCTGCTCACAGCAGATTCTGAACATCAATCCATATATTTTATCTACCATACTAAGTATTTTAAAATCCAATTTTAATACTAGTAATAGACATAATATTGACAAACATTCTTAAAGTCAGAGCCTTGCCCTTTCTTTAATTCCTTTGTGTCTGCCATATCCAAACGGCAGTCACTTTAGGATATGTCATTTATCTTCCCAGAAGATCATAATGATTTTTCCTTTGCCCTTTCAAATATTTCAGAAGCCTTTGGCCAAACCTTGGGTTTCTAGAATATTGAAGAATGGTGCGCCTTGCGCCATTTACCTAATTGCAAAGTTTGACTTTATCTCATCGAGAATAGTCTTTAACCCTCCAAGAGTTATTTATTGCAATTTTAATACTTCTTAAATCTAAACATAGATTTATGACAAGTATATCGAATTAAGCACTTAAGTTATCATCACATAAATCTTCCAAAGATTATGCTTTACTATTTGCTTAATTCTTGGCTTAGGCATAATAGGTTATTTTATCAATAAAGTAACTTATTATTATATTTCCAGGACCATCCTGAATTATTCCCAATTTGAAAAATATAGTCGTTTAAATACATTTTCACCTAGGATTATGTTTTAAACACTAATCTTTCATTTATCTTGATTCTAATAGTCCAACTATTTAATCAACGATTTGTGGTACTATGTATTATATTGATTATTATAGTCCAACTATACAATCAAATATAATTTAAATCAATCAACCTCAATTACATTGATTACTATAATCCAATTATAAAATCAACTGTAAATTGAAATTAATTAATTCAATTATATTGATTACTATAATCCAATTATATAATCAACTATAATACAGTCCAACTGCTTATTAAAACAACAATTTAAATATTAGTCCAACTAACATTTAATTTAACGACAAAGTAATTTGAATGAGCGCATATGGCAAGTAATTAAACGAATATTGTAAATCTAATACTTGCCTCCCACTACTTTTCGGCGAGCCTCTAACCCTCTATCGAGTACTCGGGAAACCGTGTTTCCTAGTGGGCTAGGATCCCGTTAAATAACACACAATCTTGACTTTGGCCAACAAATTGTATGATATTTAACTAGGTAGATCTCAAAGATCAATTGGATCCAATCCAATTCCTAGATCCAGTAGGCGGATATCCAAAACCTAAACATATATCTTATATATGCCAATACATCCAATGTATTACCTAACCTTTTTCCTCTGAATCAACTAAGCCTTGGCTTTGGCACAACAAACCTAGTGATCCCAGTCAAGCGCGACCCATTGACCATGGAAAGCTTCGTAATCAATGTCGATGGACAAGAAGTGGTCTTGACTTTGGCCAACAAACCACAACTTGGACAAGACACCAATATAGAACAAAACTCTCGTGATTCAAACACATCTTCGACGGACAAAGGGCTTGACTTTGGCCAACAACCCAATGCCAGTCTCGGATCTTGAGTAAGAATCACTCAATGGAAGGAAAAACGCATGATATTTGATGAGGGTTTTTCGCGTGCAAATTGGCTACCAATTTATTATATTTGTTTAGGTCTCATCATCATACACCATTAAACATGCATTCTAAACACATAATAAAGCGCATATGAAAATAAATAATAATGATATGCGGATGGATACTTGACACACATTGATCCTAGATCAAATCTCTCACTTTCTCTCTCAAACTAGCACTTGTATTACTTCTACCCGTTAAATTACACTTCTAAAGAAACCTCATTTACATTGAGGGGAATAGGTGAGAAGAGAATACAAAGAGAATAGAGGTGATAAGGCTGGACACGCAGGTCCAATTTAATGAATCGAATTTATTACAACAATTTCCAAAATTGCCCCCACCCGACTAATATCCATCCGATATACATTATTCATTCATCACAACCATGTATTCACACAAGCATGTTATCAATCAATCTAATCAATTAATTAATCTGAAAATTAGTGATCATCCAATGTTCAAACAACGATTTGATTTTGCGCGAGTCACACTCATTTTTGCGAATAAGTACTCAAAGTACGAATCCTCGAATTAAATTAAACTACAAAATTAAATCCAATTTAATATGTATTTAATACTAATTCACTATTTTATTCCAAATTAAATATTACACTTTATTAATAAACCTTTTCCGACTTAAATTCCAAATTTAATCATTACGGGTCTCAAAGCCCGATTAACGTCCAACGTCAATTTAATTCAAGTCCAATGGGCTTTCAATTAATTTCTTTAAGGCATGGGCTTCGGCAACCAAAGCCCAATCAAGGAGTAACCCTATAAGCCCAGAAATCAATTTCGGCCCATTAGGCCCAATTAAACTTTAAAGGTTCATTAAGTTGCATTTGGGCTTTATGGAAACGGTTTTGGGCCCAATTGGATCCAATCCAATTTGCCTAAACCCAACTTTGTACAAAAAAGCCCAATAAGCCCATTACAACTTTAAAAGCCCAAATCCAATTTTAAGGCCCAAATAATTAAATTACCAAATTCCAAATTTCCAATTTAATTACCAAAGTGTATTACATGATTAATTAACCAAATCAATATTTCCAAAAAATCATTTTGTCCAATTAATCATGCTTTTATCATCATCACATGTCCAACATACTCCTATCAATGACTCTTTTCCTGATGAATTTTTTTCTGTACATACAATGCATTGGTATGCTAATATTGTCGATTTTCTTGTAACAAGAAAAATACATCCAGATTGGAGCCATCAAGACAAGAAGAAATTTTTGACCGAAGTCAAAAGATTCTACTGGGACGAATCATATCTGTCCAAGTATTGCCTTGATCAAATTTTTTGACAATACATACCAGACAATGAGATAAGTGGTGTTATTGAGTTTTTTCATTTAGAGGCATATGGAGGTCACTTCTCATCTAAAAAAACCGATGTAAAGATCTTACAGTGTAGATTTTATTGGCCCACCATTTTTAAAGATACCCATGTTTTTGCAAAACTTGTGAAAATTATCAAAAGTTAGGATCTATTTCAAAAAGAAACATGATGTCTTTAAATCACATCATTGTCATCAAAATCTTTGATTGTTAGGGGATAGATTTCATGGGTCCATTTTCATAGTCATTTGGATTTTTATATATTTTAGTTGTAGTAGAATATGTCTCAAAATGGGTTGAGGCGATTCCTTGTCGAAATAATGATAAAAAACTATGATTAAAGTTTTAAAAGAAAATATTTTAAGTCGATTTGGAATCCCTTGTGCCATTATCAGTGATAGAGGTAAACATTTTTGTTAGAGGCCTTTTGAGTCCTTAATGAAAAAGTATGGAGTTACACGTAAAGTTTCCACCTCTTATTAGCCGCAGACAAATGGTCAAGTTGAACTAGCAAATCGGGAAATCAAACAAATTTTGGAAAAAAATGGTCAACCCGAATCGTAAAGATTGATCTTTTAGACGGACTGATGCACTTTGGGCATACCGGTCAGCTTTCAAAACATATTTGGGAATATCTCTATATCGTTTAGTTTATGGAAAACCTTGTCATTTGCTGGTAGAACTTGAGCATAAGGCATATTGGGCTATTAAAGCATTCAATTCAAACATTGAAATGTCAGTCACTAACGTAAACTGCAACTAAATGAGCTTGAAGAGTTAGGGAATGATTCATATGAGAATGCGAAAATTCTTAAAGATAAAACTAAGCCCTTTCATGATAGTCGAATTTCACAAAAAATATTTGAAATTTGTCAAAAAGTTTTGCTTTATAATTCTCGTCTAATTTATTTCCTGGAAAATTGAAATCCAAATGGAGTGGCCAATTTATTATGAAACACATTTATCCACATGGGGTTATTGACATTGAGACTCTTGGGGATGGTGATGTATTTAAAGTGAATTGAGAACGTCTAAAACCATTTTTGGATTTTTCAAATTTTCAAGAATCTTTTTTCCTTTCAAACCCAGTGTACTGTGATTGATGTATTTCTTTTCTTTTCTTTTGTATTTGTCTAACTTCCATTTTTCTTGAGTTTTGCAGCATTTTTTTTATCTTTTCCCTTTTTCTCAGATTCTTACACCCCCGGTTAAATAGCGGATAACGGTACTCCGTGACTCTAAGTCGGTTCTTTCAGTTTCCTAAAATTACTAATACCATGCAATCAAGGCATGGAAGAAACTCTTGCAAAACTCCACAAACATTTTCCTTCTCTCCTTCAAAATGCTCTGAGGAAAATTTACAAAGCACGTACCTAAAGAATAAGGCTTCTTATGATCCATGGTATTCCTAGTGATAGTCATTGGGTAATTGAAGCAAGAGTTCGCTTGGCAGGTGAGTCATCTATCTCTTTTATTTCTCACATGTCTGGTTTAGGGAAAAACACCTATGCTAAGAAACAAATAGCTAAACAATTAGGTGTTTGTTATAAATATGCACGATGGTCGTGCAATATTCATTATCGTTCTTTAGGCATGACGTCTGACAATCGCAAAGACAAAATTCAATTCATTAGAGATGGCTTCAGTAAGGAGTCTTTAGATGATATATCATTGACTCTTGAGACGCATTCTAGTGGACATGTTCATCGACTAATTCGCAATTTGCATACACAATTTCAAAAAGAAAGACAAGAATACAGTCTCGGGAATCTGACTTTAAAAGACCTTGTTTGCCAATTTATAAGAACATTGGATGGGAAGCCTATCCCCGACCCATAGAGGAAGATGTGAGCCACAATCACAACTACCAGTACATATTTTTCAATTTTTTGATTTGATTTCCTTTACTTGAAATTGCTGTTTTGATTTACTTTAATTTACTGTTTTCATTTCCTTTACTTATACCGTTAGTATCTAAATTTTTTGACTTTCACGATCAATTTTACTGTTCCTCT
Organism: Zanthoxylum bungeanum; assembly: GCA_019454045.1. Lineage (NCBI taxonomy): Eukaryota > Viridiplantae > Streptophyta > Magnoliopsida > Sapindales > Rutaceae > Zanthoxylum > Zanthoxylum bungeanum. The sequence goes on along the minus strand of SKCR01026642.1, from coordinate 26,834 downwards.
AACAATTGTCATTTTACAGGTACTACTGCTTTTATTACTCAACCTTTTTCAGGATCCATAAATACAACTCGTCATTTCTCTCTTTAACCCATCCAAATAAGATAGAGAAAAAAATGGAAACAACTTCAAGATGACGAGTCATTAATATTTGTGTGCTTTGTGGAACTAGCTCTGGAACTAAACCAGAATTTGTTGAGGCTGCAAAAGAATTGGGTAGAGTTATGGCGTAAAGAAACATGCACTTAGTATATGGAGGTGGCAATCTTGGACTGATGGGATGTGTTTCAAAGGTTGTGCAAGAATATGACAGTCAAGCTTTGGGGATCATTCCAAAACCTTTGAAAAATGAAAACCTCATCGAAAAATCAAATAGAGAAGAATGCATTGTCTCATGTATGACTGAAAGACTTACTGAAATGATCAACCATGCTGACGCTTTTATTGTTTTACCAGGTGGGCTTGGCACGTTGGAAGAAATTTTCACAGTTGCTGTTGGACAATTATGACCCTCGAGTGACTGACTATAGGCCAAGTGGGAGATTTTTGGACAATTATGACCCATAGCATCACTATTTGTACAGATCATAGTGTTGTTGTGCAAATTAACTATGTGACAAAGGAGATTGCACTCTTATCATTTGTGATTAGATCACCAAGATATATAAATGATGAGAGGTCCCTATGATTAGTACCTGGATTGAGAATGATATGAGACAGTATCAGTCCACGAAGGCAGAATCATTAAATATCCCTAGTCAGAGTAATATCGAGATTGGACATCGATAAATACGTAAAAGACTAGTATTACACTTGTGTATGTTGTGAGTGGCACAACGGCATAGTTCTAATATATTTGGGTATAGGATACTCACGCAAGTGTAATAGGAGGTTGTGTTTTACCGATGGTACGGGAAACAGCTTCGCTCTGGATAGAACCCCTCGGAATTCCATTGGTAGTATGACTATGTGTCTATGGAAGTCCGAAATCAGGGTAGGTGTATTTGGTCTTAACCTGAGACTTGCACCGCTAATACTTGTGACAATCAATATACTTTGGTTGAGGTCGTCCAGGGCTTTAACCGGTTCTGTGTACGCCAATACTGGGTATATTGAGAATCGTAGTGTGTTGGGTGTGATGTTAAGACGGAAGTGTCACTCCAGTCATATGGAGATGATGGTCACGTAGGATACGGAACTCGTTCTCTTAAATGCTCGAGCTATCGGGATATTATGACTAGGTCATGTATATCCGATTATAGAGACTAGTTGCCAGACATCCGATATGTGCTTCGTACGGGGCAGACACAATTCCAGCCCTAGGCCTAGCACGTGAACATCCGATACTGGATCGAAATACGCAATACTTCGGTATACTACGCTTGATATAAATCTAATATTCCTATAAGGATATTTCTGGAGAATTGGGTAGGCATGGCGCTTTGCTAGAAGCCAACCTTGTCTTGTAAATCGGTACAAACGTAGTACGAGGTACTTACGTGTTCGGATAGTCCGACGACCGTATTTACTGCCAACATATCCAGGGATCTCATGGGTCGCTTCCCGAAGATTCACCGATGATGTATGACTCGCACTATAATTAATCTGGGATTAATTAGAGGAGAGAGAAAATTAATCTGGGATTAATTGTAGAGATATTTTATCTGGGATAAAATATTAATTAAAGAGATAAAATAATATATTTGATATATTATACGAAATTGGATTTCGACGCGGAATTAAAATTAGATTTTAATTCGGACGAACGAATTAATTTAGAATTAATTCGTTAACGATGTGAATAGTGATTTCGCTAGGCGTAATCGTTTAATTACGACGCGACGGAAAATTCGTTAATTTGGAATTAGCGAACCCGAGCCCGGGATTATTTGCGAGCGCATTCGCATTTTGAATTCGAGTGCGGCACGCAAGTTAAATCGAGCGTCAAATCGCAAGTCACATCAAGCGTCAAATCAAATGTCACTTTGAGTGATGTGACAAGTTGTAACTTGATTTGAGTGATTGATGTGGTAGTTGAAAAGCATTTATTGCTTTTTGCTTTTGACTTTTGCTTTTTGATTTCTTAGTAAATGGAAAATGAAAAAGTGGTAAATGTTTTTAATTAATTTTGGATATTATAAAAACCTATTTACAATTTTTTCTTTCTCTCTCTCACCAATTACGGTATCTTCTTTTTCCCACCTCTCTCATTTTCGGCTTGGAGCCATTTTTCTTCTTCTCTGTTTCTGCATCTGCCGAACGTAAAAGAGAAGCAAGAAACGATTTTTGTTGCAAAAATCAAGTGCTAGCACACACACTTGAGTGATACAAAGGTGTTAGGGCAGTGTTCTTGTGAGCTTGGAATCAATTTTGGAGCTTGAAGCTTGGAGCTTCCATGGTGTTCATCAATGGCCGATTCTTGGAGGGACAAAAACCAGTAAAACCGCACAGCCCACTGCAAGGAGGAGCTGCTGCCGTGACTTTGAGGGAGGCTTGAAGGCTTTTGTTCTTCGCATCTCAAACCGTTCAAAGTGAGTATGTATTTCGCCTTACTTCTTTGATGTATTCATGCGAATTTCTTGCTTGATTTCATGATCTTGGGACCTAATTAGAAACCAACAACGGTATCCATGAGCTTTGATCAAGCCTGAAAAAGTTAGGGTTTGAATTGGGTAAAATCAATTGAAGCATGATTTGGTTGAATTGATTGTTTAAGTATGATTGTAATATTGAATTGAAGTTGTGTATGTTCAATTTCATGAAATTGGTTTGGATCCAATTTTCCCCAAATTTTTGGAGTAGGCCGAAAATGATGAACCCTAATTTCTTGTGTTTTTTGTTTGTTTGATCATTGGATGACTTAAAACAAGTGTGGGGTAATGTTGTTTTGAAGTTCAATTGGATTGAATTTTGATTTGGAACAATTTTTCCCTTTTAAAGTGGCTTGGCCGAATTCTTGAACATTTGAAATTCATTGTGTTTTTTTGATTTTAATTCATTGGATGAGTTGAATTGATTTGGGAATGATGATTGTGGATTCAATTGGATTGAAACCGAATCGGATTGGAAAAACCCCCTAATTGCCGAATAAAGTAGCATGTATTGGGTTTGATTTTGATGAAATGTGTTGGACACTATTTGTTATTAAAGTGCATGATTAATTAGGCTAATTGATGTTTGAGGAATTTTAATTGGATGATTAATTGTGTATTACACTTAGGTTAATTAATTATGGAATTTTATAAGTTAATTAATTTGGGCTTATTTTGGAAATTGGGCCTTATAAGTTGTAATTGGGCTTTTGGGCTTGGTTGTACCAAGTTAGGTTTAGGCCAATTTGGTTGGATCCAATTGGGCCCAAAACCGCATCCAAAAGGTCCAATTATGACTTAATGGACCTTAATTATTTAATTGGGCCTAATGGGCAAAAATTAATTTAAAGGCTTATGGGGTAAATCCCGGATTGGATTTTGGTCATTCGGTTTGACCCGAGTTGACCAAAAGTCCACGCCTTGAAGAAATTAATTAAAAGCCCATTGGACTTTAATTAAATAAACATTAGATGTTAATTGGGCTTTAAGACCCATTGCGATTAATAAAGTGTAATATTTAATTTGGAATTAAATAATGAATTAGAATTAAATGCGTATTAAATTGGATTTAATTATGTATTTAATTTAATTCAAGAATTCGTACTTTGAGTACTTATTCGCAAAATGAGTTTGACTCGAGCAAAAATCAAATCGTTGTTTGAACATTGGATGATCACTAATTATCAGATTAAATAATTGGATTAGATTGATTGATAACATGCTTGTATGAATACATGGTTGCGATGCATGAATAATTATATCGGATGGATATTAGTCGGGTGGTACAATTTTGGAAATTGTAATAAATTTGATTTATTAATTGGACCTACGTGTCCAGCCTTATCACCTCTATAATCTTTGTATTCTCTTCTCACCTATTCCCCTCAATGTAAATGAGGTTTCTTTAGAAGTGTAGTGTAACGGGTAGAAGTAAATACATGTGCTAGCTTTGGAGAGAGAAATGAGAGATTTGATCTAGGATCAATGTAAAGTATCCATCCGCATATCATTATTATTTTATTTCATATGCGCTTTATTATGTATTTAGAATGCGTGTTTAAGGGTGTATGATGGTGAGACCTTAACAAAGATAATAAATTGGTTTCCAATTTGCACGCGAAAAACCCTCGTTCAATATTAAGCATATTTCCTTCCATTGAGTGATTCTCACTCAAGATCCTAGACGGCATTGGTTTGTTGGCCAAAGTCAAGGCCTTTGTCTGTCGAAGATGTGTTTGAATCACGAAGGCTTTGTTCCATATCAGTGTCTTGTCCAAGTTGTGGTTTGTTGGCCAAAGTCAAGACCACTTCTTGTCCATCGACATTGATTACGAAGCTTTCCATGGTCAATGGGTCGCGCTTGAGTGGGATCACTAAGTTTGTTGTGCCAAAGCCAAGGCTTAGTTGATTCAGAGGACAAAAGGTTAGGTAATACATTGGATGTATTGGCATATATAAGATATTGTTTCGGACTTGGATGTCCCCCTACCGGATCTAGGAATTGGATTGGATCCAATCGATCTTAGAGATCTACCTAGTTAATTATCATACAATTTGTTGGCCAAAGTCAAGATTGTATGATATTTAACGGGATCCTAGCCCTTAGGAAACACGGTTTCTCGAGTTACTCGAAGAGGGAGAGAGCTCGCCGAAAAATAGTGGGAGGCAAGAATTGAATTTGCAATATTCGTTCAATTACTCGCCATACGCGTTCAATCACAAATTATTTCGTCGTTAGATTAAATGTTAGTTGGACTAATATTTAATTGTTGTTTTTAATAAGCAGTTGGACTGTATTATATTTGATTATATATAATTGGATTATATTAATCAATATATTTGAATTAATTAATTTCAATTTACAGTTGATTTTATAATTGGATTATAGTAATCAATGTAATTGAGGTTAATTAATTTAAATTATATTTGATTGTATAGTTGGACTATAATAATCATTATAATATATAGTACCACAAATCGTTGATTAAATAGTTGGACTATTAGAATCAAGATAAATTGAAATATTAGTGTTTAAAACATAATCCTGGGTGAAAATGAAATTAGACGACTACAATTTTCAAATTGCGAATAAAGTTTCAGGATGGTCCTGGAAAATAATATGTTACTTTATTTGATAAAATAACATGTTAAACCTAAGCTCGGAGTTAAGCAAATAAGTGGAACACAATATTTGGAATATTCATGTAATGAAAACTTTAGCGCTTAATCCATTAAGCTTGTCGCGGTAGATTCCTTAATTTCTTTATCAGAACTAAGGATTAGATTCTTAAAGTATGATAATGAAATTGAAGGATTTTCATGGATCTATTTTAAATTCTTTGAAATACTAAAATTGCAATAAATAATTCTTGAAGAATTAATGACTAATCTCAAGGAGATAAAGTCAAAATTTGCAATAAGACAAGTGGCGCAAGGCACACCTTACTTCGATATTCTATAAACCCGAGGCTTGGCCAAAGGCTTCTAGAATGTGAAAAGGGCAAAGGCAAAATCATTATAATCTTCTGGGAAGATAAAGGACATATCCAAAGAAGGAATTGAATACGAGCAAGGCTCTGACTTCAAATACGATAGTCATAATTATGTTCACTACTAGTATTGAAATTGGATTTTAAATACTTAGTGTGATACATAAATATATATATTGATGTTCAGAATCTGTTTTGAACAGGATACTGACTTCAATAGAGATTTAATCTACGAATTGTGAGCGGGACGAAAGTCGCTGTTTTAACCGTAGATACCTGAATTTAGGAACTACCTTCGGGTTAGTACTTAAATTAGGAAACTGTTATAATGTAACTAATTTGACTAGAAATATTATCTTTATATCAGTGTATAACTCGCTGCGGGTATACCTTTATATTCTAGAACACTAAAGTGTTTTATTATATAAAGATGATATTGAGATAAACACATTAGATGTGAGCAACAACATTTATATTTTGAATATAAGTAAATCTCAAATATATAACATGATAAACAAATAGCTCAAACTGATTTGATCAGGAGAAACTTACAAGTGGCAATGTTGTCTAGGACACATTAAACAAGAATCGTATATCCGCACTTTTGAAGAGCGGGTACCAGGACTAATTTGATTCTATTCAAATAAAGTCTACGAATCTAGTTTATTGGGCAAAGTGCCTAAAACACTATTTACTTGGTAAAAGTGTAAATGCCACCGATCTGTTAGCCCTAGTTCATAGTGAAGCAAGTGGGCCCATGTCTAGCTAGGCTAGATGTGGATATGAATATTTTGTAACCTTTACGGATGTGGCAATCGCGTTATGGTTATGTGTTTCTTTTGAAACACAAATCGGAAACTTTCGCAGTTTCGACACGAAATAGACAAACAGATCGGCTAAAGTATTAAAACCGTCACGGTAAGACCGTAATGGAAAATACTTAAGTAATAAGTTTCTCGTATACTTGAAAGAGTGTAATATTCTTTCAAATGAGGACTCCTCCCGGAACACGTCAGTTTGACGGTGTGTCCGAACAGGATTAACCGAATTTTGGTAGATATGATAAGGTTAATCACGAGTCGCCCTGAGCTACCATTTCCTTCAACGGATAAGCTTTAAATAGTGCAAGAACTTATTTTGAATAAGGTTCCATAAAATATCTGTTTGACATATGACATATTAGATATGAACGGGAAAGAAACCGAGTTTCTAATTCCTGTAGATTTGGGTATACTAGGTATATGTTTGGATGATACCAAATAAGAACCCAAATTACATAAGTGCTAAATGTAGGTTATCCTAGGGATACCATAAGTATTATACTTATACATCTCACTCGAGAACAATTAGATTGTTGCTCACCATGCGATTTTCCTAAGAGGAATACCGAAATGCAATGATAAGTGGGAGGATAGTAAAACTCGATGAAAATCGGAGCAATACTATTCAAAGGCACCGAACCTTAATAGAACATAAATAGTTCATTGAGGATGAAACTATACCATTAATCTTCGAATACACAAGAACCGCGTAGGTCGGAGAGAGTCAGAAAATAACTTGGGGTATGGGTTTCTGATCTCACCTCATAAAGATGTCTATCTTTTGAGGTATACCAACTGACTACGTAAGAGGAAGTGATACAAGGTATCGACTCCCAACATTATGAAAAAGTGTCATGAATCCGAAATGGATTCCATGTATACCAACTATGTTTAGACACTAGTTGATGTACCGCAAGGCATTGTGCCTATTGGTACTGTATAAGTCTTCAAGGAATACATACATGGATGGCAACATACCAACGTACTAAGCTAGGCTTGTAGCGAAAAGGTAGAGTTATCAACATTGTGTTGATTGCGACAAAACCTTTTACCTGTTGCCACAGTAAATCCGTTTGGATAATGTTTGCTGATGCTGCATGTTTCATTCATGAAATGTGGCAGCTAAATGCCAAAAATGCTTTCCTTAACGGAAATCTATCGGAGGATATTTACAACATCCTGACGGTTTTGTCGAACCATAACAAGCAAACTAGGTTTGCAGGTTATTCGATCCATAGATGGATTGAAGCAAGCATTGAGTTCTTGGAATTATCGTTTTGATGTAATCATAATGATATATGATTTAATTCAAAACGAAAATAATTCTTGTGTATATAAGGAGGTTAGTGGGAGCGCACTGACAGTGAATGTCTTGAGTAATAATGATATATCATTTCTTGGAAATGATATTCCCATAATATAATCGGTGAAAGCTTGACTTTCATGATAACGACTATAAGTCGTAACAACGGTACTATAAAAGTATGAATAACGGTACAGTGTGCTGGAATCTTTCAAGCAAGATATTGTTACCGAATAAACAACAAAAACGGGTTATTACTGCAGCTGAGGCAGCAATAGAAGCGTTCTGGGGTCGGTAATATCTAATTAGATTAGATATAGTTCTGTTAGCAGCTGAGCTAGGCATCAGCACATGCTAAAGAATTAATGGTCTCATCAACGATCCAGATAAATACTTCAACTATTCATCTGATTCGTTCGGATCATACATCGTGGCGATGTGATGACCGAATAAATCGCATAAGATGATATTCATGCAAATCCGCTGACGAAAGCTTTTCTCGGCAGTTTGAGCCAACAGTACATAGTTCGGGTGTCAGACACTCGAGTGACTGATTATAGGCCAAGTGGGAGATTGTTGGACAATTATGACCCATAGCGTCACTATTTGTACAGATCATAGTGTTGTTGTACAAATTAACTATGTGACAAAGCAGATTTCACTCTTATCATTTGTGATTAGATCACCTAGATATATAAATGATGAGAGGTCCCTATGATTAGTGCCTGGATTGAGAATGATATGAGACAGTATCAGTCCACGAAGGAAGAATCATTAAATATCTCTAGTCATAGTATTATCGAGATTGGACATCGATAAATACGTAAAAGACTAGTATTACACTTGTTCATGTTGTGAGTGGCAAAACGGCATAGTTCTCATATATTTGGGTATAGGATACTCACGCAAGTGTAATAGGAGGTTGTGTTTTATCGATGGTACGGGAAACAGCTTTGCTCTGGATAGACCCCCTCGGAATTCCATTGGTAGTATGACTATGTGTCTATGGAAGTCCGAAATCAGGGTAGGTGTATTTGGTCTTAACCTGAGACTTGCACCGCTAATACTTGCGACAATCAATATACTTTGGTTGAGGTCGTCCAGGGCTTTAACCGGTTCTGTGTACGCCAATACTGGTATATTGAGAATCGTAGTGTGTTGGTGTGATGTTAAGACGGAAGTGTCACTCCAGTCATATGGAGATGATGGTCACGTAGAATACGGAACTCGTTCTCTTAAATGCTCGAGCTATCAGGATATTATGACTAGGTCATGTATATCCGATTATAGAGACTAGTTTCCAGACATCCGATATGTGCTTCATACGGGGCAGACACAATTCCAGCCCCAGGCCTAGCACGTGAACATCCGATACTGGATCGAAATACGCAATACTTCGGTATACTACGCTTGATATAGATCTAATATTCTTATAAGGATATTTCTGGAGAATTGGGTAGGCATGGCGCTTTGCTAGAAGCCAACCTTGTCTTGTAAATCGGTACAAACGTAGTACGAGGTACTTACGTGTTCGGATAGTCCGACGATCGTATTTACTACCAACATATCCGGGGATCTCATGGGTCGCTTCCCAAAGATTCACCGATGATGTATGACTCGCACTATAATTAATCTGGGATTAATTAGAAGAGAGAGAAAATTAATCTGGGATTAATTGCAGAGATATTTTATCTGGGATAAAATATTAATTAAAGAGAGAGAACGATTAATTTGGAATTAATTGATAAAATAATATATTTGATATATTATACGAAATTGGATTTCGACGCGGAATTAAAATTAGATTTTAATTCGGGCGAACGAATTAATTTAGAATTAATTCGTTAGCGACGTGAATAGTGATTTCGCTAGGCGTAATCGTTTAATTACGACGCGACGAAAAATTCGTTAATTTGGAATTAGCGAACCCGAGCCCGGGATTATTTGCGAGCGCATTCGCATTTCGAATTCGAGTGCGGAATGCAAGTCAAATCGAGCGTCAAATCACAAGTCACATCAAGCGTCAAATCAAATGTCACTTTGAGTGATGTGACAAGTTGTCACTTGATTTGAGTGATTGATGTGGTAGTTGAAAAGCATTTATTGCTTTTTGCTTTTGACTTTTGCTTTTTGATTTCTAAGTAAATGGAAAATGAAAAAGTGGTAAATGTTTTTAATTAATTTTGGAAATTATAAAAACCTATTTACAATTTTTTCTTTCTCTCTCTCACCAATTACGGTATCTTTTTTTCCCTCCTCTCTCATTTTCGGCTTGGAGCCATTTTTCTTCTTCTCTGTTTCTGTATCTGCCGAACGTAAAAGAGAAGCAAGAAACGATTTTTGTTGCAAAAATCAAGTGCTAGCACACACACTTGAGTGATACAAAGGTGTTAGGGCAGTGTTCTTGTGAGCTTGGAATCAATTTTGGAGCTTGGAGCTTGGAGCTTCCATGGTGTTCATCAATGGCCGATTCTTGGAGGGACAAAAACCAGTAAAACCGCACAGCCCACTGCAAGGAGGAGCTGCTGCCGTGACTTTGAGGGAGGCTTGAAGGCTTTTGTTCTTCGCATCTCAAACCGTTCAATGTGAGTATGTATTCCACCTTACTTCATTGATGTATTCATGCGAATTTCTTGCTTGATTTCATGATCTTGGGACCTAATTAGAAACCAACAGTTGCGTCATGGGCAAACTTGAACATTCACAAAAAACCCATTGAACTACTTAATATTGATGGATTTTTCGATTTTCTTTTTGTATTTCTTAAAGATGCCAAAAGAAATTGGTTTATTTCAAAATCAGTAAAATATATATTCCTAACTGCAAGAAACGTTTATGCTTTAACTAACCAACTTTTAGCTTATGAACCAAAAATTGACCCCATTCTTTCCAAGTTGAACTGGTCTGGTAACGATCGTGGCAAGAAGTGTATAGTGGACTTCAATCTTAATCTGTAATTTTTTTAAATAGTCGTAGATTCAATTGTCAATTCCACACTAACCAGGTTATGTCTTCTAAACTCCGCTTCTTATTTTTCACACATTGGGGACAATGTCTCAACTTGGTTGGGGGGAAGAGATGGCTGACTAGATAGTTTTTGTTTTTATGTTTCCTTGCTATGTTTTTCGTAAAAAAAAGTACACACAAACTAACAATAATTTTTTGACTAACCAAGTGGAATTGTTGTTCAGAGGTGGCTGTATAAGGAGTTTTCGCTCCTGAGACGCATCTCAAAATAATTCGTAACAAGTTATTTTTGTTCCTTTCTTTTTGAATCATTTAAATTTGTGAATTCTCCATAATATAGATTAAATTTGATCTTTTTATGCTCATCTGACATGTATTATCAACATACACGGTAACATATAAATATGTGTTGTAAATAAAAATTTTGTAATATTAAATTCTCTAGTTTGTTAGAGGTAGCACATAAAGACAATGGAATTAATGTTTTTATTCAAAAAAATAATCTAATCATGCTCTTACTTAGTAACCGGACATCTTCCCTCAGTAAGCAGTGGTTATTCTTGTAAAACGGGAGAGCTTGAGATAGTTAAAAAAGTGTGAATATGTTCGATTTCATAGCCTCTCTAAGGAAATCAGACACTTTTTTCTTTTAATATCTGTGATCTGAGCAATGAAGTCCGTAGGGGTGTCTTAATACCTAGTGCCCTAAAGCCAACCGGTTTGGGAGTCACTGGCCCAAAGCTCATTATCAGGATTGAAGATGCATAAAAAAATATATATTCATGTATTTATAAATAAACTTTCATTGCCAAAAGGTGTGAACTCTAATATAATTTTAGGACAAAAATATTACTCTCTTTTCAATGAGACTTGCGAATATTATGGGCACAATGGATTGATTAATACCATGTTTATATGTGTATGGAAGAAGGGTAAAAATTACAGGAGAACTTATTTATTTGATTATTTAGAAATTATTAATTTGGATAAGAATTTTTCTTTTTAAAGTTTTTTCGCTTGAATTACTAGGGACTAGTAATAAGCTGGTTGGGTGATGTGATGAACACTAAAAATTGCAAATTTATTAAAAGAAAAAAGCAATCATTTTACACTTGTAGTTTCATTTATCCCCTCAATTTAGCATAATAATTAAATTTATGTTTTATATATTTTATTGTGATTTTTATCTTTATGTAGGTGAAATAATACTTTGGAAGCATATCTAGAAAATTGGATTTGACATTTGGATTTTGGAGGCCAGAAATTTAATAGGGTGTTCTAATAGTGTACAACTTCAGAAATTTCAACCCTGTGCAATGTTCGTATTTTGGCCATAATATTTTACACCGATATCGGATTAAGGTGATTCAAGTTCCAGAAGAAATAAGACTCAAAGATCTACAACTTTGATGTTCATAAGAATTTCGAATTCAGAAGTTTTCAAGACCGAAATTGATGAAGAAACTAAAATATTTTATATGTAAAAGTTAAAAAAAAAATAATAATTGTGACAAACCACCATTCGGTGGTTTGTCATAACTCTACCAAACATGGTCCGTGTTTGGTGGAGTGATTTGCATATTCAAATTGCATTTGCAATTTGCAATTGCAAATGAAGAAGCAGACATCCTCTATAAATAAGAGGATGCACAACCTTCAATCTTGATACTTTCTTTTGAATCTCTTGTAAAATTTGGGATAGAGTGTCTTGTGTTTTATTTAAAAGCTTTCTTGTAATTTCTTTTCCTTTTAGTAATAAATTACATGTATTTTTATTCAAATTATGAGTAACTAATTTCTTTTTGCTAGGGAAAATGGTGAAGCTTTTAACATGAAATTTTAGATTAATCTCACATATATTATAATATATAAATTATAATCTAATGATTAATATTTAATTTAATTCTTGATTAATTATTGACAAACTTTGTTACCGTATATATGGCTGGTTATATTTATTTGGCATAATAAATTACCTAACTGGACTTGTTATAGACAAAAATTATAACCGCCTTTATTGATGGTTTTAATTATTTTGGCATAATTAATTCATGAAATAATTAATTGGGTAATTTTGACATTTTATATATTATAAAAAGTGAGATTTCTAAATTTAAAATATTAAAAGTGGATCCCCTTGACCGGTGCTTACACACACGCGTATAACGCAAGCGCACGTATCGTTCAAGTAGTATAAAAATATAGATCCCACGAGGACTTAATTCCTATTGTTGTTATTAATTGTTGATACTATTTATTTATAGGTATCTAATTAAAGGGAGAAGGTAATGATTGATTTTGGTTGGTTGACTGTGGATTTTGCTGAAAAAAAATAAAAAAAAAAATACAAAAGACACAAAATATCTAGGGTTGTGAATCCACACAATATTATTATAAAGATGAATTGATTCTCTTATATATGTGTAATAAATCAGTTTGCTAACCTGGAACACGAAAAAATGCTAAAGCCTCTGTCGATTGTCAGATGCAAATACCAAGTATAACCTAAATGAACCATATGTCTATGTCAACCAAATTACCTGGATTCATTAATATTAAGTTCCAATTATGGCTACCCCCGCCCGACAGGTATATGTCTATCCTGTAGGAAAATCTATTAAAGGGTTATCTATCCTCAATAAAGATCGTGGGCTATTGAATCTAAGGCTGAAACCTCAAATCTCTTCGTCAAAGTTCATTTTAAGTTTACAACATCAATCTTAGTGGTGATCAGACAACAAAAAGCATTAAGCTTAAGACTCAATAAACAAACTAAAGAATTACCTATAAAAAGAAAATCAATTATTAAGTGTGAATATTGTGTTTCATCACTTCCCTAGAATAAAATAAAATGATAGGGATAGAGGATCCACTTTTAGAAATCTCAAATTATTATAATATGGAAATTTCAAGTATTATCTAATTAAGTTGAACCAGCCATAAATGCGGTGTTATTATTTATCCATAAACCAGCCATATAGGCGGTAATTATCTGTCACCTAAAGACCAACCATATAGGCGGTGTCACATTATGTTACATAATTAAACCAGCCATTAAGGCGGAATCAACTTTTAATTCATATTAAATCATAATTTCCATATTATAATTGAAGTGAGATTAATCTACCTTTACTATTTTTAATTTAGAAATCTCCCTTATTATAATATATAAATTTGCATGATAATTACCAACCAGCCATATAGGCGGTATCCTGATTAAGTCAAATTAATAATTAATTACCAACCGACCAACCAGGCGGTATCCTCATTAAGTCAGGTTAAAACCAATTTATAAATAATTACCAACCGACCAATATAGCCGTATCCTTATTAAGTGAGGTTTTAAATAATTATATATTATAATTAAGGGAGATTAATCTAAATTATAAAAGTAAAAAGCTTCACCTTTACCCTAGCAGTAAATTAACTACTGAACATAAAAGAACAAAAATAAAATAAAATAAAATTTTATTACAAAAAGTAAAAGTGCATAATTAAAAATACTAAAAGTAAAAATGCTTAATTTAAATTACAAAAACTTAAACACACAAGATGCAATCCTTAAAGTCCTTAAAAACTCAAGGAAGGCATGATTTGAATTCTGAAATCGAGCTTAATTTTAGGCGTCAGTAGGCTTCGGGCGTCGAGACACGCAAGGCTTTGCGCATCGCGACGCGACACGTGTCGCTTTCTGATTCGTGGCTTCAGATTCTTTATCTGACACGTGGCATTCCAGATAAGGTGACACGTGGCAAGGCGGCTGGCAACTCAATGATTATGATGACGTGGCACTGACGTGACTATAGTGATTGTCGGTACCATAGAATGATGACACGTGGCACGCTGTGATTGACTGATGATGACGTGGCGGTGACGTGGCATGTTGACTCGGTCAACTGGTGATATGGACGATGATGTGGCTGACACGTGGCGACATGTGGCGATGGCGATTGTCAGCACCGTAGGATGAAAACAAGTGGCACGACGCACATTAGCAGATCGGCTGTGATGGTGACACGTGGCACGATGCACGTTAGTAAAGTCAAACTTCTCAAATTCTAACATGTGGACTCGGCGCACGTTAGCATGGATCGGCGCACGTTAGGCGTCGGAATGCCAAAGGCTTGCGCGTCGCGACGCACAAAATTATGAAAATATCCTTTTGTCTGTTTTTCACTATTTTGGCCCCAAATCACCTCCAGAGGGTCCAGAAACTTTATTTATCTACAAAATAACACAAAACACATCAAAATATTCACAAAACTCAAGAAACTATACAAAATATTAGGTCAAATGAGTGGGAAATAGTGATATATTTACCACTCATCACACCCCCAAACCTAACATTTTGCTAGTCCTCGAGCAAAACACAGAATAATATAACATAAACATCTTTAAAATAAAATTTAACTAAGCCACTTTCGTAGGGATCACGGTTGCATTTAGCATAAGCAACAAGCCTTTAAACCCCTAGGTGTCTCTAGTGGACGAGTTATAGTCTCGTGATGGTTTACAGCAATGATACCCACAAATATTTTACAAAAGTAAAAAGTTAATGAAACTAATGCACACAAAAACAAAAAGACAAGCGAAAAGAGAATACAGAAGTTAGTGACTAATAAGGTGAAACTTCTACTCCAAGTTACTAGTTGTTTTCTTTATTTCTAAATTACCGAATAAGTAAATTCTCCGATTATATTTACCATTCTCCATATACACAGCCAACAGAATATTAAACAACTCATTTTTTCCCACAACAGTCACAAATGCAGTTGATAAGAGAGTAATATTTTTGTTCTAAAGTTTTATCAGAATTCACACCTTTTTGCAGCAATAGAATAATTTTTCTGACTTTTCTTATTTTTTCTTTGATTTTTTTATTTTTATTTTTTTTATATACAATACCTTCCGTCTATGTAGCGAGCTTTGGGTTGGTGGCTCCCAAACCAGTTGGCTTTAGGGAACCAGATGTTAAGACACCCCTACGGAATTAATTACTCAGACTTCAGATATATATATTTGCAGCATCTTTGATCCATGTAGCGAGCTTTGGGCCAGTGACTCTCAAACCAGCTGGCTTTAGGGCACTAGGTGTTAAAACACTCTTACAGATTTAATAACTCGGATCTCAGACGTTTTTTTTTTGCTCAATCAGTTTTTGAGATGCTTCCTCCAATTAAACTAAAGCACTGAATATTACAAATTTTTCAATTTAGCTCATGTCCGTATGTTACCATGCATATTGTTAATACCTGCCAATTGAGCATATGAAGATCCATTTTAATCAGTTTTATGGAGAATTTACAAATTAAATAATTTAAAAGGAAATAAACAAAATTAACTTGTTCTGAAATAAGTTTAGATACGTCTCAGGAGTGGAAACTCCTTACTCAGCTATCTCTTACCAATTTCACATTTTTACTCAAAATAAAAACAAAAACGCAAAATTTTTTTGTAATTTTTGAAAATTTTTCAATTTTTTTGTATTTTTCGAAAAATTTTGGAATAAAAACAACACACAACTAAAACAAGATACTGATCAACTAATTCCTTCCCCCAAACCTAAATGAGACATTTTCCCCAATGTCTTAAACAGTAGAAGAAGAGTTTAGAAGATAATACCTGGTTAGCTGAAATTCTACACGAAAAGTTAAAGGTTAAGATCCAGATTAATCCGACGCATCTTACCACGATCGTCTTCGGAGCAATTTATCTTTGAAAAGATAGGGTCAATTTGTGGTTCATAGGCTAAGATTTGGTCAATTAGATCCGGAGTAGTTCTGGCAGTGAAGAGGAGTTCTTTTAAAGGTTTTGACACGAACCCATTTCTCCGGGCATCATCAAGAAACACACAAAGAAAATCAGAAAACCCATCAACGTTAAACAGCCCAATTGATTTCTGGTGTATGTTCAAGTTCACCTAAGATAGCAGTATAAAAATTTCCTCTAATGTGCCCAAGCCACCTGGCAAAGCAATAAAAGCATCAGCACTGTTAATCATTTCTACAATCGTTCAGACATACCTGGCACAATCAGTTCCTCTCCGTTTGATGGTTCAATAAGATTTGCCTCTACCAAGGGTTTTGGGATGTATCCCAAAACGTGACTGCCTCTTTCTTGTACGGCCTTTGAAACGATCCCCATTAGTCCAAGATTGCCTCCGCCATATACTAAGTGCATATTCCTTGCAGCTAAGACTCGACCCAATTCTTGTGATGCTTCTACGTATTGTGGCTTAGTACCAACACTAGTACCGCAAAACACACAGATGTTTTCAGCTCGTCTTCTTGAAGTGGCTTCCATGTTTTACTCTGGATGACTTCAAAAGTGCAATGACAGGCTGAATTTATAGAACCTGAAAAGGGTGAGTAATAATAGCACTAGTATCTTCCAAATAACAATTGTTAGCTAAACAATAAAAGAAATAGTGAAAGTTCAAAAAGTCTGGATTCTGTCTACGAAAATAAAGATAATTACAACAGAAAAGCAAATCAAAGCAATAATTAAGGCAACAAAATTGTGTACGCAATACGCCATTCGCTTAGTATAAATTCATTAGGATGCGTCTCAAGAATCCATTCTTTACTCAGCCATCGCTAATGAATTATCTCTTATCTTTGCCAAACACCATTCCTTCTGTCTTATGCTTTGTTTGAGCTTTTCCCTACAAAAATAACGCACAAAATTAACAACTCTACAACATGTATACACAAAATATAAAAGTAGAAATTACAACAAAGTGCATGGGTTGCCTCCCTGCTAGTGCTAAATTTTTCATCTTCATCCAGACGTGACTGAAATCTATCCATCAAGGAGGTTTCATCGTCGTTTTGGATGTCCTATTAAATACATTCCCATGTGCGTTGCTTTTGAAGGGTCTCTTCCAATGGTAATGTGGTAAAAAGAGTTTTGTCTCATTCAGTGCTCGTGCCACCTTTTTAATCTTTGTCGCTCCAGTAATTCCTGAAAAGAAAGAAAGAAAATCAGGAGGTCTCGTATGGTGCTTGACTTGGAATGGGAGTTTCATTCTGTCAAGCTTCTAGGTGATATCTTTGATTTTTACTCCCCAAAACAGTGATGTTTTGCCTGAATGCTCTGGATCCTTAATAAAGTCAGACATTTACTCCTCCATTTGCTCTACTTCTTGCTCCATCTTTTCTTCACAGATGAATTTTAAAATTTTCGTATTCAATTCTTCATCCGTCATCTGTGAAATGCATGCTCCATAAGTGTCAATCTGAGGATGTAAAGTTATGTCTGTTTTTAGGTCTTCATCCTCTGATCTGAGTGAAATGATTGGCTCAGGTAGATCTTCTGCAAACATTTGTGCAATGGAAGCTCCAAGATCTTCATTTGGAGGATATAAAGTTTCATCCTCCTTTGTTGGTGCAGTTGGTACAAATAGCTCAGCTTCTTCATCCTCGTCAGAGTCAGAAGAATAATAAAAATCAAATTGAGACTTTGTTGGTTCAGGCTCCTGAACTGATACCTCTGATTCTTGATACTGCTCAGCCTCGTCCTATGTTATGATGTTATGATGAATCTCAGGATATTCGAATGATTCTTCAGTATTATTTGAATTTGCTCCATGAGATATGTGATTCATGTTATCTGTTAATTGTCTAACTTGATCTGTCATCATCTGTATAGACGCCGCTTGACTCTAAATTTTTGAATCAAATTGAGCTTCCCGTTCCTCGAGCCAATATTTGAGCATGTCAATCAACTGATCTTCCTTTGATGGTTCTGGTTCTTGATGAAGATCGTAGATGGATGGTGGATAAGATGGAAAATGTGATGATTCTTCGTACCTTGAATGATTTCGATAATTCTGCCACTCTGAAAGGTATATACATTGATTGCTCGGGTGGTTACCATCACATAGCACATATCTCCCCATTGCGTTCTGTTGAGCAAATGTAGTATTGCTTGACATCCAGTGATAATTGTTGCGCTGGACAACAGGCCTCAGAAAACTGAACTGTTGCTCGCTGAATTGGGGTGTATCTTCTTCTAGTCTAGCTCGTAATCTTTCTATCTCCCAATAATGTTCAATTTTACAATCACTTGAAAACAAAATAGAGAAATAAAAATTACAGATAAAAATTAAGAAAATTAGATACAAGTAAATTAGATAGCTTCAAAATTAATAGCTCAAGAAAAATAAGTCCCCGGCAACGGCGCCAAAAACTTGACCGGTTCTTACACACACGAAAATAACGCAAGTGCACATATCGTTCAAGTAGTATAAAAATATCGATCCCTCGAGGACTTAATTCCTATTGTTGCTATTAATTGTTGATACTATTTATTTACATGTATCTAATTAAAGGGAGAAGTGAATGATTGCTTTTGGTTGGTTGAATGTGGATTTTGCTGAACAAATAAATAAATAAAAATACAAAAGAAAATACTAAGGAAAATAAACAAAAGACACAAAATACCTAGGGTTATGACTCCACACAATATTATTATAAAGATGAATTGATTCTCTTATTTATGTGTAATAAATCAGTTTGCTAACCTGGAACATGAAAATATGAAAAAGCCTATGTCGATGGTCATATGCAAATACCCAGTATAACCTAATTGAACCATATGTCTATGTTAACCAAATTACCTGGATTCATTAAGATTAAGTTCCAATTATGGCTACCCCCCCCCGCCCGACAGGTATATGTCTATCCTGTAAGAAAATCTATTAAAGGGTTATTTATCCTCAAAGAAGATCGTTGGCCATTGAATCTAAGGCTGAAACCTAAAATCGCTTCGTCAAGTTCATTTTAAGTTTACCACATCAATCTTATTGGTGATCAGACAATAAGAAGCATTAAGCTTGAGACTCAATAAACAAACTAAGGAATTACCCATAAAAAGAAAATCAATTATTAAGTATGAATATTGTGTTCCATCACATCCCTAGAATAAAATAAAATGCTGGGGATATGGGATACACTTTTAGAAATCTCAAATTATTATAATATGGAAATTGCCAGTATTATCCAATTAAGTTGAACCAGCCATAAAGGTGGTGTTATTATTTATCCATAAACCAACCATATAGGCGGTAATTATCTGTCACCTAAAGACCAGCCATATAGGCGGTGTCAGATTGTGTTACATAATTAAAACCAGCCATTAAGGCGGAATCAACTTTTAATTCATATTAAATCACAATTTCCATATTATAAGTGAAGTGAGATTAATCTACCTTTACTATTTTTAATTTAGAAATCTCCTTTATTATAATATATATAAATTTGCGTGATAATTTCCAACCAGCCATATATGCGGTATCCTGATTAAGTCAAATTAATAATTAATTACCAACCGACCAACCAGGCGGTATCCTCAGTAAGTCAGGTTAAAACCAATTTATAAATAATTACCAACCGACCAATATAGCGGTATCCTTATTAAGTCAGGTTTTAAATAATTTATATATTATAATTAAGGGAGATTAATCTAAATTATAAAAGTAAAAAGCTTCACCTTTACCCCAGGAGTAAATTAACTACTGAACATAAAAGAACAAAAATAAAATAAAATAAAATTTTATTACAAAAAGTAAAAGTGCATAATTAAAAATACTAAAAATAAAAATGCTTAATTTAAATTACAAAAACTTAAACACACAAGATGCAATCCTTAAAGTCCTTACAAAACTCAAGGAAGGCATGATTTGAATTCTGAAATCGAGTTGAATTTATAGGCGTTAGTAGGCTTCGGGCGTCGCGACGCGCAAGGCTTTGCGCATCCCGACGCGACACATGTCGCTTTCTGATTCGTTGGCTTCAGATTCTTTATCTGACACGTGGAATTCCGGATAAGGTGACACGTGGCAAGGCGGCTGGCAACTGAATGATTATGCTGATGTGGCAATGACGTGGCAATAGTGATTGTCGGCACCATAAAATGATGACACATGGCACGCTGTGATTGGCTGATGATGACGTGGCGGTGACATGGCATGTTGACTCGGCCAACTGGTGATATGGACGATGATGTGACTGACATGTGGAGTGACACGTGGCGACATGTGGCGATAACGATTGTTGGCACCGTAGGATAATGACACGTGGCACGGCACACGTTAGCAGATCGATTGTGATGGTGACACGTGGCACGGCGCATGTTACCAAAGTCAAACTTCTCAGATTCTGACATGTGGACCCGACGCACGTTAGCATGGATCAGAGCACGTTAGGCGTCGCGGCGCCAAAGGCTTGCGTGTCGCGACGCGCAAAATTATGAAAATACCTTTTTTTCCGTTTTTCACTATTTTGGCCCCAAATGACCTCCAGAGGGTCCTGAAACATTATTATCTACAAAATAACACAAAACACATCAAAATATTCACAAAACTCAAGAAACTATACAAAATATTAGGTCAAATGAGTGGGAAATAATAATATATTTACCACTCATCACCCATAGCCCTAGTATTTTATTTTATTATTGCAATTTAATTTTAAATTTCCAATCACCAAAACAATTCAACCTTTTAATTTTTCACTAGAATTTTTATTTTATTTTACTAAATCTATTCCCTGTGGATCGACCCATGTCTTACTGGGTTATTTTATTACTTCGACAATCTTATACTTGGGAGTAAAGAACGACTTCTTAAGTATGTCAACAATATCATTTCTTTAACAGTTCATGGCCAAGGTTTATATTACTTAGTCAATAAGTAAACCTGTTGAGACCGATACATGTCGTATATTAGAATCTTGGATTCCAATGGTAGATTCTCAATGAACCATGAGTCTTGGAGATTCGTATAGACATGTAGGTGTTTATATCAGATAAACATTGAACGACTCACTGAAGATTCTTAATAGATGCTACACCAACGTGAATAAAGAATCTTCTCGGGTTGAGTAGCAGAGTGATTCTTTGACTTGAGATACCACTGTGGATATATGAGATATCCTCCATAATATGATGGTAGTCACGTCACCAACCTATTTAGGTCAGACCTCCACTTGTTCGTTGGGTGTGGATTGATTCTTAGGATATCCTGTGTGTGTCAAGATAGAATCCGTCAGCTCTGTGTACATAGCACATGTATTCAATATGGAATTAGTAATGTGTTAATCCATGGGCCCATGGTAAACTGTAGAAGCTAGTTCTTAGTGTTATTAAGAGATTTCTAATAGAAACATTGACATGATTATATCTATAGAGATTTGACGTTTATATCTATATCTTTGGAATAATCTGAATACCTATTTCGGAGGGATTATATGTATGCAATGACCTCCACCTGTTCAGCGAGTTTATCTGTGGTCGTCATAATTTACGGGGGGTAGATTATGGACACGAAATTGGATTTCGTGACGGATATGCCTGAACCTAGAGAGTCTCACCAATGAAATATACTCGTAGAGCACTATGGCATCTTTTATGAATAATATTGATTATTTATAAATTGTTTAATGGTTATACGAATGATACATGCAAAGGGACCTTTTGAGCATTTCCTAATTAATGTGTATTTGTATTTAATGTATGATTTTCTTAAATACACTTTAATTAAATGCCAAAATATGATATTTGACATATATCATTAATAAATGTATTTGGATGATTTAATATAAATATAATACATATATTTCATATATTTATATTGAATTATTTATTTATTTATTTATTTATTTATTTATGTGTTAAATGATTAAAGAAAGGTTGTCAAATGGCATTTGGCTTCTTGTTTCTTAGTTAGCTAGAAAAATGAAAATATATTATTTCTTTTTCTAAGGCCAAATTCGGCCAAACCTAAAAGTATATAAGTGTTATATTTTTCATTTGCTTCACACAAAGTGTTGAGCATCCAAAGTTACAAAAAGAAAGTTGAGAGAAAAAGTTAAGTGTTAAGAAGAAAAGTGAAGAAAATTTCAATTCGTGTAAGTTTTTCTACTTTCTTTCAACTAGAAAAATATTTCTAGGGTTCTTAGCAGCAACATGTGTTGCTTGGAAGTTTTTTGTACTCTCTTAGTTTTGTAATAAGATGGTTGGAAGCATGAATGAAAGATGTGAGCATGCATGTTAATAAGTATGCTTGTAAATGGTGTATAAGTACACTTTTTATCATTTGATGATCTTGTTATCATTATAGAGTTGTTAGGTCACTCATTGACGACCTATAATTGTTCTTGAGTTGTTTCAAAGTGGTGATACTTGTTTGGGGATGTAAGGATTAGATTAAAGTATTGGATTTGTTTAATTTTAGTTAATTTTGTTAATTGGATTAATTTAAGAAATTTGGGCTCATACCTCAACTAAAATTGGGGCCTTTCATATATGTGTTGTATGATGATATATATAATAAAAATGAAAGTTTGGGGAGCTCTCGACAATTTGTAAGAAATTGAGGATTTTTGTTGTGAGTTATATTTTGATGTATATGATATGTATAAATTCTTTTGGTAGTGATTTGAAATCACTTAAATTTTTAATTTGACAAATTAGGACTAAAATGATCAAAATACAAACCTTTTGGGTCTCACAGTAATTAAGGGAAAAATATGATTTTTGGGTAAAAAAATTATGTTTTAAAATATTTAGTAATTAGAATAAATATTTTTATTTTAATTGTCAGAGAAAATTATTGAAATCGAAAAAATTTATTTTTCCACGTTCTGTTGCGTTACCGGGTTATACCCCCTAAAAACCCTTACACGCATCTCTGCTCAAGCTGCAGGTCCGCTATAATAACTTATTTGGGACAATTGCCATGGTATTCCAATATGAACCTCCTTCAAAACTCCTTATGGATCTCTTTGGCAATTGTAGGAACCAAGAGATTGTGTTGCCGGTGAGAGTGGTGATGAACAATTTCTACATCGGACCCTCGTTGGTGGTTTCTAGCGAGAGCCTTTACCGAAACTAAACCAAGTGAGTAACTAGGTCTCACTTCCCAGTTTACTTGTCAAAATTGGACAAGGTGAAGTCTCAAGACTGTAACTCCTCTTCGGTCCATTCTTGGAATGGTGAGCTGGACATTTCTCTGATTGCTAGGTCTGTCGGGGTCTGCACCCGAATTCCACTGATCCTCTTCTTAATTTCCATGACCAAATTTTCATCAACACATTCCTCTTTGCAACGGGTTTCCTTCTCTGATTGTTTTTTCTCCTTATGTTCCGTCCATCTCCACGTTTGGCCCAGATTTTTGGGGCCCTCTGCATCAAAATCTTCACCATTGACTTGGATGTGGCTATTTCCCGAGGGCCCTTCATTCTGGTCCTCCTTTAGTCGCCCTTCCTCACGGAGGTCCTCAATGGTAGCTCATTCCTTCCATTTCCCATGTCCTTCCTAAGGCCGGGTCTCTAAACCTGGACTTTGAGTGCCTAATTCTCTTGTCACAAAACCTTAATCTGTTCCTGAAACAACTTTTTCATGGCTTGTAATTGGTCCTACATCTTCTTCATCATCTCATTCTTTATCGCAGAGATGTCCATCATGTGCATCAGATGGTTGGATAATTCTTCAACCTGATGGGCAGTAGACGTAGAGACTCTAGATTTTTTTATTCCTTAAGGCCATTTTTACGTGTTTGATTGAGTGAATCTTCTTGGGTTTTTAATTACAGAAAACCATTTACATAACTTTTCATCTCAGTTTCTCACAGACGGCGTTAATTGTTTGTATAATAAAATTCCCAAACAATAGAATCAAATGAAGAATATAGAGTTTTTGGCAAGAAATGCACTATTATTGCTTGGTAAAAAAAAATATCGATCCTTTCTTCTCAGGATTCTCCCCTTATTTATAATACTTCATTACAAGAAAGATAAAACTGACAGTGGAAGATATGACATTCCCCACTAACTAGCCCATTCCCTAGAATCTCGGGGTTTCCTTATTTTAGGCGGTTATCCAGCTTAAAGAAACAGAAAATAATCAATTTACTGTCTGATTTTTTGTTTAGAATATTCGTGCCATCAAGGAGCCGATATTTCGAGCTTATTCCTTATGTGACTTCTGCTTACCTTCGTTGGAGCCAAGCCTGATATGAAATTTCTATCGGTAAACCCGAAATTAAGACTCTGATGGAGGTTCTATTATCAGATTCTGGCGATAGGTTTTAAGGTCAGACTCTGATGGATGTCATGACTTTAGATTCTGGTAATGGATCCTATTATCAGACCTTTATAAAGGTCATGATTGCATATTCGGGTGATGAGTTCTATTATCATACTTTGATGAAGGCCCTGACTTCAGACTCAGGTGATGGGTTCTATTATCAAATCCTGGTGATGGATTCTGTTATGAAACCCTGGTGATAGGTTCTGAGAGCCCTCTTCGTTTAGTCACATGTCATTTCATGAGATGCTTGATTTTCCCCAAACAGTCTCGTTGTTCAGCAGTTTTGGACCTGGGTGGCGAGCCTGTTCGGTACATATTTTCTTCCTCATTACAGTCCCGACACTTTTTAGGAAACAACCTTCACTACTTCTTTTATTCATCATTCAGGAGCTTTATGGAGACTCTCTTGCCTTCTGGTTCTCTATCATATTTCGAAGTCAGAAATCAGCTCAGATTTGAGAACTCTAGACTGCCAGCCTCACGGCTTAAACATTCACTGATGTCGCACATCCAGATTCTGATAGCCAATGTCTGGTTAAAGTTTCCCATTATGAGGCTTTCGGCTTTAGACTAGCCTCTTTGTAGGGCTCCCAAAATTCACACTGTATTTTGGAATTCTCCCTTTAATTTATTCATGAGATGAATGTTAGTTTGCACGAATACGCATACGGGTACGGATATAAACACGGACACCAGAAACTTCATTTTCTTAAAAAAATTAAGGATAAAGACACGTTGGAAAAACGTTAATACTATGAAATAATAATATAATTTTTTTAAAAACATATTATAAATATATATATAAATAAAACAATAATATACGATGTATATAAACCTATTTCATTCTTGCTCGAAAAATTATTTACAATTATATTTGCACTCTAGTGAGCTTCAAATAAAGACTGTATATTATCACCGTCACCTTACACTGCATATTCACTGTAAAACGCCATTAATTCATCAACTGTGTCAGTTTCAGTATCACAAATATTTTTGCTTTCTTCAACAACCCTCATCTAATCCTTTTCTTCTTCATATGCTCATTAATAGTACTATCAATAAACACATCTAACGAAGCTCGTGCTCTTTTGCCATCCTCTCATTAAACTCCCTGGCATTAATCCAACCCATCCACTGTATAAAATCAGCTATATTAAATGCCAAATAGCTTCGAAAAATCTTGGGATATTTCCATAAACTCGTCTTGTCCTTCATGTGAAAACAACACAAATGTTGTCCCGTACGTGATGTTGCTCACAAAGCAAACTCCTGAAAAGTTTAGATATGATATCCACGAGATGTCAAAAAGGTATCCCAAATTTTAATTATTTTTTAATTTAAAACTCGGAAACGTGTCGGAAACATTTCCGAGCATATCGGAAATACGAAACGGCAGGGAAATGGTGTGTCTGGGCATTATAGGGTGAAAGCTAACACAGATGGTGTTGCAAAAGGTAATCATAGTGTTGCTTCATGTAGTGCCATTTATAGGGGCTTTAATGGTGCTTTTAAAGTTTGTTTTTCGCAGTTTCTAGGGACTCAGACCTCATTTTCTGGTCAGATGTTAGCTATAATCCTAGCTATTGAACATGTTCAGCATGGGTGGAGGAGAATATGGCTTGAGAGTGATTCAAAAGCAGTAATTTCTTGTCTAAAAAATCCGGATCACCTCCCTTTTTGGTCACTCCCGAATAGATTGTTCAACTTCAAAATCCAGGATTAATCAAGTAGATTTGACGTCTCCTACACTTTCAGGAGGGTAACATGGTAGTTGATATTTTAGCCCATATGGGCTTAGCTTGCCTTTCCTTATATGGTGGGATACTTAGATTTGCCATTTAGCAGTTTTTTATTGCATAATTCTCCTTTCTTTTTCTACCGTTATTAAAGTTTTATCATTCAGATTAAAAAATAACAAAAAAAAAAATTAACAAAGGGCATAATTAATATCTGCAGTATATTATATGCAATTTATTATAATCAGAGGGAAAAGGTCATAAAATAGGGTCCAAAGTGCCAAGTCAAGCTGCATGCATGCTAATTATTTTTCTGATGAAGTAGATCTTCATACTAC